>CM076993.1:13257500-13857500 GCA_039090855.1 Macrothele yani
TCAGCATTACCATGAGGTAAAACTAAAATTGACTTTATGAGTTTAGCAAGATTTGAGTATTTTTCTTTTCCGCTAGAGTCTTTAATACTAAATATATTACGCCAGTAATGATCAATCCGCACTGGAATATGCCCTTCCTCTGAAAATTTCACTAGTTCATCTAGAGTTGGCTTATCGCAATTTAAAAGTTTCCACTCTTCTCTTACTCTATCAATTTGTTCCTCAGAAAGATGCAAAACACTTGAAATTCTGGTTATTTCCGAAAGTCCTTCAGTGACTGAAAGTTGAGTTGACTCTTTCTTTGGTTCTTTTACCTTTAAAACTTCTATGTCTCTTAGCTTTTGATTGCAGAATGGCAAATTTGACTTTAAATATTTTGTGGTTGCAATTAGTGATGATCTTACATCTAAGAGAAATAATTTCTGCCTGGTCTCCTGAACATTCCTGAGGAGATTTTTTGTCTTCATACCAACTTCTAACTCCCCTAGTTTTTTCCATGAATTTTTGTTTTCAAAATCTACATTCTTTAGGTCTTCTCCAAATTTCCCTGCTATAACATCATCTTGGATAAACTGAGCCATAACATTCCTCATTAAAGTATTTAAATCAGAATATAACTGGTGTATTTTTGGTTCTTCACTCTGATAACATAATGAAAACTTTTCAAAATTTTGGTGTGAAAATGAAATTAATGCTAAATAGCAAGGAGTAAGCTCATTTTTCAGGAAACAGTGAATTCTTTTATACCTTGCCGAATTGCGCAGTTGTTTTTCAAATATTTTTTGAGATGGCAAGAAGTTTAAAAAATATTCTGTAATATTTAGCCATTGATCCAAGAGCCTCTGGGCTACAGAACCAACGGTTAACCATCTGTTGCTGACATGACGCAAAAGAAATTTGGCAGTGACCAATGTTATATCCTCGACAGATTTATAATCCTCTCGTCTTGCAGCACTACTCTTTAAAAAGTAATGCATATCAGTAGCAAATTCGTCAAAATCTATATTTAAGCTTGTCAAAAAAATTTTAAATGCATTACTAACAACATGCAGGTTGCAAAAACCTAGTTCCAAAGATTTCTGGCCTGTTTCTTGTTTTACAACTTCATTGAATTTGCGTAAAAAGCACTTATTTACATTTGGGCTGTCCATGGATACACAAATAATTCTGTTCAACGAAATATTGAAGGATGATAACACATCAAGAATTTCTTTTAGCAAAATATCTGCTGTTGCATGACCCAGAAAAACGCTTGTTAGGTATCGGCAAGAAACTGAATTTATTTCTGAAGACCAGTACCTGAGATACACATCCAACTGCCGTTTCACTTGTGTATTTGTAGTTTCATCAAATGCTATAGTAACCTTTCCTGGGCTACTAGATGCAATGTCTTTTTTCAAATCCTCTTCAAAATATTTTGACAATCCATGTGATATCACATAAGCAACTTTTTTTTTCTTTAAGTTGCATTTTGGCTGCAATAGCAGAATCAGGAAACATTTCTTTGAAAAGTTCAACTGTTTCAGTGCATGAAACAAAAGACATATTGTCCTTAGCAACTTTCATGGCCCATAATGCTTCGGCTTTAGCCAACTGTAAATCATGACTCAGTACTTCACTAATATTTGTTTTGGGCTGAAGATCCCGTCCTCCAAAGGCTTTCAGGATGGACTTATTTTGAAATTTACTTTGAAATTTCTGCAAATGTTTTTTTCCTTTATGATGCGCTTTTACTTGTGAAAAGCCACTATTAGAAATGTTGAAAATTTCTGAACACAATATACACTTAGCAGAAAATATTGTTTCAGTTGCAGAACACCATTCTTTCAACTTCACTCCGTCCAATTCTTTGGCGAGCCACGCATCTTGAAATTTCGTTTTGGATTTAGGCATCTTAAACACTTGTATTACTAACCAGAAAATGAAAGGGAAGTACAAAAACACGTTCCAATATTGCAAAACCAGACAACTTCCCGAAATTTGGCTGCGAGGATGTCAGAAGATATGAAAAAAAAAAAAAAAAAAAAAAAAAGCAGGTCACCACTAGAGAACTGAACCTGCACACAGCACAGAGAACACCATAAAAGACGTAAAACCAGAAACTATCATACGCATCTCACGCAAGTTCAGTCAAAGCGAGTCGGAGCCGAGATATATTGCGCATCGAAGGTCGCTGTCGCCGACGCATGATCGAAGGTCAATGATCACGTGCTCTACTGCCTGCCAAGATAATACTCAGCTACCATCCCATCGTCATTACCGGAGGTTACGGAAGGAGACCACATGTTTCCTCTTTGCTTCCACCCACCTGCGGTTTACAATAACAAAACATCAGCAGAAAGAGGAGGTTCCACAAGGCATGTACAAAAATAAAGTACGATCTTCTGCGTGCCACGGAGTTCGTCTGCAAAGCGTAAACCAGGGGTGAAAATGATCCCTCCCCTTTTCCCTTAGATCTCTTGTTACTCTCGAAAACTGTTCGAAGGCAAAAAAATGGAACGCCCGCCCCGAAGCAAGTGCATCTCGATGGCGTCATTTCCCCCTCCCTTCAGCAGCACAGCATATAGGCTGTGTTTCTACAATAACAGGTCTTTTTACCTTACCGTAATGGTAAATTTATTGGCGTTAATAACGGTTGTGTTTTTAATAAAAATAAGCTTACGAAAATTTTAGGATGAATAGCAAATTTTAGGTCTAATTTTAGGAATTTAAGGAGGGTCACAAAATATTAGGAATTTTAGGAGGAATGCGATCCCTGTGTGTGGTTAAAAGTAGATTGGGATAGGGAGAAATAAGTTTAACCTCGCTGCTAGCATGTGCTGAACTAGGGGAGTGTACGTAAAAGTTCCGTGAGGAATGTAGGTGCGTGCTACTGTGACCTTTGATGGCACTACTGGGGGTGGGGAAGGGGAGCAAGCCTTAAGAAAGGGATGGGGGGAGGGGAAATCAGCTTCTGAGGTAGAGTGTGGGGAGGAGAACAGCAGCCGTTAAGGGGGAGTATCAGCATGGGAGATGGGTTGTTTGGCATTTCCTGCCATTCTAACTAAACAGCCTGTCCAAAAAAAAAAAAAAAAAAAAAAAAATCTGAATTTTCCACATAACTGGAAGAATTTTTTACAAACGCCATAAATCATTGATACAAAAAGCCCTCTAAACTGCTCCTAAAGTGGTTAAATACTTTTTAAACTAGGCATGGAAATTTTTATTAAGAATTTGTTGTGCATAGAAGTACCGTATTTTCCGGCACATAATCGGCGGATTATCTGTTTCTAAAAGTTTAAATTCTAGGCACTGCTGATTATATGATGGTGCGGATAATACAGACCCCCCCCCCCCCGTAAACTTCAAAATGAAGCTTTAAGAATGCCACGTGTTCGACGATAATATGCAGTGTCACTCCAACATATCTCCGCTTGCCCCTTGGCTTTGGCAAAAATGTCTGTGTGTAGACATTTCCTCTCTGGGAAGGGATTGCTGCTTTGTAAAAGTTAAAAAGAGGAGGAAACATTGCCTTCAGCAAAGCGCGTTGACCTTGAATAGCGGAGTGCGGTTTCCATTCCATAAAACATTGAGACGTGCTGCTCTGACCCGTGATGTTACCCCCCCCCCCCAAACACACACACACACACTCTTCCCGAATTTCCAACACTACTCCCACTTGTTTATTTTCCTTTACTTCAAAGAGAATGCCTCTGGCACTTCAGCTCCAAGACTGGAGAACTTCGACACCATCACAAATTATTTACGATCTGAAAACCAGTGTTTCAGTTGTTGATGTAATTTTAAACATTACTAAGAGTTACAGCGCGATTGCCACAGAAATTAAAAATACATAACACAACCGTTTGAAAGTTGCGGGGTATCGTAACTAACTTTTTTTAATTTTCAAAAAATTTCCCGATTTTATGAGTTTTTTAAACTCATTAAATGGAAAGAAAGTATATTTATACAGCAAAACCTCAAAAATCCGGCATTGACGGGACCGGACGAGTGCCAGATTTATGAAAATTCCGGATTTCTGAAGCCATCCAAAAATTGCGTAACGGGTGCTACATAAAGCACGTACTTACACACAACAGGTCACTAACAAAAAAAATTTGTCTTATGGCACTCGCTCTCTTCCTTAACTGGAACCAGTGGCCCTAAATTAAGGACGGGCGAGTGCTTATAGCCCATTGAGTTGCTTACGGTGGTCGTTAAACCTTCAATCCAAAAAAGAAAATGTGCGCGCCTACGCCTTATAAATATGGAGGGGTCGCGCTGCCGATCGCATTCTTTGCAATTTGAGAAAAAGAAATCATTTTGGCGATGGGGAAAAAAGTGTTGGTGAAAATATTGGAGATTACTTTTTTGTACTATATATTGTAAAACTCTGTTGTGGATTACATATCTGTATTTTTTAATTTTACTGTGAATTTTGTCTGTGGATTATACACCGACGTTTTTCTCTCACGCTGAATTTTGCCATCTGCGGATTATATGCTGAAAAATACGGTACTTAATAAAAAATTTCGTGGGTAATAAGAAAGTATTTTACCGATTCACATGAAATTTTCAGGGTGGGCTTCTATTATCTACTTATCCTGTGTATAAAAATTTCAGCCAGTTTTATTAAGAATTCGTGAAGATAGCTTTCCGATTTTTTTTTTTTATCTACTTCCATTGTTGAACAAGGTGGGGAATGTGCTACTGCCGGAGCCGGTTCCCTGCTGGGCTGCTGGCTGGGGGAGGGAGAAGGAGTACATTGTATGTGCCCACTGCTCTTGTGGGGTGGGAAAGCAGAAGATTAGGGAAGCTTGCCATAGAAAGTTTGACCCATTTGACCCTCACTAGCTGGAAGTAGAGTACTTTGCGATCTCAAACCAGTAAACGCTCTTTAGTTTTATTTATACAGTCCTTCAAGTCAGAATTTGCTTCCCTTTGTTTCCCATATTATTTCTGCAAGATGAGCAAAAGAAAAATTAGTGAATTTTTCTTTGTATCTACAAAAAAAAAAAAAGTACTGTTATTCCTGAGGATGTCAATACAAACAGTAATCAGGATGATTTAGCTGTTGTGAGTTCTTCTGTTCAGGAACACCAAACTGCAATGAAGCGAAAGGATGAAAGAAAAAATGTGGGTGAAACACATTACTGAAATAGAGAAAGGAATTCTCATGGCTAAGAATTGAAGTCAAAGGTAATATGAAGTTTATGTATTGTTCAGTATGCCGGGAAAATAAAGCTGAAACATCGAGAAAGAGAACTGTTGCAACAACATTATTTGTTGCTGCTTGCAGCAACTTCAAGCATGAATCTTTGGTTAAACATGAGAAATCAAGAATTCATAAGGATTCATGCCAGATAAAAATTGTGAAAGAAAATCCTGCAACTTAATCTCTTCGGCAGTGCATTTCCTCTATGAGTGAGCAAATATTATTGAAAATGATTGCTCTTTTTAACACAGCTTATTCTGTGGTTGATGGGAATTTATCTTTCCATCAGTTTGAAAGGTTATGTCAGTTACAAAAGAAAAATGGACTGCACATTGGTGATAATTACATCAATCATAAATCTTGTGCTTTATTTATATATTATATTGCTGAGTCAATCCGTCAGGAAAATGCAGATATCATAAAAAATGCAAAATATATCTCTGTTATGGCAGATTCATCCACTGACATCTCAACCTGTGAGTCAGAAATCATTTATGCCACAGATGTCCACGAAAGCAGTTTGGTCCAAACTAATTTTATCAAGTTAGTGGAATTGAAAATGGGTACTGCTGAATGCATTTCTCCTGCTATTGATGAGGCAATGGAAGAAAGTTGCCCAGCATGGAAAGATAAGCTTGTGGCTGTATGTTTTGATGGAGCAGGTGTGAATTTTGGACAATATAATGGTGTTGTGACAAAGTTATCTTCTCAGTCACAAGGAATCATTCCAGTTCATTGTGTTGCCCATAGACTGGAACTTGTCATTTCAGACACTGAAACTAGTGCCTTTTGCTTCAAAATGTGAACAATTATTAAAATCAGTGTACAAAATGTATAACAGTCCATAGCTTCTTAGGGAGCTGAAAGAAGTAGCAGAAGTGCTCAGGGATGTTTTATATAAGAATACTAACATAAATTTGACTCTGTGGATTTCTTCCAAAAATCAAGCTCTGAAGGCAATGACCAACAACAACCTACCTGTTATTATTTGCCATATGGAACATTTCTGCTCTGCTGGTGAAAGTGATAAAAATGAAGTAGCTAAAATGCAAGATTTGCTGAAAAGTTTGAAATCTGTTCAAATGCTTCGCTTCATGCACTTTCTGCTGGATGTTACAACTACAAGGAGTGTTCAAATGAAAAGGTACGAAACGACACTGTGGGTGTAAATGAAGACTTTATTCAAAGTATACACCATAGGCCGTAGCACAACGATCCCATTGATTAACGAGCCGAAGGATTCCTTGTTCCCAGAATTCCTGTGGCCGTGACGAGACCCAGTCCTGCACAGCGTCCTTGAGTTCGTCATCCGAGTGGAAGCGCTTCCCTTTCAGATGTTTTTTCAGGGGACCAAACACATGGAAATCGCAGGGCGACATGTCCGAGCTGTAGGGCGGATGGTCAAGCTGCTTCCACTGGAACTTGGCCAGTTCCACGTGTGTGACCCTGGAGACGTGTGGACGCGCGTTATCATGGAGCAGAACGACACCCTCCGAGATGAATAGCGGCCGGTTTAACACCTTCCGATGTCAGAAATCGGATAACGCCTCGCTGCTCCTCAATCGTCGAATTTTGCAATGTGAACGCCATCCTGTCCTCACACGCACTGCTGCGTCAATTGGACGGCAATCTTTATAAGAGCCTCTGCTCTCTCCTGCGCATGCGGGCGCCCGCGCATGCTCCGATCCACGCCGGCGACTCTAATCGCATCCCTAGATGTGTTGCTACGTTCTCCCATAGCGGCATAGGCAAATATGTTAACGGTTACGTTCTTATGACGTTTCGTACCTTTTCATTTGAACACCCCTAGTACATTGAGTGGGCTTTCTAAAATACTTCAAAAGACTGCTATATCTGTTGAAAATGTAAAATCAATTTTGCAGTCTACTCAAGTTAAGTTTAACCTTATGAAGGAAGAAGATGGAAAAACACATACTGAATTTGAACAAAATTTCAGTCAGCAAAATGGCATCTTTAAAGGTGTCATACTTAAAAATGATGATGATATGAAATCACAATTTCATAATGACAGAGTGACCATTTGTGAAAAGCTTAGTGAGTTTGCCAAGAAGAGGTACAGTGATTTTGCTTCCAATGCTGTTTTAAGCAGTGTCCATATATTTGATGCAGTTAATTTGCCAGATAAAGATAATGATTTACTTACATATGGGATGAAAGAACTGGACAGCATTCTAGATAATTTACAGTCTTGTGTAGAAATCTGTAGTAATGAAACCAAAGCTACACAGAAACCTGATGTTTTGTGGAACAGATTGCATAATGAACTTTCAGGGGAATATAAAAACCTACTGACAATAAAAACATTTTTACGATGCATACCAATGAGTACAGCAATTTGTGAACGTGGTTTTAGTGCAATGAACCTTGTAAAAACAGACATCAGAAACAAATTAAAAGTGACTACTTTAAATGATATTTTGACAATAAAAATTAAGGGTCAAAGCATGGATGACTTTGATGCAAAACCAGCTATAAAAATTTGGTAGGAAAATGTGTCAGCTGGACGAACTCGCCGTCTAGATCATGAAGTCATAGTTGACTACTAAGGAAACACAATATATTACTGAAGAACTTTTTTAATGTAGTTTCTTCAACATGCCAACTCAAAACAGGTACAAAAATTTGTAAGAGAACTGAAAATGTATATATTTTTTGCAATACTAAAATGTTTATTTGTTGGCTGTCAGTGTTTGTGGAATTCAAAACCTACTTAAATATTTTACATCAAATCCTCGTAACAATTTATGAGCACAAATTTAACTCAATTATCAATGAGGAAGAATTTTATGATCTGGATTACTTCAGTTCCCAGGTAAGTGTTTTCTAATTCTTTGGATATGCAGTAGCAAAATTGTGCATACTTTTCACTTTAATCTGGCGAGTCAGTCCTATGGACCACTGAGAACCAGTGGCGTAGCTACCACCCCCGTAGCTGCGCGCGGAGTAGGGGGGCACGTTGTGCTAGTTACGCCACCGCTAAGATCGGCTCCTAGAATTTCAGCTATAAGAGCCATTTTGCACCTAAGATATTTTTCTAATTTCCCACCCTGCCCCCTGCCTAAATTGAGATGGAAATGGTCTCTAAAAGAACACTGTATTTTTGTGATGCAGCAAGACAATGACAGGTAAAATAGAAAAGCCAGCTGTTAGGTGTTTTAGAAGCATCAAGGAAATGCCGGTTGTTTGGAAATCGAATAAAAAATCCTGGATGACTGCTAACTTAAAATAGTATAATTATACTAAAAATCCGAAAATTCTTGGCGTAGAATAAAGATAAAATTTCCACGCTTTCGCACATCAACCAGATGGCTTTCTCAAGGAAGGTAGACAGCTAAGCCTGTTAGCTGTCTACCTTCCTTGAGAAAGCCATCTGGTTGATGTGCGAAAGCGTGGAAATTTTATCTTTATTCTACGCCAAGAATTTTCGGATTTTTGGTATAGTTATACTGTTTTGAGTGTAATTTGGTGTACAGTTCCTACTTTTTGGACTGCTAACTTAATGGAAAAATGGGTTCAAAAACAGGATGAAACTACAGAAAAGTCCTTGTGTTCGTGGATAATGCAACATGTCACCCCCATATCGACCATCAAATGTTAAAACTAGTATCCCCCCCCCCCAAGTAACACAACTTCAGTGACACTGCTTTTTGATCAAGGAATTATTTACACGATGAAGCTGAAATACTGTTAATTACTTTTGCAATCCGTGATAGCTAGTATGGACATGTCTATGAATTAATCTGAACTAGCTAAATCCTTCCTTAACAGTTTAAGATGCTGTTAATTGGTAGTCAAAAAGCCTGTAAAGAAATTATGTCCAGTGCAATTACAAAATGCTTTTGGCTGGGTTTTCCATAGATATTGCTGAACTTTTAGGTTCGGATGATGAAAATGAAATTTTAAAAGCTTTGATCAGTGACAGAAATGTAGGTGAAATGTCTGCCACGGACTATGTAAACATTGACCACGAAATATGTACAGAGCCAGGTATACAGTCTATCAACCATTTGTTAAACTATGTGATGACACAAAAAATGACAATAAAGAGGATGAAAAAGAAACTGAGAACCCAATAAAAACTTACAAAGATGCTTTAGTTCATGTACAGCACTTGCGAAACTTTAGTTTGCATGCCAATATAACCCAAAATTATTGGAAATTTTTACTCATGTTCGTTGTGAAATAGAAAAATGTATTGTCAGTAAAAAATTCAAACAGAGCACAATAGCAGACTATTTCAGAAGCAATACCCACACAGCTTTATTGAAAGTTTGATGCATGAAATAAAGTGGAAATAAAAATTGGATTACCAAACCAACATAAGTATACCGCTTACTTTTTAAACAAATCTGTGTGGTTTTTGGATTTTCTTGGTTGTAACTTTTAAATAATTAATTAATGAAGGAGTTAAAATAAGACTGCCAGGCCTCGAAAACAATGATGAATCAGAAGTTAACATCAATCCTCTGTGATGGGGGGAGGGGGCATAATTACAAAATATTAAACCCCTATCTTCATTTTCTCTAGCACATGAAACTGTAAAAAAAAAAAAAAATGTAGTGAGAATTCTGCTGCTTAAGGGAGTAAAACTATATCAATTTTTCCATTTTGCTACATGTACCACTCCTATGTACTGTACATACATTTGTTTTTAATCTGCCTAATACAGAAATATTTTGAAGTCCCATGGACTTCCGCCTTAGACAGATTTGACCGTATATGGAATAAAATGTATTTTGATTCGATATCACTGCATTTTACGCCCTCTAGCGGCAAAATTGTGCAACATAAAAAAACAACAACAAGGAAACGAAGGATGATCATTTGCACATTTCAAGCTTCCCAATGCAAAAAGAAATTTTCGAATCAGACTAATATTTTAGTTGCAGAGATATGGTGTCCACAGATGGACGGGCGAACAAACCTGTAACATAAGCACCATCTTTTTTTCAAAAGACGTGCTAAAAAAAGTGTGTACTATCTCAGTACAGAAAAATATTTTATACAAAATAGCTCTTAGATAATCTGTAGAAAGTGCAACTGTCAGTGTCAGATTCAAAAGGTAAAAATTAAATCTTGAAATGCAATCATTTTTTAAAATTACAAAATTAAAATCGCCTTAAAGTCTAATTTCTGATATCTACAGATTTTTCAGCATTACTTCAATAATATCACTAATAGCAACAAAAAGGTTAAAAAGGATAATATGGGTGCTGAATAAGCTTCTCAACTGTATCAGTTCATTAACTTCTATGACATCTACACCTAATTGAGTATTAAAACCAAGACTGCAAATAAGCATTTAAAGACTCAAATTAATTTTTCTTTCTGGGTTAACTTGTTACTATATTTACCTGCAAGTCAATTCTGAAAGAATACATATCAACTTACATTGCAGACATCCATTATTTAGACTTCCTATTTTTTCTAACTGTATACCCATAAAATAGCATTACAAAACTGTATCAGTTTCTAATGGTTAAATAATTAACAATGCAATAAACGTCTTCTAAAACATGTACCAAAGAAAACTGAATGCAGTTTTCAAACAAATGTGAGCAGAGGTATTCAAAATGTGCTGAAATACCAAAATTTCTAGGTACTACAAATGTCGGAGAGCATACTGTTTTTACAACATACATACCAAGAGGAATGAGCACCATGGTTTGCAGAGAGTAAAACAAAGATCAAATTGTAGAAAGTAACTAAAAAAACATTTCTTCACTTTTCTGCAAAATTGCCGGACTAATCCACGCAGACTGCACTGTGAAACTTGCAATAACAGCTGTGATGGAAGTCTGTTCCAGTTTCTCATAGCTAGCTGCACATGGCCTTATGAACAGTGATGATTCACAGTGCAATTTCTTCATTTGGGTTTCAAAAGGTAACAGGTGATAGCCTGAGGATGTGGCCATGTTTAGACTAAAGAGGAAATGAGGAAGCACTTTTCAGTTATTTACACTACTGCCTATTAAGAGGCACGCAGTACACTGCAAACCTTGTTCAATTGAAAGATGTTTTCTTTCATCTCAGATATTTGCCATTAACTGCACTGCACAACAGTTTGCTGTACACAGCAAGTCAGATTGATGGTTTTTCTCTTTGTCAGAAAACTGCCCGATGCACATACCTCAGCACTCAAGATGACAGTTGCCAAGACTACAGATGAAGGCATTACTCTACTCTTAGCATCATGGCATGATCCAATTTTGTGTTTTATGCCTTCTGGTTTTCGTGTAATAGACCTGGATGGTATGCCCTTGCCACAACTGCAAGGATGCGTTACAGGATAGTGTCCTATTCCAAACACTGTTCTGCAACTTTCTAACCACCACTTTAGGCCAGGAAGGCTGCTTTTGATTAAGAAATTAACCTAACAATTGCAGCTATGCTGAGTTAACCATAGCTTAGCAAATAGTACGTCAACACTAGAGAAGAGCACAGGCTCTTTTCTTTTTCTTTTTAGGCCCAGGTCCATATCACTATTATGACTGGCTTGGGTTTGAACATGTGTCAATTTTCCTTATATGAATAAAAAAAACAAAACAAAAAAACACATTGTTTCATTCCTATTTATATTTTCATCAGATAAAAATGTCAGTGCTTCTTGCTGTCCACCCCCCGTCCACCCCAAGAGAAATTATTGTTCAAATTACTGTTATAGAGAGTGGAACATGCAATAAACAAAAATTAAGAATTTCAAAGAACAAAAGAGAGACTAGCCTAACAATTCAGTTGTGTGTTTCCCATTGTGTTAGTTAATTCGATTAGCAGTGTTAAATAAAATTAATTAAAAAAGGTGAAAGGGAAAATGAACTTGAGCCCGAGCCAGTATAGGCACGGGTTTTTTCAAAGATTTGATCTAAGAGCCCTCCAAAGCCTAGATCCATTTCCAGGCTTTTTGTTGTAACCTGGGCCTGTGCTCATCTTTAGTCTACAATCCTAATTTTGAAGTGCTTCATAAACCTAATGGTGCTGTCAACCATAAAGGGGCATCTCCATAATATGACAATTGCCAATAGGTGTCTGCTGCTTCCTTCTTTACTCGGAACTACACACTGAACAAATACAGCATTACAGTATATTAGTGGCTGGCTGACCCCCCCCTTGTTTTTTGTCAGAGTGCATAATTGCACACAGATTTTATAAACATGCTAAAACAGTACAAAGTGAAGATATTTCTACATACTTCACCATACCCATATCACTATGTATATGTGCATAATCCAGCAGTGCTCATTACTCCTGGTACACCTGCATAATTTTACACGAATATAAACAATAATACTTCAAGGTAACTTGATTAGTATACCATTCTGCTAAGTGGATAATATAGCTAGCTATTCATTCAACACATACACTGTATACGCACCAAATCCATAAGTTTCTTTTACATAACATCTCAACAAAAGCAATATTCTTCTAATTTCATGGTGACACTAATACAAGTGCTTTGAAAAAGAACCAACATAGGATTTTAATTATAACACATACCATTAATGTTGCAACACTTTCTTACAACTGCTTTCCAAGAGCAGTGCTCTAGTTCAACACTTAATAAAATGCATACACATACACTCTACATATGCAATACCTAACTCATATAAACAGCACATTAGCAACTTTTCACGGTGACTCTTACCTGGGTTTTGCGCTGTTCGTCCTCTTCTTGCCTTTTTTCGTAATGAAGGAAGTCATCAAATATAGAAGTGGTGTGACGAAAATTGTGCATTATTTTCAGTACCTGCTTTCCCTTTTCTGCCGGTACTTCTTGCGTGTCACGAGAATTTGTAACTGGCTTATTCTCATTGTTCTCCAAACGAATATGACGTAACTGAGAATTGGGAACATCTTTCACATAGATCCACTTAACTTTAAACTGTCCTTTCCATTTATCCTGGGCCCAAACACTAGCAGAGCAATTATAGTCAACACAAGACACCATTTGAGCCATGCCACAAAAATGACCCGATCCATTAACGCTGTAGAACAAGTATATGAGTCCTTTGCCATCACGCTCTCGGAATGCCTGATCCAGTCTTTTGTTACCATGTTCTGTTGAGCACCAGATAGAATATTTAATTGAACGATGAATGTCATCCTCCGAATAGGACTTAATAATAAAGAATCTCACATTTTTAGGATTTAAATCAAAATCCTTAGGATTATAGTTGTTTTCCATTCGTAATTTATCCAGTACAGGATGTTGTGGGTAATTGTCCACACCAGAAGATGGATTCTGCACTATTGCTAATTGCTGTTGTTGTTGCTGCTGCTGTTGTTGTTGCTGGGGAGGGGAACTGTATCCAGTCCCAGAAGGTCCGTTGCTCCTGTTTCCTCTAGGAGCTCCCCATGGTGCTGATCGAGATTGTGAGGGGGAGGAGGTGGCCCCATCTTCCCACTGCCACCACTTCCGGAACTGTTGCCATTCTTGCTCTCCCAGGTGCCAATATCCATGCTAGATGCGTGCTTTCCTGAAAGCATGGGAGTCGAAGTAACTGGTTTGGGCTTGATTTTTGGTTGCGGTTTTGCAGGCTGGCTGGCGACTGAAGCCCAACTCATTTTCTTGGAACCGACGGGCTGTCCTGCAACTCCAGCAGCACCAGCCATTACAATGTTGTCCGAAGCTGAAGCACTGAATTTTTTTGCAACTTGGTGATCTGTCATCAAATTTGCTGGGAGCATCCCAGGTTTGCCATATGCGTCTTTCATAAACTGAGAATCATTTTTATGGTCATTAAGAGATAACACACCCATACCCTGTTCCATGTGTTTCAGGGCATTTCTATCAATGCTTTGATCATATGTGTCACGATAATAGTCTTCATGGTAACCACCGTGCGGAGTTTTTCTTGTATTCATAGTGGAGCTACCCCACGCAGAGTAGTCGCCACCTCCACCACCACCAGGGAAGAAGTTGAAACTCTGATTGTAACCGCCAAAACTATTCTGTCCGAACATACCATCCATGTAATGGGAATGCTGGTCTCCACTGCCCATCTGACCTCCATAACCACCCAGGAAGGTCATGGGATCACCACCGTTACTCCATGCGCCATCACCAAGTCCTTGATTTAGGTAAGGGTAAGACATAGAAGCATAGTAACTTGTAGGCATGTAAGCATCTGGCATACTGGAAGATGACATTGGTGGGTTGTATGTCTGGAAAATAATAATATAGATTAAAATAAAGAAAAAAAGTATGCATATAATGCACACACACACACACACATGCATTGAAGTTCTAAATCCCTTGATTACTGCTTATTACAGCCATAACAAATTCTGAGGCATAGAATGAGGTTTGCTATCTTGGTGGCTGTGGCACCAAACCTCATACCACAAATAACATATGTAACCTGGACTACGAAAAGGTGACTGACATGCAGAAATAAGTTTGAGTAAACAACCATTAAACACAATTCCATAATGTCTGTAAGTGCAGTAGCCAGCAGGTGTTTGCTCATGCAAAATGCAAAAAGAAGTTTTCCAGTAACCACCTGTTAAAGTAACTGTGATTCTACGCCATCTGAGTGTGCAGTCTGCAGGTGTTTGCTTGCTATTCTTTCTCTCTCACTAAAGCAGCAGGTGTTTGAAGTCTGCAGAGTGATGTGTAGAATGAAGGTAGAAACACATTTTTGTACCCTGTTTGGATTCTGCATTTTTGAAAATTGATATATTTTTAAGTGACTGATTTACTGAAGTTCGATGAATAACTAATTTTTGGATTACTATCAAAAACTGCCTTTGGAGGAAGAATTAAAGAGAGCAGACAAACTAAATTTTTGGTGGAGGTGATTCCTCAGAAATTTTTCTTTCCACTGATGATGAGAAGAATTCTGGTAGCCATTCACGTCGTTAAACTTGATAATTTTGTACGAATATTTCTACCCTTTTTAACAAAAAGTATGTTTAGTTTTTCATTTCTTCAGTTTTTATCCCCATCATTGGGTACAAATTATGAAGCAGCAAATAGAGCGAAAGACCTGGAAATTGGTTTCTTTGGAAAGAGCATACATTTTTCTACAAAAATCACCCAAAACTCAAACTCGATATCTTGACACACGCCTTTTCGTAGTCTTTTATCCCCATCATTGGGTACAAATTATGAAGCAGCAAATAGAGCGAAAGACCTGGAAATTGGTTTCTTTGGAAAGAGCATACATTTTTCTACAAAAATCACCCAAAACTCAAACTCGATATCTTGACACACGCCTTTTCGTAGTCCAGGTCACATATAATTTACGATGCCTCAGGTTTTGTGGCCATATCCATATCACTGAAGATATACTTAGCAAATTTCATTACCAATCTGCACATGCACATTCAGATAAAAATAAAAATCTACCTCCTATGAATCTTACTGGAACATTTTTTAATGAATTGACTATGAAAGAGAGAATGTATGGTGCACATAGCACCTTGACCAATTTGTTTTCATATTTTCAAAATGCAAAGGTCTCCAAGGCATTATTTTGCCCTTGATATAAAATAGCTACGAATTGAGTTGCTGCTTATTCCTGGATTGAGTTTTATTCCTTACCCAGATGAAGCCTGGGTAAGGATTTTTTTTTTTATAAAGTTTCAATGTACCTGAAATTAATCAGATTGCAGTGCATTTAAATTAGTGCATAACAATCAACTAGAGGGGGAAATAGTTGCTGGATGACTGTCCTAGTAGTCCAAAGGAATTCCTGATTACAACTAAGCTCTTGGCAGCAGAAGAAAGGAGATTCTTCTGCTACATCAATAGGAGAACACATGAAATGCCATGGTGTTAATTGGGCAGACTGTTTCTTTTTTTCTTATGAGCATTAGGGAGGTTTAGAATTGATTTGGTATGCTATCCTAGATGTGAGGGAAATTTATGATGGGACAAACTTTTGATTTTTTGTCGTGTAAGGAAAAAAATCAGCCTAGCTCAAAAATTTAATTGTTTTGTTTTTACAAGATTTAGCTATGGTAAAAATATGGTCATGCCATAAAATGTTAGTGAAAACTGAAGATTTGACCTAGAACATATAAGCTACGTCAACATGCAATGTGGCTGGAGGGAAGAACAATTTTGCTGTCTTCAAACTTGGGGGGGGGGGGAAGCTTGCCAGATTTTAGTCTATATGGCTGTTGTCATCCCAATGCCAAATGACTTCACTTATATAGCCATCTGAGGACACCTGGAGAAGAGGAAACCTTACGAAATACCTGTTTACATTCATTAGCACCACACGAACAACCCTGGGCCGATACAGTACACACAGCGTAGTGATTTAAACTGAAAATTGGAATAAATTCAATGGAAAGGAAATCAATGATACATAAAAGAAAGGAGAGTGGATGAACAGTAATGATCCCTGATGAATGCCTAAACCAGGACACTTACCTTCAAAAATAACACGTGTGCATCCCAGAAGAAAGATGGAGAGCCATAATACACCATAGAATTAAAGCCACAGGGTTGTTACCATGGCATGAAGACCATGAGGTGAAATAGCAGAAACTTTCAGGAGTAGGTTTACAATGATAGAAATGGCACATCTTTCCAATCATTTATTATATTTAACAATTTTCTGAATTGATGGTAAGAAACACTGATTTGATACATATATATTCTTAAACACTGATCCAAATAAGCATGGTTTCTCATTGCTTGGTCACTTATTGCTATACCAGCAGACAAAAACAGCAGGCATTTTATCTTTTGTTTATGAAAAAAAAAAAATTCAAAATCAGAACTTCAACTTGCCGTTGATCTTTTTCTTCAAGTAATTTTCTCTATGCAGTTAGCACGCAGTGTTAACGTAATTTCACTTCAAACAAAAGAAAAACATGCTTATACACATGTTTGGAGAAAAATTAAAATTTAATTTTGCTTTAAAAAGGGGGCAAAAAAGTGCTTGCTTTTAATGATTGGTTTTGAAGAAGAGACAAAAACATGAACTTGAACAGAAGAAATTCTTTAAACATACAATAACTCTTTTTATTATTACCAAAGATATAAAAATATATATAATCTGGAAGAGAAATGTGGGACAGAGAGAACCCCAGCTTTGACAGAAAAATTTTCAATTCCAGAAATCCTGGAACATTAACTTTACAACCACAACAATTTTTGGTTGATGGATAGCATGGAGACGTCGAAAGTGCCACAATTTTAAAAGTATCCAATAAACAATTTATAAATGTAAAACAAATGTTTGAATCTTGAAAACATAAAAATAAAACTTTACTAATATTAAATAACATTACTTCACTGAGATTTCCACAATATATTAAATGTTTCTCATACTCCATAGCAGATCAATGCTTCCTGTAGTAACTGCACTGAAACTGAAGCATTTGAGTGTCTGTAAGTAGCAGCAAGGAGGAAACATTACAGAAAAAAAAAAAACTAAAAAAATTAAACAGATTCTATGACATTGGGTTTGACAGACATATTATTTGAATAAATTGGGAATGTTACTTAGAAAAACTAAAATGACACACTTGGGGAAAATTCGCATATTGTAGAAATTACTGTTAAGTAAGTGGAGTATGCTGATTCACTGATTTTGCAGAGAAACTCTGCAAAATGTGGAGCACTTGGCAATCCTGAAGCCACATAACTACAGTTTAGTTTAACAATTTTCACAGCCCTCAGCTAATACAGAAAAGAAAGCAAACTATAGGGCCAACTCTTTTCTCTGGATGCAATGAATCACTTTCACTTATGCATTGATACATGTATTTCTTATGTCACAGCAGTAGCACCTAAATCTTTAAACTACAAATTTATTTTTCTTTTGATTTACATTTTCAAGAAAGCATAACAAACATCAAGTAACTTTTGTTTGGGGAAGGGGTAAACAATATAGTAACTCCGAGCAAAGCCTTTTTGGGTTGCGAACTGCAATCTTCTATTCCCCCTATATTTTCCAAACTAGCATTCTGAATCAGAAATGTACCACTGCAATTAAGACAAGCCCATCATTCCTGCCACAGCACAAAATGCAATCCCTTTTCATTGCAGTGTTGTTCAATGAACAGCATTCATTAATCACAGGTCTCAAAGGTCACATTTATCATTTTTCTGGACTCCTCTTAATGAAAAGTTTGAATGGCTTTTATTAGGGTTCATTTCCAGAATTAAAAAAGGGAAGGGTGCAGACTTTGAAAAAATGCACCTTCTTAACTGAAAAGGGCTTAATTCTTTATTTTTATTTATTCAGTTATTTAAATGGAATAAAGTTGAACATAGTAATATGCAAAGGTTTAAATATTTGAAAAGGACACATGCTTTTACTGGAGCTTTGAGAGAACTGTAAATGCTAGTGTTTAGCATATCAGTAAAAATTTCAAAGTATGTACCCTTCAAGTAGTTTATTTTCATCAATATTGTGTTAGAAACACATACAGGGAAGTTTTCACAGACTGAAAGACCATATACACTAGTGTCCAAAAGTATAAAGGACAATTCCCATTTTTATCTAGAAATGAAAAAATTATGTTTGTAGCTAAATTTGGCAACAAATTTATTGCCAGCTCTGAAGCAGAATCTTTTTCAGGAGTCTGCAACGCAGAAAGGAAGAGCTACTCTGCAAGAGAAAGGGGAAGCCTAAATATATTTTTTTTATATAAAATTTATAGTCAAACTAGCTGTTCCCTGACAAAAAAAAAAAAAAGACTTATTCAAAATTTAATCATTCCTTAAAAGCTTTTGAATTTTTAAACTGCAGAGTAAATAATTTGAAATTCATAAAAAGATTTTTTTTTTTTTTGCGTGTAGTTAAATTATGAATTACACTCTCAACTTCCTTCTTTAAAGAACGTTCTACCTCATACACATTGTGCTTTTATTATTTCCTGCAGAAATTCTGTTGTACACGGGGCCTCATCAGCTGGCGATGTATAACATTTCATTTGTTTATAAAACAAATAAAATGCTATATACATATATAGGGATGTAAGGGCAGGTGATGCGCAACACCACAGCCTCTACTTGACAAATGCATACATGAGACCGGCCAATGACAAAAAAAGCTGAACTTTTTAACTGGGTGGAAAATTGGGACACGCGAACGCGCGGTGTGAGCAAATTCAAATACAGCATATACAATATTTAAGATTGCACAAGCCATATGGAATTATTTTCTGTAAATTATGTAAGTAAATATTAAAGTGAAGCACATTATTATATTCACAATAGAAAAGTAGGGAATCAAGAACAAAATAAAATGAGATATTTTTAAAAAATCAGATTTAAAACATACATGTAAATCTTTACTAGCTAAATCCTGAGGTGAAAAGTATTTGTCTAGGAAAGTTTGTGCATTTAGTCAAGCAATTAGAAGCATATCCACAGATTAGTTTTGGTCAAACATCATAGTACAAGAGATAAGTCAGTCTTGTTGGCTTAGTAGCACTCTAATGTACCAAATTTTTCAAAAATAAAATGTGTGTGGAAATAAGTTAAATTCACAGATTCTTACTAAATGATAATTGGAATATGTATTTGAATATGTACAAATTAAAAAAAAACATGACTAGAAGTTATGGTTTTTAAACAGATTGCTTCAAAGATATTTTGCCCCTTTTTTGTTGTACTTGCTTGCACAACAATTCGAATTTCCTCTTCTGAGCAAGCCTGGCTTTCTTCTCAGCAAGCTACACGGCCATATTTATTTTACGTTGACTGCAGCTGAACAGCATCCATTGCTAACTTTTTCTTTTTGCTGATAATTCCTTTTCTTTTCCTCTCTATTTCTTTGGTATAACTTGTTTCTGATGTCCTAAGATTTTGGCAGAGGTTTGCATCAACTGCTTCTTGGAAAAAAACTTCTTTACTGAAGAAATTAACTGCAGACTTACCCTGTGCTTTAAGTTTATACTACACAGTTTGTATAGCTGAATAGGTTTCAATGTTCATTCTTCCTGATTTTATATCTATGGTTTCAGCCATCATGCTGAAAGAACTTTCAACCTGTGGACCATGGAAGCATGATATAAAGGCTTTTACTACTTTAGATAACATAGTGTACTTGTAGAGGTCAAACACCTTTGCCCACCACGCATCAATTTTTACAAAGTCGGGAGATGGAAGTCGTGATTCAAACTGATACTGGTGAATTTCTAGAGCATAGCTTTCCATTTCCTCTGAATTCAATATATTTCAAAGAAACTGTGGAAGTTTTTCAGTCTTTTTAAAGTTAGATTATGTCCCCTTGTAGAAGGATCAATGATATGTACATTAAAAGATCACTACATAATGGTAGTGTCTTTTGCATGTATTTTGCATGCTGAATATAAGCTTCAGCAGCCTGGCTTAAAAAAATTCCCCACAATGTCATTTGATTCGCTTTTCAAAATAATGTTCCTGATCCAAGAATCTTTCACAGGTTTGCCTTATCAAATATTTCATAGGTTTGCCTTTCAGTATCTCTTGTTTTGAGAAACAAGCTAAGAAATCCAAGAATAGTTGCTTCTGCTCATCAAAAACTTTATGAATTAATGGCTCCTTTGTTTGAAATAAGCATACATATTTTTTCAAAAGAGGTAGAGCTGCAACATAAAAATTTAATATAAGCAAGGTTTTTTTTTTTTTGAGCTTTCAAATAATTTTGCAACAATTCTAGATTTCCATTTTCTTCCATCTTCTGTTAGATTTTTTTCCCGTAATTTCTTCCAAAGCTCCTGGAATTTTAACTTTTTCTTTCTAATCTTTACATATTTTATTTATCACATCCATGTATATTGGTCTTTCATTAGGCTGCACAAATCCATAATACAGCAGCAAAAGGGCATCATGGATATGTAAACTGTTTAATGCCACATGATAGAATGACAACCACCTGCATTGCACCATGTTCTTAATTTCAGTGAATTTTAGCCCTATAATTTCACAAATTTCAGCAAGGGCTTCATGTTGATCTGCCGACCATTTAAAGTAATTGAAGAAGTCAATAAAGTATTTCTCAATGTAAGCTTAAAATGGCTTGCAAAATTTTTTACTTGCATTGTGAATATGGTGACATGAATCTCCATCAATGTCAAGCAAGTGGGGAGATTTTCTCTGCCGAATTCTTGTTTTTAACCATGTTTATGGGCCACTCATGACACATTCTTTCCATTTAGCTTTCAAACAAGCAAAACAAATTCCTCCTCAGAAAGAAAGAAAAAAAAAAAACGGAAAGCTGCGCCACGAACTTTGTTTAGAGGGTTCGGGCCGACGTAATACTGGCCCGAAGCCGTGCTTTTTTTCCCACTTAGCTTTCATACATGCAGAACACATTTTTCCTTAGGAAAAAACGAAAGAAAGGAGAGAAACAGGGTTGCGTCACGAACTTTGTTCAGAGGCTACGGGCCGACGTTATCCTAGCCGGGCGCCGTGCTTTCTTTTCACTAAGTTTTCAAACAAGCAAAACACATTCCTCCTCCTCAGAAAAAAAAAAAACACAGAGGTGCGTCACGAACTTGGTTCAGAGGCATCGGGCCGGCGCAATTCCGGGCCACAGCGAAAGAAGCACGTCCGAGCCAACGTAATTCCGGATCACGGCAAAAGAAGCACGCCAGGCCTACGTAATTCCGGCGTGGCGCCATGCTTCCTTTCCACTTAGCTTTCAAACAAGCAAAACAATTCCTCCTCCTCAGAAAGAAAAAAACAACGGAAAGCTGTGTCACGAACTTTGTTTAGAAGCTTCAGGCCGACGTAATACTGGCTGGGCGCCGTGCTTTCTTTCCACTAAGTTTTCAAGCAAGCAAAACACATTCCTCATTAGAAAAAAAGAAAACAAAGAGGTGCGTCACGAACTTGTTTCAGAGGCATCGGGCTGACGCAAGTCCGGGCCACAGCGAAAGAAGCACGTCCGAGCCAACGTAATTCCGGATCACGGCAAAAGAAGCACGCCATGCCTATACGTAATCCCGGCGCGGCGCCGTGCTTCCTTTCCACTTGGCTTTCAAACAAGCAAAATAAATTCCTTCTCTTCGGGATGGGGGGGAGAATTTAAGAAAAGAAAGCTGCGTCACGAACTTTATTAAGATGCTTCAGGCCGACGTAATCTCGGGCCACAGCGAAAGAAGCACGTAATAGCGGGCCATGCCGAAAGAAGCACGCCGGATTTATGCAATCCTAGTGCCGTGCTTTTTTTTTTTTTTTTTTACACTTTCGAACAAGCAAAACAAATTCCGCCACCTCAGAAGAAAAAAAAAAAAAAAAGGATACAAAGGGCTGTGTTACGAACTTTATTCAGAGGCTTTTCATCGACTATTTACAAAACCATTAAAACTTTCTTAATAACAGCGAAAATCTGAATATCCATAATTTTTTGTTAGTCGCCCGTAATCCCGGGGGAAATCCGTAATAATTACGGAGATTCCATAATTTTTGGCAATTACGGAGATTCCGTAATTTATGTGCGTCCTTTGTAGAAAGAGATTTCACGAGAACTTCGATTCTTTAACGATCTCAGAAAAGTAGGAACGCATTCGGATACATCGCAAATTACAAGAGAGAGAGTTCCTGGCGATGACGTCACGGATAGAATGCAGAGTGGCGATTTCCCGCAAGACACGGAATGGCTCGTGGGCTGCGGCAGTTTCCCTAAAGCACGAAGTAGGCGGAGCTTCCACCCTTCGCGCTGCGATGCTCAAGTGACTGACCCCATCCATTGTTGACAGCAGTAAACGAATTGAGCTCCTGACTCCACCCTCCAACATTTCTTCTTGCCCCCCAGCGCCTGCTCCAAAAACAACGCTCTCAGCTAGAAAGCGCTTAGTTCTTTTACACCACAAAAAAGCGGAATCGCGGAATTCCGCTTTTTCAAGGATTTTTCTATAGAACGACCCCCCCTAAAAAATTCTGAAAATTTTCTCTTCATTTTTGCAATGACCTCGAGGATGACCAAAATGATGCCGAAAAAAGCGGAATTCCGCGAATTCGCGGAAGAATCTCATGTATGGTAGATACTTCTACATACATTATGTAGTACACTGAAGAGCAATTGAATTAGAGATACCTGTCTAGTAACGTGTAGCACCACCTTTCGCCTTGATGACGACGGCGATTCGTCTCGGCATGGACTAGACAAGACACCGGAAGCCATACGGATCCACGACCCCCGAACAAGCTCCCGCAGTTCGCGAAGATTTGGTGGAGGGGTCAGAGCCTCGAACATCTCTCTTGATGGCATCGTAGATGTGCTCGCTCTTGCAGACGACGTCGAACGGTACGTGCCGACACAGGTTGTTGCGCAACACACCCTAATTCCTGCGCTAACGTTCGTGATGTGGCGGTGCGAGCCGTCAATGCCTGCTGCACAACATGCCGGTCGTCTCGTCCGGTGGTGTGCCGCAGCAATTGCTCACTTCGTTCCGTCCGTCTCTCCTGCAGCCACCGAATCCATACTCTCCTGACTGTGGCTGGATGTCGTCCCACACGGGCGGCGATGTCTCGGTACGATAAACCGCTGCCACGATAAAGCCACTATTCGTTCTCTGTCGAACTCCGAAGCATGCTGGAATGACTGCCGTATTCTGGGACGAGGCATCAGGAAGCTTCCCACGCACAGATCCGGCAGCCACACTTCCACCCCGCCTTCTGTGCACCCTTCTTATAGTGCTTCTCGGTGGCGTGTCGGGTGCACATGATTTGCATATGCCCTGCAATGCTAATTGTTTGCATGTCCTCTCGCGAGCGACGCATGCTGCGAATTTCAGGCCAATCGGATGCTTTTCTTCTTGGTGTTGCATTTTGCGTGGCCAGCAGTGTGTGTGTGTGTGTGTGTGTATATATATATATATATATATGAAGCTTTCACCAATGAACCAAATCCATGCCCCCCTAAGAAATGTATAGCTATGCCACTGTTGTCCCTTCCACCCATATGAAGCATAGGTTGTGTCGAGTCACTGGCCCACATGTTGGAGACGTCATCTAGTGACAAGTAACATTAACAGGCTATTTTTGTTTCCAGAGTTGTGCTAACCTGACTATTATACATACACCATGCTCAATAGTGTAAAAAGACAATTCTGTTATCTGCACAATTGTTTCATTTTTAATGTTCTACAGAAAAACACCATTATGAAATGTATGAATGTTATTTTTATTTTTATTTTTTTCCATTCTTTAATACCAAAGTGGTTTTATTTTTTACTAACCTGGTGTGGCTGATTTCTCCAGGACTCAAATTCCTCATCCTTCACCATATCTTTAGGTCCATTAGCAACTACAGTTTAAAACAAATGAACACATATAGTTTTAAAAATTAAACTAAAAACACTTAATATAAATAAATACATAACTTTGAGGTCTCAGAATTTTCAATGGGTTGCCTCAGGATACCAGTGCCTAATGGCAAATGAAAAAAAATACTTTAGTACACCCTGAAAACCATTTGTGTTACTTAAACTTGACTTTTAGGAAAAGTTCATTCAGCAATTAATACAAAAGTTGACGCTACACTTCAGAAGTCCACAAGTCACACAATTTTCAGAAGAAATGCAACGGATATTTTGACATTTAGTAACAAAGGAACTGTAATGCATGGGTGCCGCTAACATCAGGGTTTGAACACATTTACAGAAAATATATTCCAAGGGTTTTTAAGGAGTTCAAAAATTTCCAGGTGCTTCATACACTGACTGAAAAAAATCCCAACACCAAGAAGGGGTTGTGTTAGATAAACGACAGTTGGTAGGCGGTCAGAGTACATCTGTAAGATGACATCCATGCAAATTTCGCGCTCGGCACATACGTGTGGCGCTAGTAGCGCCCTTGGAACATGCAAAGCAGGTTTGCTGTAAATACGCACTGTAACGTTCGTGAGCATTAGTTATCGTTGAGATTCGACGTAGTGTGTTGATGTTAGTCAAGAATGCCTTTAAGAAGACGAAGAAGCCATTATCAACAGCTCACAGAGTTTGAACGAGGCGCAATAGGGCTAAGAGAAGGTGGATTTTCGTTCTGCAATATTGCAGAATGACTTGGCAGGAATGTAGCCACTGTGCACGATTGTTGGCAGCGGTGGTCAAGGGAAGGTACTGCCTCAAGGGTTCCGGCCGGCCACGTGGCACTACTGAGAGGGAAGACCGCGGTGTACGGCGTATGTCCGTGGCACACCGTACCGCTTCTGCGGCAGCAATTCGAGCTGCAGTTGACACCACAGTGACACAACGAACTGTAACAAATCGGTTACTTGAAGGACAGCTCCGAGCCAGACGCCCTGTAGCGTGCATTCATTCCACTTACTCCAAACCACTCCGTTCCACTTACTCCAAACCACTGCCGTTTGCGACGTCATTGGTGTCAAGCTAGAACTCATTGGAGGACGGAGTGGAGATCTGTTGTGTTTTCTGATGAAAGCCGGTTCTGCCTGGGTGCCAGTGATGGCCGTGTGTTGGTTAGAAGGAGGCCAGGTGAGCGCCTGCAACCAACCTGTCTGCGGCCGAGACACACTGGACCTACACCTGGAGTTGTGGTCTGGGGAGCAATTTCCTATGACAGCAGGATCACTCTCGTGGTTATCGCACGCACCCTGACGGCACAGTTGTACGTCGGTCTGGTGATTCAACCTGTTGTGCTGCCATTTATGAACAGCATTCCAGGGGGTGTTGTCCAACAGGATAACGCTCGCCCACATACCGCTGTTGTAACCCAACATGCTCTACAGAGTGTAGACATGTTGCCGTGGCCTGCTAGATCACCAGATTTTTCACCAATCGACCACGTATGGGACATCATTGGACGACAACTCCAGCGTCAAACCCAACCAGCATTAATTGTCCCTGTATTGACCAAACAAGTGCAACAGGCATGGTACTCTATCCCACAAACTGACATCCAGCACCTGTATGACACAATGCATGAACGTTTGCGTGCTTGCATTCAACATTCTGGCGGTTACACCGGTTATTAATGTACCAGCACTTCACATTTAAAATGGCTCTTCTCGCGCTTACATTAAGCTGTGATCTTGAAACCTTAATCAATTAAATATGTTACCTATACAAATGTATTGCCACCATTTCATTCCTCTACAACTATTTTTTCGTGGTGTTGGGATTTTTTTTCCAGTCAGTGTATTTTTGCTAGAATCAGTGATATGCTTTACATTTTGCAAATCGGGGTGAAATTTACTTTGTACTTTGAATTCTTATGATATCCTACGGGTTGTGCTGCTGCTGAGCATTCTTCAGTGTATGTTGAGTCTTCAATAAAGTGACAAAATTTCCCCACATAAAAATTGCTCCCCATAAAACGTGTATCAAGCAATCTGGAACTTAGAACAAAGATAACAACACAAAACAATTTTGCCATGACACTGAAGATTTTATTTTCTATAGTTATTTATTCCCATGAAAACTGACAACAGGTAAGCCTGATATTAATTTTCTTCAGTGAGGAAAGTGCATGCTAGAAGGAACGGTCACCTTGAAAAGGTTTCCATATGCTGTTGTGACACCAACTGCACATGACTGGTATATCACAAAACAAAAGTTGGTAGAAAAATAGCACTCAAACACCTTGCACTGCAGCATCACATGAGATGAAAGAGATAACATCGTATCTTCACCCTCCATGGGAGGAACTGATGTCATTGAGAGCAGACGCCACAGGGAGATAAAACAAAATAATGCAATTCAAATATTTCAACATTTTTTTTTCACTGCAAAAAAAAAAAAAAAAAAAGTCTGGGAAAAAGAGAAATTAAATTCTATGAATCCATGCAAATCCTGTAAGGTGCTCATGCCAAGATTGAAAATTGAGGCAAATTTGATGTGAGAAGTTAAGCCTTGTCGGTGAACTTAACACTCGCAGACAATAAAATTTGCACACCAAGAAAGAAGTATCAGATTGAACTGAAATTTTATGGACGTAATGGTACAGATGAATGAAAAACATGATGGCAAAAACAGAGCTGCAGGACAATTACAGAGGGATATGTGGCACGCAGTCTGGTCATCTTCATTCAATAGGGCGTCGCACCGCCTCTGGCATGGAGGCGAACAGACGCCTGATGTTGTCCTGCGGCAGTGGCCCACACGTGTTGGACGGTGTACTCCAAATCCCGGATAGTGCAGCATGGCGGCAGCCAGCGCTTCAACTGGTCCCACACATGCCGAAAGCAGACATGTCCGGGGAGCAGGTAGGCCGTGGAAGTGTCTGTACATGATGTAGGTAGTCTGGGGCAACCAAGCCGTGTAAGGGCGGGCATTATCCTGCTGATAAAGCGCACCTGGAATCTCAGCCAGGAATGGGAGAACATGAGGCCACAGGATCTCCTTCACATACCGGTGGCCTGTCAGTAATCTACATACCACTACTAGAGCTGATCGGCTATCGTAGGCAATGGCTCCCCAGACCATAATGCTGCAGTGGGGGAGGTGTGGCGCACGATAGAGAGGTTGGGATTGTGCTGTTGACCCAAGTACCTCCACACCCGGACATGATCATCTATTCCCAAACGGAGCGGCACTCATCACTAAACACCACAAGTTGCCAGTCTCTGGCATTCCATGTTGCTCTGGCTTGGCATCACAGCACATGGAGCAGGGGATGTTCCTGTGTTAATGGCAGCACATGTAAGGGGTGCTCAGATCGCAGATTCACTTCCGCAAGGCGTCGGGAAATGGTTTGTCGGCACACAGGAGCAGCTACATCTGCCTGTACAGTGGGCCGGGTCCACGTGGGATCTGTTCGTGCCTGCTGCACGACCCATCGATTCTGTCTTCTGGTGGTCCTCCTGATCTGTCTGAAGCCGCTGTGCAGTCACGTGTCCACTGCGCCCAACACAGTCGGACGATATGGTCAGAACGATCCACGTGGAGGGCTATACGGCGTGCCGACCACCCTGCGGTTTTCAGCCCGTTGGTCAGGCCTATCCAAAGTCCGCAAGTTTAATAAATTGACGTTTCTGGAGTCTACCCAGCATTCTTGTCACTCTGTACTCTTGCTTGCGTCAGCCGGTGTTTTTCATTTTCATGGGGCATCAACTACACACCGGTTTATAAGGCTGCCAGTTCGTGCTTGCAGTGCCACCACAGAGTGTGCATGACTCGCACCAAACGTGGATCATTTGCATACCAGCACGCACTCTAGCTATTTGCAAAATTTTGCGGTTGTAGCACGTTTTCTTCTAGATGCACAAATTTCATTGTCAGCGAGTGAATAATTACCCCACCCCCACAAAAAAGAAAAACCTTCAAAGCCCAATATACGAAAAAAAATGAATACCATTACCTGTACAATTGTTTTCACGAAAGAGATAAAAGCAGCAATATCACATTTTAAACTTACATTTCGCTGAAAGTAATGTTTTTCTATTCCTTAGTCACTGTTTGCCATATAAAGAAACAGGCAAGAGCATTTTCCTTATGTCTGACAAAAATGGCAAAATGCCTGCTTTGTTCCTTGATGTAGCAAGAAGGGACTAAAGAATGGCAAAACATGCATTTTAAGTGACATTAATCCCAAAAATTAGTATTGAAGTGACTCACTGACACAAGAACTATTTTACGTGTAATGGAAACACCAATTTTATCACAGATTCAATATTAAGCAGAGTTTTAAAATTAATTTCACTTTAAAAATTGGGGAGGGTAATGCAAGCTTCACTGATTTAATTTGAAGAGTGTACAAAATAGAAAAAGATCGCATTTCATTAAGAATCATTATTTAGAAACATGAAGTCACTCTTTTGCACCATTACAGAAAAATAAGAAATGAACGTTATTGGAAAACAATAAAAAAAGGAGTGCACTCAGAAGAAGAAAAAAAAAAAAGTAAGACTCAGAACTTTTCCAATTCCAAAAGGAAATCGACCAGCTGATGAGCATATCCCCAAACTTCCAGAAATGTGATGAAATCTGTAGAAAGTGCTTCGCAACTAGAAGACAACAATAAATTCCAAAAACTAGCCAGATATGCAATTGTATCTAACTTTTAAAAACATTTTGAACTAAAACATGACAATGATGAGCAAAAATACATAATAAATAACTAAATTAAGGTACAGCAGATCACACTTGGTTATGTTAGGAGATCAGAACTTTTTCAAAAAAAGTTTGTAAGTTGGGAGACTTTAACTTTGTCTTAGAGTTTTCATCACGCCAATGGAGGACTAAGATTGTTTCCAGAATCTAAGTTTGAATTTGTGTTATCGTTACTTTTGTTGCCCGAGTCTAGAATAGACCTCCAGATCATTGGGATGTAGAGTGGAGATTCCGAATTGCATCTTTGGTGTAAAAAGAATTCCCAGGCTTTCATGGTAACAGACAGCAAATCAATTATCAAAAAGGAGTAATATGCTTTGCTTCATTCCAATGGGGAATTGAAGTATGATCTTCCATGGTCAAATTAAACAAGGCAGTATTTGGGTTACTTTTCAAAACATTAGTTCCAAAATTCTGTTGTTAATGCTTTTGTACATACTTCCACAGTTGATAGTTTTTACGTCTGAAGTATGTACAGAAGCATTAACAAGAGAATTTTGGAGCATAAAGATGTTTTGAAAGGTAACCCACATGCTGCCTATATAGACCCAAACATTGCCCTATAACTCAAACACTACTAAAGTTAACCTAGATACTGCCTTATAAGATATTTCTACAATCCCCCCCCCCCCGTTAGAATGAAGCAAAGCACATTGCTCCTTTTGAAAATCTGTTTGCTCTCTGTTACTGTGAAAGCCTGAAAATTTTTTATACACCAGAAGATTTTGCAATTCAGAATCTTCACTCTACATCCCAATGGCCTGGAGATCTATTCTAGACTCTGGCAACAAAAGTAATGATAACACAAATTCAAGCTTAAAATCTGAAAACAATCTTCGTCCTCCATTGGAGTGATGAAGAAATACAACAAGGTTGAAAGCTCCTAACTTACAAACTTTTCGAAAAAGTTCTAATCTAACATAACAAGCGTGATCTTCTTTACCTCACTTTAGTCAATTTTTTAAAACATTTAGTGCAACTACACAATATCAATGATTACAAAAATACGATTTTGAACAATTCCAGGAAGAAAAAGGACAAACAGTTTAAAAATAGCTAACAATCACAAGTTTCCAAAATTTTCAAAAGATGGAAATTTTTCAGATTGGCAGCCATTCTGTAAAGAAAGGGTAATGGCTAAAATTGAACAAAATATTTCAATATATACAAGCTTTTTTTTTTTTTTTTTGTTTGTTTTTAATATCAAATCATCATAAAACAAAGACCAGAGAAATTAATTCTGAGATCCCATAAGCACATCTTTTGAAAAATTCTACACCACCATGATTAAGTGATACATAATGGAAATAAAAAAAATGTGTGGGCAACAAGTCATATCAGCACTGTCAGAGGGGGAAAATGCAATTGTCTACTTGAAATATTGCAAAACCTGCAGCATAGTAAGCTGGTGATTGTCAAAAGATATCAATGAAAAAAAATTTTTTGGATTTGTGTCATCTAGTGAGAATGTTTTACATAAAAAAAAATATTGAGAAATACATGGAAAATTGTCAATCTGTCAACTGGATGTAAAAAATATTTTTCAAATTAGATACAAAAAGTAAAAAGTACTTCTACTAGGGTTTACCAAAATACTAATATATTGTTAACTTTAACTTTCAAATACAAATGTACTGTCAAAACACATGCACTGGTGTAAAAAAGTTCATGGATATTGCTATAATTATTACTGATGTTAACATACTTTTTTCAATACAACCTACAGAAACATATATAGTCAAACTAGTATATTCATGTCAGCTATAAAAAATGTTTTTCATTAGAAAAACTGGGAATGAATAAAAGAACTGTCCACTGCTATAGCAACTGGGCACAGATTTTTTTTTTTTTGATATCCAACTTTTAGAAGATCATAAAACACAAAACATAAATGTGGATGATGCATACTACTTTACAGATATTGGACAAAAATATGTTTATTTAATCCAATAAATAGGTGCTTATGTATAAAATAAAGTAAAAAAGCTGGAAATGCATACTTAAATTTGGTCAGAGTTGCAGGATGCATCATAAATCAGAATTTTAGGAACACAGATACTGAACAAAAATGTAAATCAGAAACATACATTTATAATACCAAGATGAAAAACTATGCACTACACTAATCAGAAAGTAAATCAAAAAGTTCTGCCCAGCATCTTCTACCCAATAAAAAACAAATCTTTCAGTCACCTTTCTAAAAGTTCAGACGTGAAAAATCTAAAAATATATTTATGCCATTGAGCAGGTAAATATTGGCAACTGGAATGAAAATATATGATGATTACTGAAAACAAAAAGCATTTGGGATCCAATCCATACAGATATTAATTATGTCTGCATGCAGATGAATTGACAGTAATACTACACACTAGCATGGTTTTTTTTTTTTTTTTTTTTTTGGAGGCTCAGCAAGCCTCCAAAGATTAATTCATTCAACTTTTAATACATTTGGTTTAGTATTTCCATACTTTTCTGCAACAGTACATAATTTACAAATCAACACTCAGTTAACTGAAATAAACATCACAGGACTTTTAGAATTAAATGATACACATTGAGACAATGCCAGCACCTTATTATCAATAATAATTAGAGAAAAAAATAGACCTGTGGAAAATCGCACTGCATTTGCAGAAAGGAGGGAAGTCGTTAATTGAGCATCTTATGCATTGGCAATCAGTTTAGCGTACAGGTAACCACACAATTCTCAAACTCAATCTTATATGCAGTGACTAATCACTACTACTAAAATGATGCACAACTATTCTACTGAAAAAAGTTTTTCTCCAAATATAATCTGGACTAAAGAGTAAAATTAAACTTAAGAAATACTAAAGTAAATCAAATTTTGCAATCACATTTATTTATTTTGGTGCATCATGCTGTTTACACTCTACTTCATATCAGATGGATTCATGGCTAATCTTACAAATTGTGTCTGGTTTTAAGTCCAAAATGATGCACTGGAAATGTGTTTGTCCTACAAGCACTGGTTCCCTTTCTTTCTTAGATTGAAGTGGGTAGCTGCTTATAGGCTTAGATGCTTACAGTGATCATTAAACTCCAATTCCATAGTGGAATAAAAATTTTACTAGCCAAATGACAAAATCGATTGGCCATGCAAAGTTAAAAAATATATAGTTCAGTTATTTCTCTACTTACGTTTCTATGAAATTTAATGGGTGAATGGTTTTTTTTTTTGTTTTTTTTTTCCTTTCTAATGAGATACCCCTCCCATTAACTTCATAAAAACACATGCTGAGCAGTTACTGCATAGGATCATTAGATTGACTGCAAATAAATAGTGCATATACTTTTGTTCCAAAATGATTGATTTTTTGACAATTTATTTTCAGTGCTGTAACAACATTAAAAAACTATGTTAATTTACTCATAATTTATTTTCGAGAGGCCATTGAAGTTAGATGTCTAATTTCTTTAATAATATTTAAAACAAAGGGACAAAAGCTAGGATATATATGCATAAAGTGGCAGTAATAATGTTGGTACAGTTTACCACTGATATGTACAGTGTCTGATCTTCCCATCAGAGGTATCTGCCCACCACAATTGAATAGCATTTTGAGCATCAAAATCTTCAATTGAAGGGCCATTACATCTAATCATCATTAAGTCATTAAAGTGTCACTATTCACATATGCTTAATTACTCGTTTTTAAGAGGTTCATTTCTGAAAAGCCATGCTCACAAGGAGCAGTACTACATGGCATTAGATGTAATAGCTGCAACATCTTAAAAACAATGATGTACCAGTTTGTTTATTTTTGTTCAGCATATATGCAGCCAAACAGAGATTCAAAGATAATTCTTTTACTTGTAGATGACATAATACTTGGTGCAAAGTATACCATGGCAAAGGTTGGCATGGCCAAGATACACATACCATGACAAAGATCAAATATAACACGGCAAATATTGCTTTAGTAACCTTGACTCTTTGGTTGCTCCAGGCTGATCTGTCGGCAGATTAAGTTTCTCTCGAATCCCACCTTCACTTCCATTCATTTTCTAAGCAGCTGCAGGAACAAAGGCGACAAAACTGAACTCCATATTCATTCACAAGTGTATGGGCGGAGGGCGGGGAGTTGGACAAAATAGTTGTTTACTTGGGGAAAAACAATCTACTGGCCATCGTTGGCTACTATATTAAAAAATTTACTAGCCACTACAAAATATCTGGTCGCGATTTGGCCACTGGCTACAGACATTCGCAAGGGCTGCTTGGAGGGTATATAAAGGTGTGCTGTAAGCATTCTGAAAACGTATCACTCGCTGCTATCATGGATAAAAGGATCAATTTATCAGATTTGCAAAAAGGGATGATTATCGGCTTTCAGGCCAAGGTGGTAATATTTCTGAAACAACGCAGTTTGTGAACTGTTTGGGTGCTGCTGTGGTTAAAGTGTATCACGATTGGAGAAATGACACCATTGTGAATAAGCGATGTGGAAACTGCGGAGCCCCACATGCCACTGATTTGAGAGGTGAACATCGGCTGCGAAGGTGCGTGAAGGCCGATCGACACGCTACAGTGGAACAACTCATTGGCCGAATGAACCAGAGTGAAGATTAAAATTAGCGGTCGCCACTCGCCACGTGGCGAATGGATAAAATAAAATGTCCAGTAGAAAAAATAACTTCAGTCGCCACGCTCGACAATTTGCCTTTTTTCATTGCAAAAGAATTAATTTGCATTTTTAAAATGCTCCTGTTATACGAAATGTATTTTCAAATCATACAAATCGTGTGCGGTGAAAAACAGCCCTTTCCTCTGCAAATAAATGGGTACGATCTATTTATAGATTCACTCTTCAAAAACGGGGGCGGCTGTTTGTTTTTCCACTTAAGTTGGTGCACAAAGTAACCATATCAAGAATGGACACCTGTGGCTTTAGATGGAACTGTGGCATCACAACTCGTCTTTAGCAGCTTGCTTTTTAAAGTTTGGTTTCTCAGAAAATGCGCGATTATCCATTGCTTAGACACTTTTTGCTTATCATCAAATAAAATGGGCAAGCATTTTCTCTTTTGTTTACAAAAAGAAATGAAAGGTAGAAAATCGGGGCTTCAGTTTCCGCGCCGCGCGCCGTCTTTCAATCTACGCAGAGTCGCGTTTCCTTTGCATGTGTGGAGTTGGCTTTAAACAAAATAAAGAAAAAACTTGTCTGCCCCTTAATACAGTAAAATGTTACTAAGGAATGGGTAAACACAAGGTTTTTAGCGAAATTATATATAAAAAATAAGAACTGTATTGTTCACTCTGCCGTGATAAGTCATTTTTACGGGTCATGGAAAAGGCAGATACCATCACGGGCGGAATAAGTACAGATTTTGAAATTTAATTTTGCTTTATATAAGCGGAAAAGAAAATAACACATTCCGTATTGATTGGTTTCAAGAATAGGCTGTTAGAAATAAAAATTGCGCTTTAGTAGAAAAAACTTTTAAAATACAAAGTTGTTCTTTTTCACTATTACTGAAGCCATTAAAAACGAGAAACATAATAAAAAAATATATATAACATAAGAATATAACGGGAAAGTGAAAAAAGTGCATCTTGGGGTAAGAAAAATTCGAAATTTAGAAATCATTTTCAGGCGACGAACGGCATGGAAGATGCTCAAATTATATCGGACAAATGTCGCGACATTAAGAACATCCAATAAACAGTCCCAAAAATGTTTGATGAATGTTAGAATTTTGAAAACATGAAAATAAACTTTGAACAAATGATTGAATAACATTATTTCATAGATTTTTTTATTTCCGTAGTATATTTGATGTTTCCCGTATTCCGTAACGATCGACGATTTCCGTAGTGACTGTGGAGAATTTGTAGCATTTGGAAGATCTGAGGTTGGGCAAACAGAAAAAAATGACAAATCATTAAAATTCTACCAAAACGTTTTCCGAAGTGGGGGGGGGACCGACAACCAGATTTTTTATTTCCGTAGGATATTCGATGTTTCCCGTACTCTGCAGCGATCGAAGATTTCAGTAGTGACTGTGAAGAATTCGTAGCATTTGGAAGGTCTGAGGTGGGTAAACAGGAAAAAAATGACAAATCATTAAAATTTTACCAAAACAACGTTTTCTGAAGGAAAAAAACAAACAAAAAAACCCGACAACCAGATTTTTTATTTCCGTAGTATATTTGTCTGATGTTTCCTGTACTCCGCAGTGATCGACAATTTTCGTAATGACTATGGGGAGGGAATTCGTAGTATTTGGAAGGTCTGTGGTGGGCAAGCAGGAAAAATGACAAATCATTAAAATTCTACCAAAACTGAACGTTTTCCGAAAAAAAAAAAAAAAAAGCTGACACTGATTTTGAAAACCGGACAGAATCTGATGGAATCAGGATACTCTGCAAGTGTTCTTATTTCGTCAAGACTACTTTTTCAACACTTGTGAAGGTTTATCAATGTTTTTAATGTAATATTTATTTGAACAACCCAGGAAATTACTGAATATTTTCTGTTAGAGGTCAGGAATCATTGAGAGTCTGTAAAATAAAGTGACCAGGTTGGTATCACATTTCTCCCAATCTCAGCTGTACCACAAAATGATTCTGCTACAAGATATGAAATTTATTTTTGAAAGCTATACAGCCAGTTTTCATTTTGACACCAAGAAACCAAAAAGAAATGGAATGAAAAGAAAAAATTAGCAGAATGGAAGCAGCTTCGAAACGTGTCTGAACATTTTTGGCCATCAATAACTCACTAAAAACAAGCAATTTTTAGTACATGAAGGCCATAGCATAAATTGTTGAAATACTAAATATTGCTGCTGACTGCTATGCCAAGCAATGCAGAAGTTAAGAGAATGCAAGCATTGTGGGCAATGTTCTTGATGACACAGACAAAGCTCGTGCAAGAATGACTTCAGGAAATACAGCAAATTAAATAAAGTAAGCAAAAGTAAGTACTGCTTGAAATTTTTGACCCATCCACTGCTATCAATTTATGGTGGAGATTGAGAGATTTTTTTGTGAACATTGCGAGAGACCAAATAAAAATGATTAAATTATATTTCCAATAAAAACTGTCTTGAAAATTTGGTTGATGTGGTTGAAGAAAAATATAACTTTTAAGATTATATTTATTCATTTAATTGCACTGGAAAATAGACAGTGTGTCCTTGTAACTACTAAGCTTAAATTTAACTATGTCTAAATAAATGAAAGGTATTCAGTTCAGTGATAAAATTTGTATACAACACGAAATAGCCGTAAGGAAAGTGGCCATTAGATTTTGTTCACCCACTGGCCACTCGAAAAAATCACCAATTTTAATCTTTAAACCAGAGGGGCTACCGGAAGTGTGTCTAAAACGACAGTTCAGTGAATCCTGCTGCGTATAGGACTCCGATTCAGATGGATGGTCCCTGCACCTATGCTAACGAAAGAAAATCGGCAGAAAAGGCTTATATTTGCACAGCAGTATCGGAATTGGACCTCCGCTGATTGGCAAAGGATTGCCTTCTTCAAGGAGTCACGTTTTCTGCTTCATCGAACGGATGGACGTTGGCGTATAAGGCGAGAAACATCAGAAAACAAACACTATTCAACCATTGCTAGAAGAACATAAGCTGGTGGGGGCAGCGTTATGGTCTGGGGAATGTTTTCGTGGCATTCTTGGGGTCCACTCATACGTAATGGACCGAAGTCGTTAGGAATCCATCCCTGCAGACCCCGTACACCCATACATGCTGATTGTCTTCCCTGGGGTGGATGGGATCTTCCAGCACGACAATGCGACGTGTCATACAGCTAGAAATGCCCGATAGTGGTTGCAAGAGCATGATCAAAACTTCAAAGTACTTCCCTGGCCCCCCGATTCCCCAGACTTAAACCCAATTGAGCATCTGTGGGACCACCTCGACCGTGACATTCGCTCTATGGATCTTCCAGCGCTGTCAGATGCACTGCAGTCAGCAAGGCTCCACCACATACTTGTGAACACCTTCCAGCACTTTATTGTCACTCCCAGCCCGTCTAGCTGCTGTCCACACTGCACAGCGGTTACTCTGGATATTAGCTGGTGGTCACAATAATGTGACTCGACCGTGTAGTTGGTTTTACATGTCTTTTTAAAGGTAAATTACATTTTTTTTTTCAATTTTATTTGTTCACTTTAAAAAACCTACAAAACCTGTAAAGCCAATTAATCATTACAATATCGATATTTTAGGTGCCACCACTTCAATTCATTACTGAAAATTTAAATTTTAGACTTTTTTTTTCAGATTTCTTTGAAAGAATTTTGCTATTTATACAATAGCAAATATTTGTTCTCTCCAAACAAATCCTGCCCCTATACAACAGCAAAACATGTTCTCTAAACCCTCATCAATAAATCACTTCCAGATCACTTAATACTGCCTCAGCCATTTCTGATGTTATTTTTCTTCAACTTCACTTGCAGATTTTTCTCCCATCTGTGGTACCTTTTCCTCAGTTCACAACTGGCTAAATTACCATACTTTAGTCAGAGAATTTAAAATAGTGCAGCAACCTTTTTACCACATAAAATCACTTTAAAATTTGGAGACAAAATAATTTCCTAGAATATTACTGCAGTTCCATTTATCACATCGGCTTGTTATCAGGTATTTATAACATCGCAGGTAAGCATATCCTCTCTAGCACAAAATAAGAAAAACTGACTAAAAGAAAGAAGAAAGGTGCAGGCTCTATCTAAATCATAATTTACTAATCCTAAATAATGACTGAATATCATAAACCTCTTGCTCTAAAAAAGAAAGACAAATCCTTGCAATTCTTAAAATTACGTATTCAAAAATAGGAATGATTAGGTTCTCAAGAGAGACCCGTATGGCTATGTATGAAAGTACACTTGTTCCTATCTGTGTGCTGGAGAAATGCTTTACTTACGGGGGAGGGGGCAGGACATGTTCTGGTCGTGTGAGGAATGAAGATGTGCTGCAGTTGTGTAATGTGAAGCAAAATGCTGTTAGCAAGGTGGAGACTAATATTCATTGGTGGTCTGGCCATGTTGAAAGAATGTGTGATGAGATGCCTACTAAGAAAATCTTTTTAGCCCAAAAAGTGGCAGGAAGGAAAGGCAGAGGAAGGCCAAGGAAGTCATGGGGGGATCAGATTCAGGAGTGTCTGCATGAGAAAAAGATTATGAGTATGAAGTATAGAACTGTGTACGTCGTGAGATGGATGTCAAGTGAAACCCGAGTTGTATGTAAAGATCGCTGTAAATGGAGAAGTTTGATACAGCAGTAAGTAAATAATCAGTTAAAAATTATCTGGTAGTTTGTTTTTCTTTGTGGAGCTAACCTCTGAATCTCAAAGCAGCTTTAGTGACTTCATTTGCATGACCACTAAGCTCCCATGCTAATTATCAATGAATAGTCTGCACTCCAAATTCTTTACATCTCAGTGTCTGCCATAAAAGATTCATGAATTATCTGTTTTAATGTTACAAACGATGCTTGAAATTTATAGTTTTACTGACTGTCATTAAGCCACACTTAGTTAACCACAGTATTTCAAAGCTGTACGTTTGTAAAATCAAGTTTAACACTGCAGCATTATAATCTGGGAATTCTGTACTTAATTTCATTCAAATAAAAACAGTGAGACTTTTGTTCACCATAGCAAAAAAAAAAAAAGTCATGCCTTATATAAGACACACCACTCTCACAAGAATCATGTTCAAATAAGCCTTATTTATTTAGATACCCACACCCTTATTAATACTGTAATCCACTCTCCTTATGTATGATACACCTACATTAAATTAAAATTTTGCTTATATCAAAGCCCTAAAAAAATCCTGGGTTTGGATAAATCTGGCTTAAAATATAAAAGAAAAAGAAATGCATTTTGTGACATGGTATAATTTGCAGTATAGCACCCTGTTATCTTGAGTGAGCACAGAATGAAAGCAGTAATCCACGTAATTGGGTATAATTCCAGTGATCAGTTGAATAGTCATTTTACAAAGCTTATTCTCAAAAGCAAACAACAGCCAAAAGTTCATTAAAAATTTTGGGTTGCTGCAAAATTAAAAAACATTCCTGCAAAGCTTTGAGGTAATTTGATAATGCAGTACTTCAAAGGGAAGGTTTGGTTTGGCTTTTGCACTCTTCTCTGGTGTTGAAGGGAAGCAGATGTTATTGCAGTGAAACAAATTGCTGATTTCAAAACAATTTTGTTCTGAAGAATACCTGAAAGAAGGAATGTGGTAAAGTGATTGCTGTGCATATGCACCTCAATATGTGGAAACTATTTTCAGCCCACAAACACACTTAAGATGAACAGAGAAATGATATCGCCTTCCCTACAAGGTACTGCAATACCAAGAGGTATTGCTTCCACTATGGTATTGCACTACCGCTTTGAAGCTACTTGTGTGCAAAATACACATATACAGTAAACAATCAGGCCTCACAGTAAAACCTGTTCTTCTAAGTTTTTCACATTGTGCACTATTTTCGTTCACACTACTCTCACAGCAGTACCTGCTAATTTGGTGACTAATAAGTTGATTACGTGTGAGAACTGGATGTCATCATTTATATGACTACAGCATTACAATACAGATATTACCACATACGTACTTTCCTGGGCCTTATTCACTCCTATGCCATCTGTCGCATCTTTTAAAATCAGTGTGTCAGAGAATGCAATTGTTTGCAGTTGGAAATTATCCATTACAAATGCAATTATTATGCCTTATGATGATAAAAAGCAAGCTTGCTAGAAGTGATGACTTTACTGCCACTAGAAATAAAAGAAAGGCAAAGAAAAGTCATGACATTCAAAGAGAAACTTGAAGTAATGAAGCATCTAGGAAAATGTGTGTGAACAAAATCTAATATTGCCTACATCTTAAAGCTGGGTGGATCAATGTATTTACTTCACTTGGAAGGTGAAAGAAAAGGAAAGTTACAAATGTGAAGGACCAGGGAATATTTTGGAGACTGGGCCCGATTTCGACCGTTAGTAACAAGTTGCTAGCAAGCAAACTCATTTTTCTAGTGATAAAAAGTGGTTCTAGCAAAAGTTGCTAGTGGAAAAATTTTGAATGTTTTAGTGTGAACTGTAAAGTGCCACTGCATTGAGCGTGTGGAATATTTCAGACACATAAAAAAACAAAAAATGTTTTAGTGTGAACTTTTGTAAAAAAAAGAAAAAAAAAGGAACAACTTTCTGGAAACTAATGTTTCTCAAAAAGTTCAACATAAAAACATTTTGGCACTAGTGCAAAAATAAAAGCATTTTTGCACCAATGCACTATCCAGTGTATTTACCTTATCTACTTTTGCATGTGAGGCTGAGCTCAGCTTCATGAAGAGAATCCAAGGTGATTGGAAGGGCAGTTTAAACTTATGAACATCGAATGCTGTCATGAGTATTGAGGTTGAAGGTTCATCTGAAGACAAGTTTGACCCCAAACCTGCTGTTTTAAAGTGGTGCAATAAAAAGACCCGAAACTCAGATTGTAAACCATACGGAAAAAAAAAGTCTTAAGATTTTGAAGTGTTCTTTAATTTTGTGAATAAAGTTAAATAATTTTTTTTGTTAAATATCTGCATTCAAATTAAATTGTTAGAATTAATCTATCAGGTCACGAAAAGGTGAGATATCTAAATATTTGTAATATTTTTAGCATTACAATGTGACCGTTACAGGGGTGAAATCAAAATTTGTCATGATTGACAATGGAAGGGGACATGTTAAAGTTTCTTTTGTATAATGTTAATAAACTTTAACTAGTAGATAATGCAATTTGCTAGTTAAAAATAAGGCCACTAGCAAATGTTGCTACTGCTAAAAAAAAAGAAAAGAAATCAAGGCCTGTTCGGAGATTTTGCAAAATCTACATCCAAAGGGTAGCAGCAATGGTTGTAAAAGCAATCCTAAAATGCATTCACTTTTGTCGCCACATTTTATATTTTATTCATATTAAAAATGTATGTCACGAATGGATTTTTTTTTTTATTATTGGCTTTCAGTCTTTACAGACATATATAAATGAGCAGCTGAGAAGTTTCAGTACTCGGGGAATAGTTCGAAATCCTTAAACAAATTGTGCGTTGTATCACTTTTACAGTACATACATAATGATACATTACTACTACTAATTAACACAGGGAACTAACTACCCAACAGACTGCACATCTCATGTTTAATTGACAGTATGAATGAAGGAAAGCCACTTAGTCAAATTGTTGTTGATGCTACTGAGTGCAGCAGCCTCCAATCCTATTTTAAAACCAGTGTACACAAAGGTGCACCAGTTCAGAAAACTGCACAACATACAAGAAAGAAGCAAACTAAGAGTACTGCACACAGTTTAGAAAAGAAATCCATACTACAGGCAGCATGACAGAATATAACTCACAACAGCACGCTTCTGTGGCCATTATAGAGGACACAGAAGCATTGAAACAGTCTCAGAAATCTCTACAAAAACTGCCATGCAAGCTGGTATTTTATATAATGCTTCTTAGAAAACTGTTAAAGCACTGGAGTTTTACCTGAATCATGGCCACATAACAAACTGGAAAAAAATGGCATGCTGTAAGCAAGTAAATTTTGCACATAGGACTAATCCTATCATGCCATAAATACTTGGCATTATTACTTGAGGTTTGAAGTATTTGGATATTGTTTTTCTGTTCCTCACATTTTTCATTTTGAAGGGGAATAAATGATGAGACAAAAAGAAAGTGTCCAATGATATTGCGGGTTTTTCAACTTCATTAGTAATTAATTAGAAATACAAAATTAGGTGTACCCTACTGGGTACACCTAATTTTGTTCTTGATAATTATGTTCTTGATATACAACCCGTAACATTTCTTTTTCTCTCTCTAGAGGACTATCTTCACCAGATTTGAGTCCAACATTTGTTCTATCCATACTACTAAAGACTGCTTCAACTTGACATTTATTTTCTTTACTGATCTTAATGATTTTCCTAGCCCATCCATTTTTTTTTCTTCATATTTATGGTATTTTCCCATCATCCATTAATTTCTCAAACAAGTAAAAAAAATATTTGCAATAAATTGCTGGCTTGAATGAATTTCTTACCTGTACATATGATTAAAAATTTTTTATGGGTACTCAAAGACACTTAATTGAGTCATGGCTGTTCACATGAAATTGTGGGTGAATTACAGAACATGACACTGTTGGAAATCATATTTTTTTGAGCCCTGTTCAAAGTGCAATAGCACGCAACTTGTCCCAACCGCTGGTCCCGTGACAAGGGCAGTGTTAGAATTAGAAATAAATCTTCTACTGGCCCAGCAGACCGCTAGAAATTGTAAACCATTGGTCCACCAAAATGCCCACTGGTCCGTAAAATAGAAATACAAAAAAATTTAAACATTTACATTTTACAATATATGTAGAAAATAACACATTTCAATGGAATTATCTCCAATATTTTTTAAACCTATCATTAGTTTGCAGCCGAAAAAGAAAACCATACAGCAAGGTAAAATAAATAGTAATTCATTTTTCAACATGTGACAAATTAGAAAAAAATGCTGGCCATCTGGGACAGTAAAATCAATAGTTCAGTGGCCCGATGGAAGTTTTACTGGCAAATGGCCAGCGGACCACTGGGTAATTCGAACGCTAAAGGGAGTGTTTATTTTCTTTGCGGACTTATGCCGCAAATGAGAACAAAATGTGGTGTTTTATTACCAGAAAGTCTTCAGTTTATTCATTTTGTTTTTCCCAAGCAAACCGACACAATCGCAAAACTCTGCGAATTACAATCCCCCACAGCTTTTTCCAAGCTCGTGTGTTAGCTGAGGACAAACTTCACTGACAGCTTGTTCCTCAGCATTTGCAGAAGTGCGTTTGCTACAGCGTTGAATTTTTTCGTAAGATTGTTTGAAATGGCTAGTTGTAGTGATAATAACGCTTTCGAATCACCTTAGAATAACATCAATGTGTGAGAGTATATTCAAAATTAAGGGAGTTATTATATTTCCCTTTTTTTTTTTTTTTTTTTTTTTTTTTGCAGGAGAGAATAGTCCGAAAAAATTTTTTGAATTTGCAATTTCTATTTCAGAAAAATTATTTCATGTACAGTAGTTATTTTTTAAATAATTCAGTTATCTGAGATGTAACGCATTTTTTTTAGAAAATATATTACAGTAAAACCTCGAGAATCCGGCATCCAGAAAACCGGCAACTTCAAAAATCCGGCGCTTTTCTGATTTCGGGAGAACATCCAATGTTTCACCAATAACCATGGAAATCTCCCGATGCGAGAACATCTGATCTGGCGTGCGAATTACCGATAGCAGCCTGCGTGTAACACCAGGAGGTTACTCAACTTTGTTATCCCACTGGGCCGCGCTGAAAATGACACGGACCAATGTGGCGATGAATCGGAGTGTTCATTTGAAATGTTTATCAAAACGTGTGATGATGCCTTATATAAGACATTGGTGGCAGTATGTGGATTCGATCGTGTAATGACATCTACACTGGCCCTCATGATGCATCGCGGTAATCGCCTTCGTGATGTATCATAGTTTCATCCATAGAAAAACCGTAACATCGATGTTAAATTCACATCGAGTTTCCACGATGTATTTGGTTGCTCTGGCTTTTTTCAAGTTTTTGCCTAACCATTCGCCAAATTCAATTTTTTCGACAGAGTTTTATATTAAACTAGCTTTACTACCCGGCTTTGCCCAGGATTTAGGCTTATTAATTTCATATTCCCCTGCACGTAACAAAAAAAAAATTGGTGGAAGGGGGGGGGGTTGATTCTTGCAAGAAAGAAAAAAGCTGATTTCACAAACTCTGTCATTACAAATTATTTATTCATAGTGATTATTTCAGCACTTGGCCGTACCCAACATTTTTGGTTTCTTCATCGGCGACAATATATAATTTTGTTGGAGGTTCATTCCGTGTCAAATCAACACAATTTTAATATGAATTTTAACTCACCATCTCAGATTTTGATGAAACTTGGCACAGAGGTACATATAAATGAAGAAAAATACCCAATTTTATTAAAATATGTCGACCCATTTTGAAAATACGACGACGAGAAGTCAAAAATCGCCAAAAAACACCCCACTGCCATAATCTCAAATTGCTGTAGCAACTCTCCTAATTAAGCTAAAATGGTGGGAGAGGTGTCATTTTGCAGCATTTTCCAATAGCTTTCCTATGGTATACAACACAATATGGGTTTGAGATAAAAATTGTTTTTCAAATTTAAATTAAAATTTAAATTTTTAATTTATCAAAAAGCACATCTTCTAAAATTTTCAAAAAAATTATATACAACACTTCACATTATTGTTAACTAATTCCCTAAGTATGAAAGTGGGACTGTCATGGGTTCGCACCTTTATAAAATTTCAAAAATACATATTTCACTAAAAAAATGACATTTTTGTAAAATTTATAGATTTAAGCGGAAATATACATAACTTACCCATAAATAAATCTTCACTTTTCATAAATTTATTTGTAATATATTTAAAATGTAAATAGTGACTATGACAGGATGATTATTCCATTAGAACTACTAAAAATACAAGTTTTTTATGAATACAATTGTAATCTGACAGCCATAATTATTAAAAGTTTTTAGTATATAAAAAGTACAAATTGGGATAAAAAAATCTAATTGTTTATTTCAACTTTCATAAATAGCAAATTGCAATTTTATTGGATCTGCTCAGACCCAGCTATGCCAGTTCAGGGTCAAGTCACATGTCTGGAACTGCCCGTCTGGAGCTGTTATATGACTTAACTGGTTGAAACCTGTACCAAATCGGTTTAAACCACTTTAAACCTGTTCCAACTGGTTTAAACTACAGGCAGACTGATCAGTCAGTCTTCATACTGATTTAGTGGCAGTTGGATGTGTATGTTCTTGGTGATTAATGTGGTGGTATAAGTTTCTTTTTTAAATGTTAATATTTTGTGAGATGTTGGTATTAGCGAAAAAAAAATATTTTCAAAGTTGTTACTATTATTTCAGTATATTTTCTTAGTGTTCTCTTCAGAAACATTTCTAAATTTTAACTGAGATCTGTGTGATATTATACAATGGAGAAAGAAAGATATCGGACACTACAATGTTGCAATCCTTTAGAAAAACAATCATTCTGTGAAAAACATAGAGAGACTAAGAAATGTGCCTGAGTGGATATGATGCCAAAGATATCAAAAATTTGGATAATTGTAGGAAGCAGATTGGTTCATTGAAAAATATGCAAGAAAATAAACGATTGCAGTTCAGATGACGATGATGAAACAAGCTATGATTCCTCCACCTTCAGCTATTCTGGAGACACTAAATACATCTCTTCAAGAATTAGGAGTCCCCAGTACAACTCTTCAGATGAAGCGGTATTCAACCAAAAAATTAAGAAACATTGGGTTAGCACTTAAAAAACTATTTGCTAATGCAGAGGATTCCTCAGAAAATGAATGTGAGTCACTGGAACAATCTGTCATAGGTAATCTGAAAACCAGCTTTTCTTCAAGTAGTAGGAAAAAGAGTGTAATGATACTAGCTTGTTTGCCTGAATCTTGGAGTATAAGAAAGATAATGCGTGAATTCAATGCTCCTAACTACATGGTACACCAGGCAAAATGGCTTTTGAAGGAAAGAGGTATATTAGAAAGTCCTGACCAAAAACCGGGAAAGAATCTGTCACAAGAAGTTGTGCAAACAGTATGTTCTTTTTATGAAAATGATGAAATAAGTAGAGTAATGCCAGGGAAGAGAGACTAACTGTGAAGGGGGAGAATGGAGATAAAACAGTAATATCTAAAAGATTTATTTTGTGCAATTTAAAAGAAGCATAACATTTTTGGGTTTTCTAAATTTGCCGAACTGCACCCAAAACACTGCATTTTAGCAGGACATAGTGGAACATACTCAGTATGTGTTTGAACTACACATTAAAATGTCAAACTTGATAGAAAATGCTAAGCTCGGTGTGTTAACCAATGGAGAATTAGCCTCTTATAAACACTGTTTGGCAAAAGTGCTGTGCAACCCAGCATCAATTCACTGCATTATGGGAAACGGTAGTTCTTGCCCAGGAAGTGACCCAATAAAAAGTACACTACAAAATGCATTTGATAATAATATGGTTGAAAATATCACTTTTCGACAGTGGGTTTCAGTAGACAGATGTAAGTTAGAAACAATGCAGAAGACCTCATCAGAGTTTATAGAATTATTTTCTGAAAAATTGACCACATCGATAATCCACGATTTTCTAGCTAAGCAAAGCTCTTTTATAAATGAAGTCAAGGAAAACTTGAATGAGGGTGAATATGTTGTTACATGTGACTTCTCTGAGAATTACACTTTTGTGATCCAAGATGAGGCCCAGAGTTATCATTGGTCAAGTGATCATGCACAGTGCACCCCTTTAAAGTGTATTACAAAGGAGAGAAGAAAACAGAGCATATGAGCTATGTCATAATTTCTAACTGTCTAGAGCATAACACCATAGCAGTCTTACTCTACTGTTTTCAAAAAAGCTAATTCAATTTTTTAAAACCAAATTTCAAACTGATATACAGAAGATATACTACTTTTCGGATGGCAGTGCAGCCCAATACAAGAATAAAAAGAATTTTGTAAACTTATGTTTCCACATAGAAGATTTTGCCATCGAAACAGAATGGCATTTTTTTTTTTTTTTTGCCTCTGCTCATGAAAAAGGACTTTGCGATGGTGTCGGTGGCACTGTTAAGAGATTAGCAACAAAAGCAAGTCTGCAGAGGCCACATAGCCAAATTCTTACTCTACAACAACCAACAACTTTTTGATTGGGCAGTTAAAAACATTACATATGTACACTTTGAATTTTCAACACAAGAAAAGTACATTGAAACTGAAACATTTCTAGAAGAGCGTTTTAGTCAATCTGTTACTATCAAAGGGACACAGAGGTTACATGCCTTTATACCGATAACATCAAGTACATCAAAAATATTGGTAAAAACTTTTTCAAATACAATAGAATCTACTGTTGAAACAGTCACAAAATCTCTGGAAAAACTGGTTTTGAGAGATATTCATGGATACATTACACTACCATCTACGACAAGAAATGGTGGCTAGCTTATGTTTTAACAAAAGACTAAGGGTCTTGATGAAGTTAAAGTTACTTTCCTTCACCCAGCTGGCCCATCACTGTCTTATACATATCCTACAAAACCTGATATTCTATGGCCCAGCTGGCCCATCACTGTCTTATACATATCCTACAAAACCTGATATTCTATGGGTATCTGTAAATGATGTTCTTTGTAAAGTAAACCCAGTAACACCAACAGGAAGAATATGTCAAATTCCTGGGGATGATACTGTAAAAACAAATGAAGCATTTAAAAAGAAGTGAAATCTTAAAAACACATACTGTTTATATCGGGTTTCGCAAGTGACATTTCAAATGTACGTGTTAACAGTAAATTTGAATGTGTACATAGATATATTAAGAATAAAGATTTATTTACGGGTAAGTTATGTATATTTCCGCTTAAATCTATAAATTTTACAAAAATATCATTTTTTAGTGAAATATGTATTTTTGAAATTTTATAAAGGTGTGAACCCATGGCAGTCCCACTTTCATACTTAGGGAATTAGTTAACAATAATGTGAAGTGTTGTATATAATTTTTTGAAAATTTTAGAAGATGCGCTTTTTGATAAATTAAAAATTTAAATTTGAAAAACTATTTTCATCTCAAACCCATATTTGTGTTTATATCATAGAAAAGCTCTTGGAAAATGCTGCAAAATGACACCTCTCCCATCTTTTTAGTTTAATTAGGAGAGTTGCTACAGCAATTTGAAATTATGGCAGTGGGGCGTTTTTTGGCGATTTTCGACAACTTCACATCGCCGTATTTTAATAAAATTGGGTATTTTTCTTCATCTCTATGTAGGCCAGGGGTGCAGAATTTGTCGGAACGCGCGAACGAGGTTTGGGGGAAATTAAGGCAGCTCTGTTGTAATTTTTGCCCTGGAATAAAATAATAGTAAAAAACACAGAATTTTTGGGTGTAATGAGCAAGTCTTTTGAATCCGTTCTGATGTGAATTAAGTTTATGAAAGCTATTCAAAAACTCAATGGAACCTGTGTGAAAAATAATATTATCTGACCGAAGAAAGAAGTTTTTCAGTTGGGTGTTTAATGCTGCAGATATTGCTGTAAACAGAATCCTGAACTTGCGCCTTCTGGTTGCAGACTTGTGCATTAAGTAAAATTTGAATTTATATGAAAAACATTTCGCAGATGAAACTCTCCAATGGAGAAAGAATTTTTGAAATATGACTCTTGGAAGCAGAGATATTGACAAAAATAAGACATACATCTATGCCCCGTTGTAGAAAAGCTATGCAATATTTAAAGAAAGCATTCTCAATTCTCAAAAGGTTTTTCGATGTGAGCGGTTTGGTCCACTTAAAAAATATTTCAATGGAGTTTTTAGGAGTTCAGAATTTGCTGCAAATACATCAGAAGCATAAATTAACTCATACACCCCTGGTAACCAAAGTATTCTTTACCAAAAATTAGATGTTATATGCAAAAGAGTTTTCATCAAGTGCTGTATCCTCTGAAGAAAAAAAGTTTCAAATCGGGGTTTTAGAAGAAGAGATATCGAATGAAACGTAATTTACTCTTACGCCCCTAGCGGAAAATATATGCGTAACTTGAAAAAGTAACTATACCTAAAATAATGTTAGACATAAATGGAATTGGAAGATTAAAGATTTTTTTCAATCTGATGTTTAGAAGCAAATATATGGAATCAAATGTTTTTTGAATTCGACATCATTTACGCTCTCTAGCAGCGAAATTATACATCGTAAAAAAAAACGAAGTAAAGGATCACCATTCGTACATTTCAAACTTCCCAACGCAAAAGAAGTTCTCAAATAGGACTAATAATTGCAGATATATGAAGTTTGCAGATGGAACGACGGATAAACTGATAACATAAGTACAATCTATTTTTTTACAAAAGTCGTACTAACATCGTAAAAAAATGTTGCTTAACAGCAGCTATAAGGTAAAAAGTAAGAGTAATTTACTGCACAGTAATCAGGTAATGATTTTGAAAAATGTTATGTCGTTATAGATACAAGGGGGAGCAAAGAGACGTGCTACCGCTGGCATACGATTCGCCGAGCCCAAATGACTTTACTAATACCAAGGCGGAGACAGCATGGCGTGAGTAATAAGTATGACGCAACCATTAGTCACCCTAATGAAACGTTTCCGAAACTTATGGCAGTGAATATGTCATAGGCGCGGATTTAAAAAAATATTGGGGGTTCAGGACATTTTAAAGCGAATGATGCATACATTTTTCAAAGGATTTAAGTCTAATTTAAATTTCATTCAGTAAAATTATCTGGCAGAATTAGACGCCTGAAATGCTAGAATGAAATAAATTATAGTTAATTACAGATTTTTTTTAACTGTTTATTTTTCAACCTCTCTACCCCCGATAGACACTTTGAATCGAAGTTTTATTTAACATTTTGAATTTAAGGCTCTACGAGACCCGCCATCTTGTATTGCTACCTTCTCTTGTTAACCAACGGGCAGGCATATTTCACAAATTGCTCGGGCAATTTTGCACATTTTGGAACAACGTTTGTGGCTAACGCAAGATATATGATAAATAAAGAGTTCACTGGTTTCAGAATTTTTATTGACCTTTCCCTTCATTTTTTATCTGCAGCGAAAGATGGCAAGTCTCGTAGAGCCTTAAGTTTAAAATTAATATTTTGAATCTGAAATAAAATGTTTTTTTTTTTTCAAATTTTAAAGTAACAGGCTTTAAGGACAGTACTTAATCATCAGCGTATACTCTAATACTCGTGTAAACTTTCAGGAAAATCAGCCACCGCTTTGAGAGAAATTTCAGACAAAAAAATTGCGTTCTGGGGAAATAGTGAGCCTTGAACATTTTCTGCACCCCTGATGTAGGCTACCTCTGTGCCAAGTTTCATCAAAATCTGAGATGGTGGGGTAAAATCACTGTGTTGACTTGTCATGGAAAGAATGACACTGGATCCTTTGCTCTTGACATTCCAACATACAGATGTAGAATCAAACGGACCTAAAACTTTACAAATTATTTAACACGAGTTAAGGAGAGACAGCATTGGAACACTGACTGAACAAAATTCGTTAACAATTTGTTATCGACGATCAAATGCGTCACATGCTTTCAGTTTCAGAAGTCTGAGGGGCGAATCTCTGGGATAAAAAAGTTAAAAAACGTTATCTTTGCGAATATTTTATGAAGCTGGCTGAAATTTTAATACACCACAAATCGTTAATAGGAACATGACCTCCAAATTTCCCCTGAATCGGTAAATAACTTTTTAAATTAGCTGTCAAAATTGTATTAACCGTTTCTGCGTATACATTTCTGTTTACCAATGAATTAAAAATTCCATGTCTATTTTAAAAAGTTTTGACCGGATTCCGGTGAAATTTTGAGGGACTCCTCTTATTACCAATTCATGGTGTTGACAAAAATTTCAGCCAGTTTCATTCAGATTTCGCAAAGTTCATTTTTCGCCTTTTTTTTATGCTCTCAAAGAATAGAAACAGCTGTGGATGAATGCAGACACGTGCTTTCAGATTTGGAACAGATAAGGATGGCGTAGCAAATGACGCTGACTTAATTGATTAGATTATTAATTAATTCATAACTCGTGAACGGAACAACTTGAGAGATTTTTAAATAGTTGTGTTGACCTAGAAATTCCAGTATTAATAAGTTATGTAAATTTCACGATGCCACAGTTCGGCGTTCGAGTTTTTCTGCTTCAGACAAAGAGACGTTTTGTGTTTTATATATATAACATAGTACACAAAGGTAATCGCCTATATTTTCAAAAAAGCTTTTTTTTTCATTGCCAAAATGATTTTTTTTTTTTTTGCAAATGGCGAATAATGCGTTTGACAGCACGACCCCTGCATATTTATAAGGCATAGATGCGCAAATTTTCGTTAAAGTGACCTGTTACGTGTAAATACGTGCTTTACGTAACGCTTATTACAAAATTTTTGGATAGCTTCAGAAATCCGGAATTTTCATAAATCCGGCACTCGTCCGGTCCCGTAGGTGCTGGATTTTCGAGGTTTTACTGTACATTTATAGAACATAAGAAAATCCTATAAAATTCGGGGGGGGATTTAGACCCAAAATATTAAAATTTATGGGAAGTGCAGCGTTTTTTCTTGAAGCTTGCAATTTCTAAGAAAATGGCTTAGCATTTCTGGCATATACACACACAAAACATTCAGCATAACAGGGCTTAAACCTCAATGTGGCACAAGCCAGTAAATCGAGGTTTCGTGACCGGTGTTTGAAACTGGTAAAGAATATTTTCGATAAATCTGTAGTTTAGCGTCCTAAATTATTTTGTTGCAAAAGGTTGAAGGATTTAGAAAAAGTGAGACATACAGATTTTAAAATAAGCAATTTCATGGCAAATGGTGAAAAAATGCAGTCTTTATAGTTAATTTTAAAGATTTTTACCATAATATTTGCATGTAAGCACAATGCTGTGAACAGAGGCTGCAGCGACAAAGCCAAGCTTTGCTCCGTTGAAACAATGGGTCTTGTTCCGGCATCCGTTTTGCTGGGTGAAGAGTACAACAGAAAGGGGGAACATTCTTGCCAGGAAAAGATTCCATTTTGTAGTGCTACACAACAGAAAATAGCTCATCATTTCTGTCTCAATTTTTAATATCACAGTCGGACAATTTCTTGGTTTCCTCGCATACAATTCTTTGATGCACAATGTATGAGATCATTTCTTCGGCGAAGGTTTTTTTATTTTATTTTTTTGTAATCCAATTTGAATGAACTCCGAACCATGCGATCAATAGGAGGAGAAAAACGTTAACTTTCCGATGCCATGTAACTTCCGCTGGAGAGAATGAGACATGTACTTTAACACTTTTCTACAAGAAAAAGACAGGCATCTTCATATATTCTATTTTGTATCAGGGAACCACATGCGTAAGATCGAAGCAATTGTCACCATGTGTTTTGACAAACTACGATAGAAATTAACTATTTTCTGTCAGGTAGCACTACAAATTGGAATGCTTTCCTGGCAAGAATATTCCCCATTCCTCTTGCATTCTTCTACCAGCAAAATGGCCACCAGGACGAGACCTTCGTTTCAGCAGAGCGAAGGTTCACGTAATCGCTACGGCGTTGTGTTAGGCCTGCCGCAGAGCTGTTCACGTAGTCGTACTTACTAAATAATACGGTAAAAATCTTTAAAATGTACTACAAAAGATGACATTTTTTCACCATTTGCCATGACATTGCATACTAAGTTTGTACATCCCACTTTTTCAAAAGGCTTCAACATTTCCGACGAAATAATTTAGGACACTAAACTACACATTTACCATATTTTCTACGTAAAGTAAATGGATTTCTTTTTGTTGGGCTCTTGTAAAGAGTAAGGGAATATCTTTTTATGTCCTGAATTGGCTGTTTTGGTAAACGTTTCGTCGGCAAAAATCGGGTTCTTGAATGCTACAGGAACTGATACATAGAAAAAACAATTTTCTATCGATACATTGAGCGATTTAACAAATATTATTGGTTACCCAATTTCAATTGGTGAGTAATTACCATTATATTGAGTGGAGATCTTACCCACCGATGTGCTAATTTACTGCTGCAGATGGAAATAGTACAAATTCTTTGGCTTATTAGCAAAATCATAGAGACATTGAGATTTTCACTGATACATGGAAAATTTTCACACAAACACACAAAATGGTTTTTTTTGCGCAGCGAGTGGCCTCACTAGCAGTATCCCTGCTATCAGCTGTGCTAGCAGAAGCAGTAATCCGTCCACCCAAAAACAAAATGTGCAGGGCTAGCACCTCAACCCCCTCCATCTAGCTCAGGTACGCAGATGATGTATTCGTTATTTGGACATTCCCCAGATGAATAGGACGCTTTTCTGGAACATATCAACATGCACCCGGACCTTAAATTCATGATGGAATGTGAAGAAAACAACACGATTCCCACCATGGATTTTCTAGTCACCAAGAACCCAACCGGTAGCCTGCAGACAAAAGTGCAACTATAAAGCATCCTACGTCCCTAATATCATTCCCCCATCCTCAAACTGTCCCACCTCCAGAAAGAAAGCCCTAGCACTCATCCAGCACAGGACCAAACGAGCACTCAAACACTGTTCAAACATCACTGACAAGCTGGAAGAAATCAATTTGCACCGAGACCTAACCCGAGCGGCTGGCTACAATAGCAATTTGATTGAGAATATTATTGAGCGAGTCAAATCCAAAGTCATGAACCCAACTAACCACAGTAGGGAGCCAAAACCTCACTATATTGGGGCTTGTCCATATCTTCCGAGCTTCACCTACTTCCTGAAAAATGCTTTAAAGAAATATGGACTTGACATAGGAATTAAGCCCTAGACCTCTCAGCTCCCGACTCACCTCCAAGGAACTGGGGAAGACCTCCCTAGATGAGACAGGTGTATACTCTGTTCACCTAGACTACCCCGATGGAACGCAGAGGGTTTATATATACATAGGAATGATCAAAAAGCTCATTCCAACTCCAGATTTCCGAGCATGAGCGTGATGTCGAACTAGTTAGACTCTACAGCCACAGCAAGGGAAGCCCGGCTTTGGTCAGCGATCCCACATTGGGACTTAAAAAACTTGGCACCATACACCATCCAGAAAGCTACAGCAATGAGAGAGACAGTGGAAATCCTGATGAAGCTAAACGCATGTAATGAGGACCTTTCAACAGACTTATCTCATGCCAGGCACACTTTACACCATCCAACATGCCCTTTGCATTGTCTTAAATAAGCACACAGCATGCATGATCACTCATATAAACGTTGTTACACGTTTAAATTGTTTTTTGTAGTTTATTCTATTTAGAATTTAAGCTTTAGTCTTCTGTCCATTAGCCTGAAGAAGTCACCCATGGCAACGAAAGTTAGCACACTTTGTTTTAAGTGTTTCTATTGCCTCTTGTGCAAAATAAATGGATTGCATCTTTCTAAGCTGCTTCTTTTATATTCAGATAAAGCCATTCATGTAAATAATGGCAGTTATATTAAAGTTCCTATTAATTCCCCTCCCCCTTTTATGCTGTAGACTTCTTTTTGGCCACTAAGATTTATTTGTTAACTTACAAACCAGCTTTTTTTTTAGCCATTAACTTTTTGGACTTACCAGCCACTGGCCACTTAGCTAAAATTCTAGTCTGCACCTATATAGGTTCAAGTTTGCAAAACTGAAAGTGCAACTGATTCTGTGGTTTTCAATTGGTTTAATTCAAAAAATTCCTGTTGGCAACCCTTGATACAAGAAAAGAAATTAAAGTCAGGGTATAATACAGCTAACTGATATGTACCTAGCAGAATGCAATGAAATGTGTACATTGTATGTATTTCAAAATAAAAATACTGTACATGAACTGTATCTATGTACACATTTCTCACTGTTCAACAATAGAAAAAGAAACAGTTAATTGAAAAACATTTTCATTATACATTGTACTATGTTTAGAACAGGGCTGGAAAATTAAGCTCCAGATCTAGGAGTCAGCTCCAAAATTAAGGAGTCAGGTGAAACAAAAGCAAATTTCAAAGTATCATGCACAAACGTAATGCATGGTGATGATGTCGAAACAGAGTAATAATATAAGTGTATTAAGCACTGCCTATTACCCAAACTACTTACTGCTAAATGAAATTCAAATTTACAGTCTATAAATCTTAGGGTTCTTTAGTTTTGATAAAAATTTAAACATAGAAAGAATGTGGGGAAAAAAAAAAAAAAAAACATTTAACCTTATCAATCTGAGATGCAACTATTTGGAAGTATTTTTTTTTAATAGCTAAAAAAAATTGTGACCGTCAGCTTCCGGAGAACCGCATAATACGGCGTTGGAAATGAAGCACGGGGCGTTAAAAAATACGTAGGTATCTGGTTTTAGAAAAAAATAATCTGAGATAAAGCCAACTGAAAGTAAAATAAATAAATAAAATAAAATGCGATCGTCAACTTCCGAAAAACGCAGAAACGAAAGGGAATGTTGCAAATGCTTAACACAAACATGCATTTTGTAAAAAAAAAAAAACAGCAACAATCTTACTGCAATGAAGCTATCTGAAGCTAAACAACGCAAAAACTACGATCAACTTCCGGAATGCCTCGTAATGCGACTGTAAAAAACGGAAGACTGGCAATAAAAATGTTTGTAAAAATATCATTTAAAAAAAAATAATAAAGAGGAAGAACAAAAAAAGGCACCTTATCAATCTAACTGAATACTGAAGTGAAGCTATCTGGAAGCAAAAGGTAAAAAAAAAAAAAGTTGCGACGTCAACTAACGGAAAGTCAACGTCCACGAAAACAGAGAAAACGCTTTAAAATTATGGTATGGCTCTCGTAAAAAAGAAAATCTCCTTAATTTAACTTTTAGTTAGATTAAAATTTAGGCCTCCATGCAAAAAAAAAAAAAAAAAAAAAAAAAAAGTAGGAATTGGGACCATTAGCTTCCGAAAATGTTTTTATGCCCTTTTAACCACCGCGCACATCAAACGTCCTTGGTGCGTCAAAAGTGCATAAAAATATTGCTTCCGAGATTCAAAGCTCAAGAAAAACAATTATACACTGCCGGACAATTGCTAAGGACGGATGACAATAGCAACGATAGCAACCATAAAATGGAAGGCAGGAAATTGTAGAAATTAGCATAAGTGCGGGATACAGTAAGACGTGTTGCGCTTATGCACATTTTGGATTGCCGAACTTGTTTGTGACGTCATAGCGCTGATAAGAGATATAAGGGATTTGACACGTATTGACTGTTGTTGTTCAAAACGCAAAGTTGAAAGGGAAAGAATCAATTGACGAACTTGCAATTTTCAGTATGTCTTTCCGACCTCACCTAGATGATTTTACGCGTGGCCGTATTATTGACCAGATTGAAGAAGGGCAAAAAATAACAGATGTTGCCAGGGAGTTCGACGTCAGCCACAGTGTTGTTTCAAGGCTTTGGAAATCATTTCAAACAAATAGAGAGTGTAGCAAACGTCACGGGGGAGGTCGTGTTCGCAGTATGACACGTACAGAAGATCGGTACATTGTGCTATCAACAAAAAGACACCGGCGGAGCACAGCTAGTGAGGTAGCAAATCAGTTTATGGCTGCTACTGGCAAGCGGATCTCCCGAAAAACTGTCGCCAGACGTTTGCGTGAAGGAGGACTATACGCCCGCCGTCCTGTTGTGTGCATCCCATTGTCCAGGCGTCACCGTACCGCCCGTTTGCAATGGTGCCATCAACATCGCAATTGGACTGTTAATGACTGGTCTGCTGTCCTCTTCTCAGATGAGAGTAGATACAGTCTATCGTCTGATTGTCGACGACAACTGATCTGGCGTGATAGTGGTACTGCATATTGTCCAGCAAACATACAGGAAAGGGACCGATATCCGACATGTAGTGTCATGGTATGGGCTGGCATCATGATTAATGGCCGTACGTCCCTCTATGTGCTTCCAACTGGGACTATGACTGGCCAACGATACATTAATGATGTTCTGCTACCTCATGTTCGCATGTTCCGTGGTGCTGTCGGTGATAGATTCATTTTCATGGACGACAACGCAACATGTAATCGAACAGTCGCTGTCCAGGAGTGTCTTGAGAGCGAGGATATTCAACGCCTCGTATGGCCAGCACGTTCTCCAGATCTGAATCCCATTGAAAATGTGTGGGATGCTTTGGGGAGGAGTCTTGCTGGTCACCAATGCCCTCCAATAAACAAGGACACCCTCATCCGTGCACTGACAGAGGAATGGGATAAATTACCCCCAACAGCTGCTTGATAATGTTGTGCAAAGCATGACACGACGTGTGGAATCTTGCATCGCCCTCCATGGTGGCCATATCCCGTATTGACATCTTACGTCGGAACGCCTGCGGACGGTAATTGCATTTTTCACGTTTACGTATTCTGCACAAAATGGCCTGTTTGTCCCTTGAACACGTTCCAAAGTCTTCTGGATTTCAGAGCACAATAAATTGTCTTTCTTGTTATGTCCTGGCATTCTGACATTATTTTCTTTCACTTGGCATCCAACCACACTTACTTTCTTATGCGCGATATATCCGTTTATGATCCGTCCTTAGCAATTGTCCAGCAGTGTATCTTATCAAGTTGAATTTCTGTTTGAAAAATATGGAAGAATGGAAGCTAAAATGGGGGGGGCATCTATTGATTATAGTTGTCTGCATGATCTATCGATTACGCTTTACATCTTTAACACGGGCCAACGTTAAAAATGCAAAAAATTTCCCTTCCTTTGTTTTAAAATTTAAAGAAATCTTAAAAAGAATTAATGTTAAGAAAATAGAAAAACAGTCTCGCTCTGCTCCCTGGCCGGCAGCTTAAACCAAACAGTTTGATCTTCAATGCTTCCACGATCTGACAAGATAGTCACGTGACTAAGAGGATTTCATCACGTTTCTCTGCTTGAAACCGCGGGTTCAGGATAAAAAGCTGACAGCATTAATAAATGCGATCAAAGCAGAGAATTTCAGAGTTTGATTTTATTAAATTACAATTTGTTGAAGTTACATTTTGCATCTATGAAATCAGAGTAATGACTGCAAATTGCGAAATTTGAAGTAAAAAAAAAAGTTGGGCACCAAATTTCTAGGCACCCGGTAATTTTCCAGCCCTGGTTTAGTATGTAGTTTTTTTTACACTGTGAGCCATATTGAACTCAGAAGTCAAACTTTTGAATAGCAGACAAATGCTGAGGTCCTACGGTTCTGGTGAAATTTTATCAATAACAACATTGTTCATAATGAAATAAATAATTACACAACACGTTTAAAATATTAACAATACAGTATAACCTCGAAAATCCGGCACTCAGAAATTCGGCACTTTTTTAATTCGTTTTCTTGAGAACATGGTAAGAGCATCCGATAATTCCCCAATAACCATGGAAATCTCCCGACGTACCGTCACAACAACACATCGTGAGATCATCCGATCTCAGCGTGCGAATTGCTGCCTACGTGTAACATTGGGAGTTTTCTGAAATTCGTCATCTCATTGGGCCGAGCTGAAGTGACGCGGACCAATGTGGCGACGAATCACAGTGTACGTTTGAAATGTGTGATGATGATCTGTGCTTGGTGGTGGCAGGTGGCAGTATATGGATTTGATCATGTAATAACATCTACATTCATGATGCTTCGCGATGTATCATAATTTCGTCAGTCGAAAAACCGCAACATCAACGTAGAATTCACAAAGTTTTTGGGATATATCAATAGATCGGCCAGCTTTTCTCTGGCTTTTTTCAAGTTATTGTCTAACCATTTGTCAAATTCAAATGTTTTTCAACATTCTATAATAAATAGTACAAAAAGGTAATCTCCAATATTTTCCCCAAAACTTTTTTTTACATTGGTAAAACCATTTTTTTTTTTTTCGCAAATTGCAAAGAATGCAATCGGCAGCATGACCCTGCATATTTATTAGCCGTAGAAACTTAAATTTTTGTTAAAGTCATCTGTTACGTGTTACATGCTTTACATAACGACTGTTAAGCAATTTTTAGATAGCTTCAGAAATACGAAATTTTCATAAATCCGACATTCGTCCAGTCCGTCGATGCCAGATTTGAGGTTTTACTGTATATATTTGAATACATATTAATACTCATGATTACACTAAAATCTTAATGACACTGCTATTACTAACAGATGGCATTTAAGAAAAGAAAAGAAGAAAGAAAAAAACTGGAAGCATATTAACCTGCCTCTTTTCTAAAGATTATAACCTACAATTTTCCCTAATACTGTTCTTGGTACAATTTTTGAAATTATTTGTTCTACTTGGTTATATTTGCTGAAATTGTAGTAAATGGAGAAATTCCATTCATCAACAGTACATAAAATCTAGCACCATCCCTTTTAAACTTTTATCTGGCAGATGACCTTTCTCTCAGGAGCTAACCCTCTGAATCTCAAAGAACAGCTTAGCAACATGTATGCATTTGGGTTATATATTGTGAATTCTTTTAAAAGTATTAACATATCGACCCCAGATTTAAATGTTTTAAAATCAGTTTGGAAGAAGATTTAATGCTGGTTATATTAGATCACCAGCCACAAGGCTACCAAAAACATTTTTAAACCCCAAGTTGTTTCTCCTCCAGGGTATAAAAAGTACTCTTCAGACTTTATAAAACTACTGCAATTTATATTTCGTGTTTCCAACCATTAATTGGCTGCAATGCAATGCTGCTCCAAATTAAAAATAATGCAATTTAAAAAAAAAAATTAAAAACCCTTACAGAATTGTATACTTTAAGATGGATTTTATATTTACCTTGAATTAGGTATTTTAGATTAATATTATATTAACAAGGCTAAATTGTATAATTTACATCCAGACACAACTCAGTATATAATTACTTCTCTTGTTAATTTAATACTGCGATTCTCGTTAATTCATAATTCTCACCGATTCAGCATAAGTAATTACGACAAAGTCACCTAACTATTATGGAATCCTAGAATTGTTCTAAATGTTATTGAAATAGTAGATCATACAAAACTGATCACAAAATTTTGAAGCCTACTGTCCTAATTTTATTTGAGCAATGTGAACCCTATGGATCTAAAACAGAATGCTTTACTGTTACACCAGATACGAAAAATGACTAAACTATGCATCAAATTTGGTCAATTGCAAATTACGCTTCCCAACAAACGTCTTAAATGATTATCATATATTTGATAAACTGAGTGTTTAGGAAGTAAAAAATCTTTCTACTTTAATTCATTCAAATTAATGGACATGAATTAACTTAATGATGCCTGAAAGATCAATTCAAATTAAAGCTTGCATCAAACAATTTAGTTTCTAATCTCTAGGCCAACTTTACAGTTTACTTATATTCACAATTTGAAATATATATTCACGTTTGAATGGAATGATGGAAATTTTACTTCACTTTTTGACAAAGCCTAAATACGCTGTATTCAAAGTACATCTTACATAATCTGGCTAACAAACAATAAACAATGGGGGCTCTATGTCAAATGCATGAAAAATTTTTTTTTTAATTATTGCAGGTTTAATGACCACAGTGAGCAACTCAATGGACTAGCAACTCAGCTGCCTGTCTCTAATTTAGGGCCACTGGTTCCAGGGAAGGGAGAGAGCCAGTGCCATAAGACAAACAACATCCATGCCTCACTGGGATTCGAACCCCTTTCAGACGAATGATCAGAAGCCATCACTTAAACCACAGGAGCGGCAACGTTTTTTGTTTTTTTTCCAACAGAAATTTAACATTTTGTTTGCTCTAAAATGCTTCACTGCTGCAGGAAGAAGTACAACTTATGTCATTTTTCTTCACTGCAAAACATGTCCACTAAAGATTAAAATTAGCGGTCGCCACTCGCCACGTGGCGACTGGATAAAATAACATGTCCAGTAGAAAAAGTAAGTTTAGTCGCCACGCTCAAAAATTTGCCTTTTTTCATTGCTAAAGAATTAATTGGCATTTTTAAAACGTTCTTGTTATAGGAAATGTATTTTCAAATCATCCAACTCGCGCGCCGTGAAAAACAGCCTTTTACTCCGCAAATAAGTGGGTACGATCTATTTATAGATTCACTCTTCAAGAACGGGGGCGGCCGTTTGTTTTTCCATTTAAGTTTGTGCACAAAGTAACCATATCGGGAACGGACACCTGCGGCTTTAGATGGAACTGTGGCATCACAACTCGTCTTCAGCGGTTCATTTTTTAAAGTTTGGTTTCTCTGAAAATGCACGATTTTCCATTGCTTAGGGCACTTCTTGCTTATCATCAAATAAAATGGGCAAGCATTTTCTCTTTTGTTTACAAAAAAGAAATCAAAGGTAGAAAATCGGGACTTCACTTTCTGCCCGCTGCGCGCCGTCTTTCATTCCACGCAGAGTTGCGTTTCCTTTGAACATGTGAAGTTCGCTTTAAACAAAATAAAAACTCTTGTCTGCCCCTTAATTCAGTAAAATGTTACTAAGGAATGAGTAAACACAAGTTTTTCAGCGAAATGAGATATCAAAAACCAGTACTGTATTGTTCAATCTGTCGTGCTAGTCATTTTACGAGACACGGAAACGGCCGATTTCATCACGGGCAGAATAAGTACAGATTTTGAAATTTTTTAGCTTTAAAAAAGCGAAAAAGAAAAAATATGTTTCGTATTGATTGGTTTTGAAGAACAGGCTGTTAGAAATAACTAAAACTGCGCTTCACTAGAAAAAAACTTTTAAAATACGAAGTTGTTCTTTTTCACTATTACTGAAGCTATTAAAAACGAGAAACATAATCAGAAAAAAATATAACATAAGAATATAACCAGAAAGTGAAAAGAAAGTGCATCTTGGGGTAAGAAAAATTTGAAATTTAGAAAACTACGGAACAATTTCATCCGTGCTAAAACAATCATTTTCAGGCGACGAACGGCGGAAAGATGCTCAAATTATATCGGACAAATGTCGCGACATTAAAAACATCCAATAAACAGTCCCAAAAATGTTTGATGAATGTTAGAATTTTGAAAACATGAAGAAAAAACTTTGAACAAATGATTGAATAACATTATTTCATGGATTTTTTATTTCCGTAGTATGTTTGATGTTTCCGTATTCCGTAGCGATCGACGATTTCCGCAGTGACTATGGAGAATTCGTAGCATTTGGAAGATCTGAGGTGGGCAAACAGGAAAAAATGACAAATCATTAAAATTCTACCAAAACAACGTTTTCTGAAAGGGAAAAACCGAAAACCAGATTTTTTATTTCCGTAGTATATTCGATGTTTCCCGTACTCCGCAGCGATCGACGAATTCCGTAGTGACTGTGAAGAATTCGTAGTATTTGGAAGGTCTGTGGTGGGCAAACACAGAAAAAAAGGACAAATCGTTAAAATTTTATCAAAAACTGAACGTTTTCCGAAAAAAAAAAAAAAAAAGCAAGCTGACTCTGGGTTTGAAAACCGGACAGAATCTGATGAAATCAGGATACTGTGCAAGCGTTCTTATTTCGTCATGACTACTTTTTCAACACCTGTGAAGGTTTATCAATATTTTTAATGTAATATTTATTAGAACAACCCAGGAAATTACTGAATATTTTCTCATTGTGGTCAGGAATCATTGCGAGTCTGTAAACTAAAGAGACCAGGTTGGTATCACATTTCTCCCAATCTCAGCTGTACCACAAAATGATTCTGCTACAAGATATGAAATTCATTTTTGAAAGCTATATACAGCCAGTTTTCATTTTGAAACCAAGAAGAACCTAACCAAAAATAAATGGAATGAAAAGAAAAATTTTGCAGAATAGAAGCAGCTTCGAAACATAATGTCTGAACATTTTTGACCATCAATAACTCACTAAAAACTGCTAGAGAAACTAAAAACAAACAATTTTTAGTACATGAAGGTCATAGCACAAATTGTTGAAATACTCAATACTGCTGACTGTTATGCCAAGCAATGCAAAAGTTAAGAGAATGCAAGAATTGTGGGCAATGTTCTTGATGACAAGACTGATGACAAGACAATGCTCATGCAAAGAATGAATTTAAAAACACAGCAAATTAAATAAAGTAAGCAAAAGTAAAAGTGCTGCTTGAAAATTTTGACCCATCCACTGCTATCAATCAATTTATGGTGGAGAGATTGAGCGATTTTTTTTTTTTTTTGTGTGTGAACGTAGCGAGAGACCAAATAAAAATGATTAAATTATCTTTCCAATAAAAATTGTCTAGAAAATTTGGTTGATGTGGTTGAAGAAAAATATAACTTTTAAGATTATATTTATTCATTTAATTGCACTGGACAATAAGACAGTGTGCCCTTGTAACCACTAAGCTTAAATTTAACTGTCTAAATAAATGAAAGGTATACAGTGCAGGGATAAAATGTGTATACAACACAAAATAGCCGTAAGGAAACTTGCCACTAGATTTTGTCCACCCACTGGCCACTTGAAAAAACCACCAATTTCAATCTTTAAATGTCCACTCTAATTGCAAAACTGTGAATTATTTCTGCTACAGTGAAATCACTTTTTTCAATATAATCTCAAAAGAACTTCAATTTTCAATATTATGTACACCACCAGGAGCCTTGTTTAAACTCAATGATATAAATTTTTCATGTTTAGAACTTTAATTTCATATAGTTTTAGGTAGAATCTTGATTTTACCAATATTCTGTAATGTATAAAAAGACATAGCTTGAACTTTTGAGTATTCACATAAACTGGGCACATACAAAGCTCGGTCACAGAAACAGTGTGACGCGGCGACGGGTGACACAGATTGCTCAACAAATCTAGCAGATCAATTTACTTTTTCCTTTTCCAATATAACTCGCACCAAAAAAAAAAAAAAGGTCCTCTTTTTGTTCTTTTCTTCTTTTCTGCAGCAACAAATCTGCAGACAAATAAATGGAACCAAGTACTGTTTCCATTTCCCCCACCCCCTCCGCCACCTTCCTCCTGTAGACGAAATGTCAGTGCCGTGCGGGTGCGTGGTCAAGGTCCATCTAGGCACAGCCGTAACCACAGCGGGGGGTGGGGGGATTTCGAGGGGACTCCGTTCTCGAGGGTAGAATGTTGCAGGGCTTAATGTTGGCTCCCGAGGGGACGCGACGTGCAGTTATCAGATTTCCCAGAAAGAGCAAAGTCACAATTTCTGAGGGAGCAGTTTCAACAGCACCCTCAGAATTCTTCACTTGCAAAAAGAAAAATATTTCTCCAGTCCGTATACACCCCTCAATTCTTATTTCATGATAAATCAACCAGATCAACGAGCTAGTTTTATGAATTTTTAAGCAAATGAGTGAATATGTTTTCTAACTTTATTTTGTTCTGCTGCTTAAACAAACATTTCTGATGGCAGAAATTGTAATTCACGTTTTTTCAATCATGTAATTTCGTCAAAAATATGTGGCCGCTGTTCGGCGGGAAAGTGCTTTCCTGTTTGTTTACGCTTTCACGGCTCTCGTGTACGACTGCTAGTATCCATAGCTTCCTCACCCTGCTGCTGAAGCATTTCTAATAGTTACGAAAAATGCAATTCACAAGGCAACCTTATAAGGTTGTCTTATGTTATAAACGTGCTTTTAATTAAATTATACATAATATCCAAGGTATTTTACCTGATATTGTCAAAGTTTTGCTCTGTGAGGCACGTGCTCCCAGCCTAGAGAGGTCTCTTAAGTTACGGACCTTTGGTTAGTTATAAAAAAAATTTTTTGGAGAAATAAAACAGTTAGGTTATATATTTTCAGTTCCACATTCATTCACTTGCACAATCAAACGTTTAAAATTTACTGTTAATTAAAAGATTTTAGTAGAAACAGTTATACTCATCGGGTCAAGGAAAGCCACTTCCAATTTATTTTCATTTTTGCAGCTAATAGTGTATTTTTAGCAGAAATTATATTTTTTCACATTTTTCTTTCTTTATTCATACAACTTTATCAAAAATATGTGGCCAATGTTCGGTGGGAAAGCCACTTCCAGTTTATTTACATTTTTGCAGTGAATGTATGGATGTTATTTATTCATAGCTTTCTCTGTCCAACATACAACAGGGGAAAGTAACAAAATTTTCATATTTTGCATAGCAAAGCCCAGGTACCATATTTTTTTACAAAATGCGTCACGACTATCTAAGCCTAACATCTTTTATCGTTACAGATGCGACAGTAAGTGATGGATTGAGTTCACGCTTCAGTCAAAATGCAAATAAACTATATGATACTGTTCTTACATTTTTCCAGTTGTGTCCCTCAACTGCGCTCTCTCCCGTATGGGGCGGGGCACAGATATGGGTAATAATTCTCACCTATGACCGCAGGCAGATTCGATAGTCGTACAAGCGTAAACAAATGGGACCCGCCGAACATCGGCAACATATTTTTGACAAAGTTAAATAGAAAACGCCTGAAATGTATTTTTTCCTCACCAAAAATTAATTTTCGATCGGCAGCGGTAAGTGGGAGACAGAAAATTTTGTGCTCTGAAACTTCCTGATTACAGCATAGTATAAATACAATACTGTAATCAGGAAGTTTTTTCTGAAATATTTTATTTTTAAAAAGGATTTTTTTTTCTTTAGAAGAAACTTCCTGATTATTGTATCAGGGATTAAAATTCAGGGCGGGATGGCAGGATTCCCGCAGAAAAATTTAAACTCCCGCCGAAATAAAGTTGTTACCTGCCTCCCGCCTGAAGAAATTTTAAGAAAAAAAATAAAAATATATATATATAATCTTGGTTCCGGTTTTGGACCACTCGCAAAATTCGCTCATTAAAAACGTATCCTTAGTAAAAATACGTGCATTAGAAAACGACCGTTTAGAGTTCCGAATATGCAATCGAATACATCGTTCATGTCGGGAACAATCAGTTTATGGAAACACACATCGGCTTCTATATGTAGCCGCATGAGCAGTTCACTTTGCATATAGTGGACTGTCAGGAATCATGCAAGAGATACTTCTTGAGATTCGCGGAATTCCGCTTTTTTCCCCATATTTCGGTTATACTCAAGATAGATGCCCAAAAAAAAAAAAACTGAATTTTTTTTTTTTTTTTTTTTTTTTTGAGGATAGTGTGTGTGTGGGGGGGGGGGGGTTGTTTTCCGTCTGGGGAACGGTATTTCTTTTTTCAGAACTTCCGAAAACGAAAGTTAAATGGAGTGAAAAATTTTCCTGCAATAATAATTTCTTTTTCTCGCCAAGTTTCCTCTGTCTAGTATTGTTACTAAATATAAATTTATTGCATAAATGTTTGTATTTCATCTTGAAAGTGTAGACCAACAATTTCCGATATCGGAAGTTCGACGGAGCAAAAGTTTCCATGTAAACTTTAGGCAATTTCGCAGATTCGAGAAACTCCGACTTTGTTGTCATCATTTGCATCGTTCTCAAAACTAAAGATAATTACTTTCGAAAAGTGAAGTTAGACGAACTGCAGATTTAATCTGTAATGTAATTTTTTTCTCTCGCGATATTCCCTCTGCTGAGTGTTGTAAAATATTTTTTTTCAATAACTGATTGTGTTTCAGCTTGAAAATGGAGGAAAAATTTCCGAAAACGGAAGGCGGATGGACGAAAGGTTTTTTCGTAATCGTAATTTTTTTTTTTGCGATGTTTTCAGTGTCCTGAATCAAATGTCATTTCCCCTCCATAAATAGTTGCAAATGGAAAAACTGCACATTTACCATATCAGAAGAATGGTTGAATCAACCAAGTCTCAATTATGTGAACTGCAAACATATACATAGAATTCAAGATTTTTTTTTTTTTCAGAGCTGAAGGGAAACATGTTCAAAAATAATAAATTAGTTGACCCTTGCAGTACTAAACTTGCACATCACAATGTCCAGTGAAGGTTTATTTTATCTTTTGTGATTGAGATAGATTGCAGATTTCCTTCCTTCACAATGGAACTTCTTTTGAAGTTTGAGTGTGTAGATCTTAAATCTCTGAAGCAACACACACACACACACACACACACACAAAAGTTTTGGTAGACGAAAAGCTTGGCAGACCATTTTTTTTTTTTTTTTTTTCCAAAATGAATGAAGATGCAGTTATGGAATATTCACTATTAAAACACAGCTGAAAAAAATGAAGAGTACATGTGCCAATGTCCAAAGTGTTTTAAGTTTTATAAGCAGACATTTCCATTAGTGTCAAAAGGTTCTGTTTAAATGTCTTATGTTGTGTTTAAGAAACGTACCATGTGGACGTGGCTTTAGCACAGAAAATAGAATTCAGTCAAAATTTAGAGATTCACTGAGCAGCAAAAATCTTAATGCATATTAATTCTAAAATTGGGCCCGATAAGCCTACAAAAGTAAAACAACAGCTGATCAAAGCTTGCCGACTGTGGCAAGGAATGAAAGACAGATATATGCGTATATACTTCAGGGCCTGCGGGGTGGGTGTCCGCAGACTAATTTTGGGTTTCCAATATCTGTGTTGCAGACAGCTTAGCAAAATTCTGCAACTGGGTACATAACCATGGGTAGAAAAATATTCTGAAATCTGGTGGCCAGCTAAATTTTTTAGTGGCCAGACACTGGACCCGTGGGGGTTGGGGGGGTGTACATATAATATCAAAGTCATGTACACTTCTGTCTAAAATATGTTCTACTCTCAGCTTCTTTCTTTCCCTGGCAAAAAACAAAACAAAAGACACTTGATTTAAATCGTGATTAAGATTAAACAACTTGATTTAAATCAAATGATTTTTTTTAATTCACTGATTAATCAATTTTTTTTTATTTTAATGATTTAATCAAATTATTTTTTTTTTACTTTTTATATCACCATTTAAAACTTTGAACAAAACTGGATTTAAGCATTAGTTTTAACATGATCAGTCAAAGTGGATGAAGTGGAAAAATAAGTTTTAAATTCTTGTGGAAGAACTTTCATGCTGGTAAACAAAACTCAAAACATGCTACATGTTGACAGGGTACAGAGGGCATATGTATTTTAGTCTAGAAGTAGGGATTAGTCATGCATGGCTCTTTGAATAGGGATTAGAGAGTAGCTTTTTCAGCTTCAGGGCAAGTTGTAAGGGTAGAAAGAAGGAACAGTCCCTTTAGTTTAGGAACAGGTTTTTAGCTTCTGCTCAATGACCTGTCAGATCACAGGGTTGTTCTCCTAGACTAGTTAGTACAAGGGTCTGTAGCTGTTCATTGTTTGCCTTTGTTCCTCTGTACTCTGCTTTTTACAAACTACACTATTTGTATTTACTACGTAATTGTAGCCAGTGCCTTGTATGTTCTCAGATACTTTACAAATATGTCTGCTGGGAGAAAGAAAGATCCAATTTGGTGCTATTTTACTGAAAAGATTGAGCTTGGAAAGAAAGGATGTATGGCACACGCTGGACTGGCGGAGACCATTAGCTTTACTAAAGGACTGTTTCTGGAAAAGAACTTGGATGCACTTCACACATGCAAAGCTACATCTGCTGGAGTAGAATGTTCTCTACTTTTGGACTCTTGCACGGTAAACTCAGGAATCAGCTGGTGGTAGAAAAGGCTGCTAAACTTGTGTTTTTATTTAGATCTTTAAATGGAAAAAGTGCTTAAAAATGAACTGATTACCTACACTGTCTCATGTTTGCAGTAGAAATGTTACTGCAACTGGAAAAATGCACGAATAATTTTAAATTATTTTTGTTATTAACTTCCAGTTAATTAATTTTTTGCAATTAATGGCTTGTGTTTTAATGCTCATGTTTTGTTGCTAATGAATAGGATTAAGCCTAAAAATCAATTTAAATAAAAAATCTGATTTAAATAAAAAAAAGTGACTTAAAATTTAAAAAAAATCTGATTTCTTTGATTTTTTTAAAAAGTCATGATTTTTATACACCCTGGAATGTACTGTGCAATAATTAACCCTTAGATGGTGGTGTGTGCAAGATTGGAGCAAACTTTATTTCTCTGGGAGGGCAAGATTTGAAATTATGCACCTCGGGTTCAGTAGAAGTTCTCTATTTCGACTCTAATAATAAGCAGTTTTCACTCAATCACACCTCCATTATAGAAAAAATATAGTGATTGTTCAAAAATCAAATTCTGGTTTTTGGTATAATTCTATTTCAAATGCAAAAAATAGGTTAATACCCAAGAGTCAAGTAAAATGTAAAAGTCATGTGAATGACGACAACACAGCATTCTGCAGATATGCAAAATAAAAAGCGAACCAGCACAGAACTAATGAGTATCAGATAGAGAACGTAACAATACGACTATTTCGGGGTAGGCCTTGGAGAAAAAATTCCGTTGAAAGTTAAGCGCTCCGAGGGGATTCCTACGATGGAGCACAGACCACTAATTAGCTCCAGTCTATCCCAAAAGGGTACTGAGGTTAGTCACATCAGCATATCATCTCATATTACTCTCCCTGCTGTTTTGAACAGTTCCTTTCATGAATATGAGGTTCACACTTAAGAGAGTAGGTTACTCTGGACCCTGATTAGCTGCACATAATATTTAGCATAGGCGTGTAACTAGTCTTTAAAAAAAAAAAAAAAGGAAATATAAAAGTGTGCTTTTTCTGTTAAAAATTTCCGTAAATTTATTCACACATTGTGCACATCTATTTTTGTGCCCCTTGAAGCAGAAATTTATGCTCCTAGAATGACTGTTCCGGAAGGGGGAAGCCCTTCCGTCAGCTACGGGCCTGGTTGTATCGAATCATTAAATGCACATTTTATTCACATGTGTAATAAACTTATTACTTGTACCTTCCAATGTGTTAAGCTGTCTGCATGCATGCTTTGTTTGAATAACTACTTACAGTATGTTTTTCATTGATGCATCAGTCCCATGGACCACATGACACTACCTACACACTGCAAAATGTTATGTTCAAAGTTGAGTGGTCCACCAAAGCGTACCATGTTACTAATGTACAAAAAGAAACTGCTTTCTTCTAAATTTCAGTGGTCTTGGTTTTGGAAAAATCAGCTGACTTTTCAGATAACTCGTTACCTTACTCTACGAATTTTAGATAGTCATTTCATCATTCTCATTGCTGAGGAGCAAAATAGGAAGGACGAAATTCATGAAATGTTTATAACAGAAAAAATACACTTTCTATATATCAAACAGCAAAGCACGAAACTGCTTACTTGTGTTTTTGTGTGTTAGCAACACAAAAAACACTTTCTATGTCAACAAAACTGCTCATTTGCGTTTTTCAAACCACAGATTAACATTAACACGCCTCGTGTTACAAAAAAATATGCACAGATGAAAGAAGTCTAGCTGGAGTTTAACACATTCGCTGCAGCGATGTTTTTTTTTTGTAGTACATTACGACCCACTGGTGGGGTTGTAGACTGTTTAATACAGTGCTGTACAATACACCGCTGGGTCATTTAAAGATATATACATAAAGTAACTGATATCTACTACAGATTTATGTATATAAACTCTGACTTTTCCTCCTCTGAAAAATGTAGAAGTTAACGCGTTACGACTCACGGGTGGTTGTAACGCAGTGAACGTGTTAATAACTAACTAGGTTTTATAAAGAACATTTTGCCATCAGCATATAAAGTCTTAGAAGTGTATGTATTTTATCCCTTTTTAAAAATAATTTAAAATATATGTATCATTTAAGATTAAAACCTCTGTGCTCTCACAAATTTGTAATTTTCAGGAATAAAATTCTAAAATATTAAAATTTTCCATCATATTTGGGTGTAGGGGTGTTATTACAACCAAAACAATAGTTAATATTGTTTTTTCTGCAATAGGTTTTCTATGGTGCAGTACATACATGGGTCCAGTGGGCCCACGACGACTTATGGGTCAAGATCAAATGCATTAAAAAGCGATTCTAATACACACTCACATATACAAATTTCCTGTAAATCTGGTGCAAATAATGTGTCATACCAATATAATTTTCAAAGCTTTAAACCACTGGTATTTATGATTTAAAAATGGATTACTTCCTAAATAAAGTGTTTTGACTGCAGAATGCAATAAGCAGTCATAACAGGCCTCTTAGTCTGGCATCAGCAATTCTGCTTTTGAAGTCGTTCAACTCGCTTCAATTTACTTTTCTATCTGAATAAATTTTCTGGTAACACAGCCTATTAATTACATTTCCCTCACATAACACAAGCAATCAGATTTTATTTTTCACATTGCACTTGGAAAACCAGACTTGCTAATTTCTTTTAAACAAATTCCAATACACCCCCTCCCTCCAATTTTAATTTACAATATTTGTTTTTGCACTACATTACGTATTTTCTCACTTTCCATGCTTTAATCTATGATACAATACTACAATAAAGAACATTTGGAAGTGGCTGATAAAAACATGCAACATAACCAACTGCCTAATGTAAACTTTTTGTTCCCTTAATCCACAATACTAGGTTCATAAAAGAAATAATCGAAAAGCTATATCTAAGTAAAGCTCAATCCAATTACATCCTTAGCTGTATGATCAAGTTAAATAATTCAATAATATTTTAATTAGTTCGTACTGCAGACGTGTTGGCATAATGTTTTAATATAAATCATTTGTTTGACATGTGGGGCGTATGTTAAGTTCTATATTCCTATACAACCAAATAAGTGCGCCTTATAATAATGAATTAATTATGGTCTTCGATGAATGTAAACACAAGAGTTCTTTACACTGATCTTACAACTTCATACACCTACCAGCTGTCAGTCTATGAATTGGAACACTAAATGCACTAAGCCTGCATAACTGCTATATTTTACATTCATTTTCTATGAATCTGTAAAAAGTTAAATCCCAGCATGTTTTTTCACAATAAAACTATGTAAAATAGTATAAACATGCTACATACCCGAACTGCCTTGTCCTTTCATGCGCTGCATCGAGGAAACCCAGGATGAAAAAGAAATGAAAATAATCAGATCTCAGTTTACAAACAAAAACAATTGAAATAAGATTATACAAAATGCATATGCACGCTTAATAACACAAATGCATTGTACAGAAGTCAAGAAACTGAAAAGATTATATATATCGGAAGATAAATGGAGAAGCCATCTTGAATTTCTCGTTAGTGAGTACCTGATCAACGCTAGTAGACATTTGCCAATACAGATAAATGGAGGTATCCAACTGGCTAGCTTCGTTATACACTAAAGAACACTACCACTTGGGGCAATAGTCAAAAACAGTCTGAAAAATGTTGATAAACTCACAACCACTTAAATTAATTTTTAAAGTCCAACAGTCCACACACCAGAAAATATGCAACAATGGCGGCTCCTCATGTGCTTGACTCCCGCGAAACGTCATTGGTCACGTGAAATTAAGAGTATACAAAAGTATATGGTGACGGTTTATAAATAAGTACCAGCTGAGCGATGATTGCCAACCCCTCCCCCTGCACGACACAAAATCTTCTTCCCAGGGCTATTCATCATTTAAAAAGAACATTTACTTAAGCTGGCCAGATGACCCGAGATATTGAGGACAGTCCTCGAATTTAATTTACTGTCCCCAAAAACGTCTGATGCTTTGGGGACGCAAATTGTCCTTGATTTTTTTATTTTTCTCCTCAAATTTAGATTTCACCACCAGTTCGTAATTAATTTTGTTCTTAAAATTAGATTTCGTTGCACTCGTTTCTGCTGCCCCGGTGGAGAAGTGCTTTTAGCGCTGGTATCTTGTCATTCGTACGACATGATCTGGATTCGAATCCGGGTGAGGCTTGAATGTCGTGTTTGTCATATTCCACTAGATCTCTTCCTTCCCTGGAACCAATGGCGCTCGATTAGAGGCGGGCGACTGCGTTTGTAGCCAATGGAGTTGCTCCAAGGAGGTTAGAATAAGATATCTGTAGATGCCCTTGCTAATGAAGCAGTACCACTTTGCGTGAAGCTTATAACCGCAAGCGACGGCCGTCAAAGTGTGGGAAAGCTCATAGTTTTTCAATGCTATTACAATGCATTTTGTGTTGGCCGAATCGCCTTCTTTCGTTGCAAATGTTTCCAATTTCGCATCGTAACTTGTTGCCAATGTGTGAGAAAATGCTGAATATATAAAATTCTTAATTATTTTGAGGCTCTTTCATATTTTTATTTTAAATTGAAATACACGAACATTGGTACAAATTCTAAACAAAACATAACGTTAAAATTGCAAACTTTACTCGTGTAAGAAGTATAAGTCGTTCCGGTTTGATATTAGCACTGTTTCTGCAACCAAAAACCACGCGCCGCCCCGGTGACGCAGTGGTCTAAGCGATGGCTTCTGATCATTCGTCCGAAAGGGGTCTGAGTTCGAATCCCGGTGAGGCATGGATGTTGTGTTTGTCTTACGGCACTGGCTCTCTCTCTCTCTTCCCTGGAACCAGTGACCCTAAATTCGGGACGGGCGACTGCTTATAGCCCATTGAGTTGCTTACGGTGGTCGTTAAATCTCCAATCAAACAAAAAAAAACACGCAATTCCAAAATACAAACAGATGAAATTACATAGGTATCATGTAAACAATGGCAAATTTCCACACCTAGCGACTTCACAGTTAAGAGACCAGAGCATCTCCAGAAGTATTATAATAACTCCTTGAGTTGCTCACTCACGGTGCTCGTTAAACCTCCAATAAAAAAAAGTACCCATTTATTTTATTTGTTTCTGTTTTCGGAGTTTAACGACCACTGTGATTAACTGAGTGGTTGTTAACCCGAAAAAGAAAAAAAGGGCTACAGTACTCACCCGTTCCTAATTTAGGACCACTATTTCTAGGGAATGGAGACAGCCAGTGCAGTAAGGCATACACACTATCAATGCCTCACAAGAGTCGAACCCGAACCCAGTGTTTCTTTCAGGACTTTTTGGTCGGGGGGGGGCAAATGAAGCCTTAGAGAGCCAAGTTTGCCATTTGCTATAAATATATGTTACCGCTAAAGTGCAGAAATCAGTTATTCTACAGATTATCTAGGTAATGCGCAGATTAACTAGGGTGATCCGTTAAAGTGCCGAAAATTGTTTCTTTTCCCAAATTACCTAGGTAATCTGCAAATTACCTAGGTAATCTGCAAATTACCTAGGTAATCTGCAAATTACCTAGATAATCTGCACATTACCTACTAGGCACTCGTTAAAGTGAAAATAAGATCTTTTTTTTTTTTTTTTTGATTGGAGGTTTAACGACCACCGTGTGCAACTCAATGGGCTATAAGCAGTCGCCCGTCCCTAATTTAGGGTCACTGGTTCCAGGGAAGGGAGAGAGCCAGTGCCGTAAGACAAACACAACATCCATGCCTCACCGGATTCGAACCCGGACCCCGTTCGGACGAATGATCAGAGGCCATCGCTTAGACCACTGCGCCACCGGGGCGGCAATAATAAGATCTTTGCTGGAACAACAGCAACGTTTCTGTACGCTTAAATTAACATAATGTTATTTATTTATTTTTCGATATATAAAGAATCAAGTTAATACAATCAAACAATCAACAAATTATAGTTGATAGAATCAATCATCAATCAATTGAAAAACTATAATAGAAAGAATCAAATACTATTATAATTAAGGAAATTAATTTGCAAAACATATGATAAAATTATGCTTACTTATTAGTGCAATCTAAAGATCGGTGGCCGCCTCGGTGGCGCAGTGGTCTAAGGCGTTGGCCTCTGATCATTCGTCCGTAAGGGGCCCGGGTTCGAATCCCGGTCAGGCATGGATGTTGTGTTTGTCTTACGGCACTGGCTCTCTCCCTTCCCTGGAACCAGTGACCCTAAATTAGGGACGGGCGACTGCTTATAGCCCATTGAGTTGCTCACGGTGGTCGTTAAACCTCCAATCAAAAAAAAAAAAAAAAAGATCGGTGACACTTTAAATTACATAGCAATTGTCATTAAAACACTATTATATTTTGAATCTTCGCTAAAGAGGTTTGCGAAGAATCTTTTCCTTATTTTACTCACCAATTCGGTGCTTGCTTGTATACTGTTATTTATTTCTTATTTTTTCTGTTCTTTAGGTGAGCGCTGCTGTTGAATAAGAGGAGATTTCATCGATAATGTCTTCCGTGCCAAAAAAAAAAACAAAAAAAACGGCGTGCATGTTGTGGTTCCATGACACCAAATCAGCAGTTACTGTCTAGCGTCATTTCAGAAAAGAGTAGACCATCATCATTGGACCAAAAAAGCATGAAAGCTTGGTATAAAAAGTTTAAAGCGACGGCTAGTGTTGGCAATCTCCCGCGAACGGGCCGACTACTGGTTACACAAGAGACAACTGCAGCTGTTCAGAAGATATTTCTGTGAAGTCCCAGGAAATCCATTTGTGCCGCCCCGGTGGCGCAGTGGTCTAAGCGATGGCCTCTGATCATTCGTCCGAACGGGGTCCGGGTTCGAATCCCGGTGAGGCATGGATGTTGTGTTTGTCTTACGGCACTGGCTCTCTCCCTTCCCTGGAACCAGTGACCCTAAATTAGGGACGGGCGACTGCTTATAGCCCATTGAGTTGCTCACGGTGGTCGTTAAACCTCCAACCAAAAAAAAAAAAAAAAAAAAAAAAAAGAAATCCATTTGTCGTGCTTCACTGGAAACTGGGATTCCCCGTACCACGGCTTGCAAAATTTTACACAAACATCAGTATAAGGTACAGATCGTTCAATCTGTTCAGCATGATGACTGGCCTTGCCGTGCTGCACTTGCGACGGAGATGTTGCAGCGCATAGCTCTGATAGTGATTATCTGCACCGTGTCTGCTTCTCAGATGAAGCCGCATTCCGCGTCTCTGGTACAGTAAATAAGCATTGAATCTGTGCATCAGAAAATCCCATTATGTCATCGAATAGAGGGCTAGCCCGAAAGCAGTGAACGTATGGTGCGGCTGATGCATGGCAGAATCATCGGACCCCCTTTTTTACAAAGCCCACGGTAACATGTAACGTGTACCTGGACATGCTAGAATTTTTTGTAGCACCTTAGTTGCATGCACTCCAACCTTCTGTTATTTTCCAAAACGACGGTGCCCCACCACATTGTTCAATAATGTTTCGTCAGTTCCTGAATACCACATTTCGGGACAGATGGATTGGCCACGACGGTCCCATGGCATGGCCACTTCGATCGCTCGACATAACCCCTCTAGATTTCTCCTGTTAGGTTATGTGAAAGACCAAGTTTACTCTAGAGTGTTCCGGATGTCCAGACGTTGAAGAGCAGAATAACGGAAATCATTGGTTCTGTCTCTGGTGAGATGTTAAACAAAACATGGCGTGAAATCAAGTATCGCTTAGATGTCCTCCGGGCCACAAATGGCGCCCATATGGAGGTGTGCTGACACCGGAAAAAAAGCCTTACTTGTGCACCGTGATCACAGCTCTGCTTTGTCGGTACAAGTTAGCAATGTTTTACAGATACAAGATATATCCTTTTAGTATTTTCAATTTTCTGGTGTACTATATCACTTATAGAAACAACACAATTTTGGATCTTTTATTTATTTATTTATTTATTTTACATTTTCGGCATTAATGTATCCATGCGTCCCCAAATGAGCTGCCAATTTGGGGAAGTCGTGCCATTTTGTCTTCAAATGAGTGTTCCGATAACTGGTCGCCTTAAATTTACTCCACAGCGATTTATCTAAATTTACTTCCCTTCCTGCTGAAAAAATACTGCTTTCCTATACATACTCTTAAAAACATTTTGGGAACAATTAATTGCAGCCCGCCTTCAAACAGTCGTTCTTGAACAAAATGTTTTAACCACACAAAATTGATTTTAAGCTTATGCGTTCAACTCTCAACCAGCAGCAACACTTCATCAAATGCATAATTTCTGGCATTAATGCAAAATATCATAGAGCTGCTCTGTTCTTGGATATCTGGTAGACCTTCCACAAAGTATGGTTCGGAGGTTTTCTGTAGCAGACCATCTCGATCCAGTTACCCCGGTAGAAAATGTTACTTCTGTGCTCTTAGCTTTCCGACCAAACCTTCCTAATCAAAGTTGACTCTGACCTATATCCTTCCTTACTCTATTAGCTCTGTGATCAGCGACATCACTAAGAGGTGAAACGGGTATCCCTCCCCCCAAAAAAAATTCCAGCGCCACCCCTATCACTACCCCAAAAATCTGAACTTCTTTTTTTTTTTTTTTTTTTTGATTTACAAAAAATTATGGAACCATTTTGTCCTATTCTCATCCAGTTGTGATACAGCGGATGTTGTTAAAGACTGTCTGCGGATCTGCCCCTGCCATTCTTCTATGCTAACTTCCTACCACTCCTGATATTTAAGTCTAGCTACGTCCCTGTCTGTGTTTCTCCAAGGTTCAATCTTGAGGGACCTTCTCCTCAATATCTGTTACACAGAGTTCCAGCAGCTTATGGAATACTTATGAACTTCATGCTAATGAAACTATATTTCACATCGGATTCTCCTCTATATCGCGATGCTTCGGAACAGTGGCGTTACCAAGAGTGATGGATTGGAAGGAAGGGGGAGGGTAAGCCCATCCGTTACTTATATATATATCTACAAAAATAGAGCATTTTTGTCTTTAATGCATTTCTTGCGTGTTAGAGATATCATGCACAAAATGACTACTTGGGTTAAAGACAGTTGTTTGACGCTGTTTTTCAAGAGAAGTACATTTCGCGGTGCTATTTTAAAAAAATTTCCATCCTGGTAGCTCTGAAAGTATAGTTTGCAGTGGACAAAAAAATCAATTGCACTTAATTGAGAAGAATAGGTAGCAACACTTATAACGAAGTAAATTTCTCCGTCATTTTTATCCGCGCCAGGATTCGAACCCGGGTCCCTGTTCGGGCGCCATTATAACGAAGTAAATTTCTCCGTCATTTTTATCCGCACCAGGATTCGAACCCGGATCCCCTCATTCCGGAATAAGTTGCTCTACCAACTGAGCTACGCGGACGTTTTAATCTGATTCCTATGTGCCTTTATGTCGTGTGCGTCCTTCTGGCAGGTACGTCACATCTCCTGGTACGTTACACACTGTTCTGTAAAAAAGAATCTATCGTATGACAGTGCTCGACTCTCAACGCCCTTACTCTATTTCCCGCCCGATGGCCAAATACATCCACCAATAAACTACCGTAACAAGAAATGCGCTAATAACCCACCAAAATCCCTTTTCTCCCTGAAACAAACGCTTTCGCTTAATGGAAACTTCTGTTCCGTTTCATGCTGTTTATTACCCTAGTAAAGATGCCGCCTTTTGACATGAATATTAGCGTTTCCGGCAAGCTGTTGCAGTTGCTGTAGTACATCGTTCCTTCAGTCTTTTGGCCTACGGACAATTCTCAGGGTTTGGACTTTTGTTAGCTTGGGTCTGATGGTACGTGCCTCCACGATACTCCCATCCCTGCAAATAATTAAGTTGTTTGACGTATTGTTCCCTAATGGCCTAACGCCTGCAGAGACCAGGCCACGAGATTATCCCAACTAGAGTAATGTTATCTTAATGCTACTGCTGTGACGCCTGACCCCCCTCATCGAAAAAAGAGCGAATCGAAGGAAGAGGTTTTTTTGTTTTAAAACAACAAAATATTTAAGAAAATTCCCATCTGCCTTTTTTTAAAAGTGGAAAAATATTACATAGGTAAAGGTAAGCTAATACAAGAAAAGGTTTACTTAGATTGGGAGGGCTTTGCGCTTCTTTGGGGAAATTGGTCTAACGACGCCACTGCTTCGGAAAGATATTCTTCCACAAAGCCACATGCGTAGACTTGTTCCAGTTGGTGCGAAGAAGTGATGTAGAAGCGGCTTAGCGTCGCTAAGGCACTTTTTCTGTAGGATTAGTGGCGCTAAGGCACTTTTCGTCGTTAGTTAGGAAGAAAAGCAGGCAAAGAAGTTTTTAGATGATCATGCAAAAAGAACATTGATTTATATGAACACATACCCGTACCTTAACAGAACGTTCGTATTTCAAGGACGATTCTAAACTGTCGGATCACGCAGTAGGGCGTGATCATCTAAATAGACGGAGAGACAAGAGCGCGCTACGATGGCGTAGGCTAGTCAACATTCTTCTGGGTGGTCTGGGTTCGAGTCTCAGGCGAGACATAGGTAGTGTGCCTGTCTTACAGAACTGTTTTTCTCCCTTCCTCTGGAACCAGAACCTAGAATTAGGACGAACGGCGGCTTATATTTCTTACAGTTCCTCATATTGGTCGTTTACTCTCTCTCCAAAGGTGACAATTGCCTTATGGTTGAGAACAGGGGCGTCGCTAGACTTCTAAGTCAGGCTGGGCGAGTATTACTTTTACTAGGGCAAGTTTGATAGGAACTTTATTTACGAAACACTGAAAGAAAGAATTTGTAATTTTGTAATGTTTTTTATTGCCGCAAAGGTATTCGTGCAACCCCCCCCTCCCGCCTCCTGGATACATACTCATGGATTTTAGAATTGCCTTGAAATTTTGGGAATACAACTTAGAGTTACATACTCATATAATGCAGATGTGCGATGAGCGCCAGTAACACGCCTTGATTAAAAGAAAATATTATGCCTAGGAGAAAGGTCTTAAAGCAAATGTTTTCTTGGATTCGGGTTGAGGGGAAATTAGGACCCGCAGCCAATACTTTTCTCCTCCTTAACTTCTTTCCTTCAAGCCAGCAGCCTTGTATTGCACTCATCTCTTCCGAAGTTGTCACCCAGTTTTGCTCTTTCATTGCCCTAAGGCAGGTGTTAACAGGTTCTTTTTATGATGGAATACAATCGTTACGGTGTTCGATGTTTGTGCCTTATATCAACTCTTTGCGGATACTATAAAACACCTGTACTTCACAAAAACATCAAGATCATTTGAATTAATGAATTACTCCTTTATTAATATTTAATTCGCTTGTTGGATATGTCCTGAAGTTATTTTAATTACTGAATTAATTATGATTGCTTTACTTTCTACTATTCATCTACACGTTCTACCTAACTTCTCTTTTAACTCATTTTCTTATTGCCACTCGAACTTTCAAGTTCGGACGGAGGCCATTCCCTTCACCCTCCTTCCCGTTCGCTGCCCGACAACGTTTCTCCGTTCCTGCATCAAAGCACCTAGATGGGTAGGGAATGACTCAATAAGGTGCTGGAAAGTGTTCACAGGTATGTGAGCCATGGTGACTGCAGTGCATCTGACAGCTTCTGGAGGGTGCGTGATGGAGGATCCATAGAGCGAACAACACGACCGAAGTGGTCCCACAGATGCTCGATTCGGTTTAAGTCTGGGGAATTAAGGGGCCAGGGAAGTACTTTGAAGTCTTGATCGTGCTCTTCCAACCACTCTCGGACATATCTAGCTATGTGACACGTCGCATTGTCATTCTGGAAGATCCCATCCCCCCAGGGAAGACAATCAGCATGTATGGGTGTACGTGGTCTGCAAGGATGGATTCATAACGAACAGTGGCTCCCATATGAGTACTTTTAGGGAGGACTAAGAAAAATTCTTACCTCCTTGAAGGCTGTCAAACATTTTAGTAAATGTACAAGATACTAAAATACAACAAAAATAATTGATACAATCAATCATTAATATCTTATTATTTTTGAAGATGCTTTAAAAAAGGTTTCGTCTATTTTAGAGTTTTTAATTTATCAAAAACTTGGCTATACCAACGGCTGGGGGGGGGGGACTCGAGCCCCTCCTGCCCTCTTACGGGCGCACTTGATAAGGAATTCGGTCCATAGTGCCTTCCGCAGGTGTATGAGTGAACCCAGAGAATGCCACGAAAACATTCCCCAGACCATAACGCTGCCCCCACCAGCTTGTGTTCTTCAAGCAATGGTTGAAGAGTGTTTGTTCTCCGATGTTTCTCGCCTTATACGCCAACGTCCATCAGTTCGATGAAGCAGAAAACGTTACTCATCGGAGAAGGCAATCCTTTGCCAATCAGCGGAGGTCCAATTCCGATACTGACGTGCAAATGTAAGCCTTTTCTGCCGATGCTCTTTTGTTAGCATAGGTGCAGTGACCATCCGTCTGCATCGGAGCCCCATACTCAGCAAAATTCGCTCAACTGTCGTTTTAGACACACTTCCGGTAGCCCCCTGGTTCATTCGGACAGGGAGTTGCTCCACTGAAGCGTGTCGACCGGCCCTCACGCATCTTCGAAGCCGACGTTCACCTCTCACATCAATGGCACGTGGTGCTCCGCAGTTTCCACGTCGCTTATTCACAATGGTGTCATTTCTCCAATCACGATACACTTTATCCATAGCACCACGCGAACAGTTCACAAACCACGCTATTTCAGAAATACTGCCACCCTTGTTCCGAAAGCCGATAATCATCCCCTTTTGCAAATCTGATAAATCGCTCCTATTATCCATGACAGCAACGAGTGACATATTTTCAGATCATGATCATGATCATACAGTATGTAGAGGATTTTAGGAAGGAAGTGTCTGACCCCAGATCTTAAACAACCCTTAGAAATAGGAAACTAGGAGATTTAGGCTAGAGCGCCCGATAGGAAAGTGACACGGAAGCGAAGTAGAAAGGGGTAGGGAGACGCCCTTATTTATTACCGGTGGGCCAGTACCCGGGGTCCGACGGCTTAACGTGCCCATCCGACGCACGGCGGGTATTTAGTGGATCGAGCGTTCGTACCTGCCTGGGATCGAACCTGAGGTCCTTTCCGCGGCAGTCACGAACGTTGCCCACTAGGCCACCAGCGGCCCCCAATATTTTCAGATTGCCTACAGCACATCTTATATACCCTCCAAGCCAGCTCACGACAGATGCTTTCTTTCATTGGCTGCGCCCTGTTGATGTCAAAAATAGCAGGTGGTCAAAATAATGTGACTCGACTGTGTACATAAAAACGATTCCCAGCATTTAACGCTACATTTTGAAATCTCTGATTTTTTCCCTAAATACATAATGTTAAAAAACTTGCATCCTACGGCTTGGTGTTAAAGTTTTTCCACGTCTAACGTTCTTATTTGCTAATACCTGAACTTTCGTCCGATACCATTTATAACGAAGATTTTTTTTTTTTATGGTAAAGTTTCTTTTTCAAGTAACGCGCATAGTTTTTACATTAGGAGGGGGGGGGCGTGAAATTAAATTACCGTTTTCCCTATACATCTTTTTCTAAAAGCCAATTTTGAAAAATTATTTCTTCATCGGGTAGAGCTCCGGATGGAAAGTGTTTTACATACAATTTCTAAGTTTCGGTAAAGAATGGTTTGACCACTAGAGGGCGTAAGCGCATATTTTTGTTTCTGATGTATTTGCAGGAATATCTGCACTCGTGAAAACTCTATTAAAAAAATCTTTTTCGGTAGGATACGCTCATCGCGACAAAGGTTTTGAGAATACCTTTAGCTTAAAAGAGGGCATCGTTTTTCCAGGAGGGGGTTTAGATGTATATCTTATTTTTGTTGATATCTCTGTTTGTACCAGTCCGATTTAAAAAATTCTTTCTTTGTCGAAAATCGTTTCTGATGCGAAATCTTTTGCATACAATTTCAAATTTTTGTTAAAGCATAAGTACGTCATTAGAGGATATAAGTTCACGTTTCAGTTTGGAGCATATGAACGGCAATATCTGAGCGTCTAAAAAGCCCATTGAATAATTCCTGTTTTGAACAGTTTCTACAACCCGTCAAAATATTTTGAGATCATTTACCGCCAAAGCTAATGTACAATTTCCCCGCTGCGGACGTAAATGTCTAATCTATTTTTGTCAATATATGTGCTCATAAAAGTTCGTATTTTTTTCTTAACGCTGTGTATTATTTATCTTGTGAAACACTTTGGTTGCACTCCTTGGGTGTTTTGAAGTTAACAGTGCTGGCGCTAGATGGTGTTAGGCCGTATTTCTATTTGCAATGCTCTCTCTGCTTCTAAAAATTCTATCGAAGAAAATCCGTTTCTTTTTTTTTTTTTTTCCGCTATATGCCATTCGATACAGTAAAGATAAGGAATATTAACCTCTTTAAATAATGCATTTATCCCGCTAGGGGGCGGAAATGTCAAAATCCATTTCTCTCTATCTCTGCTTTCAAGAGACGATTTGAAAAATTCATTTTTCGTAGCATAGCGTTTAATATGAAGAACAATTTTCGTATAATTTCTACTTTTCCATTATTCAAAATTCTTGCGTTAGGATGCATAAGATATAGAGATATAGTGGGGGGGGATACAGATATAGAGAAAAAAAGATGATAAAACGAAAGGAATTGTCCAATACAGTAGAGAAAGGCGTAGAAAAACAACAGAGGCGTAAGTTCTATCATGTTTTCTCCTCTATATCAGTTGTATTGAAACTTCGATTTGAAATTTCCTTTGTTTCTGATACTTTCCTTCGTGTAAGAGAAACTTTTTGTGCACAATTTGTTTAGTTTGGTAACATAGTATTAAGCTGCTAGTCGAAGAAAGTAACTATACTCGGGGCAAAGCTAACCTGACTGTGCAGTTAAAGCTACGGAGTGTGTACTTCCACTGCATAATACACTGAAAAGCAATTGAATTAGAGACACCTGGTGTCATGCAAATCTGGCGCTGTGGGCAGCCCTTTAAACAGAAACGACATAGCGTATGCAGCGATCCGACAATACAAGGAGTGATGCGACGGGAATCAGTAAGAGTCGGACGCAGTATGGGTAAGACGAAGGATCTAAGCGCATTTGATCGTGGGCAAATTGTCGGGACCCGACGAATGGGTCACTCCATCTCGGAAGTCGTGAAGGCACTGGGATTTTCACGAGCCACTGTGTCACGGGTGCACCGTGAGTACATCAAATCCGGTAAAACCATCCCTGCAAGGGCCAACTGCCGTGGACAACAGCGTGTGGATGAGCGGGGTCATCGTCGGCTAGCTCGCATTGTAATACCGGATAGACGGGCCACAGTGCAAGAAATCACTCGGCAATTTGACGCTGGTGCTCAAAAACGTGTAAGCAGCCACACCATCCAGAACCATCTCCTCGCTATGGGGTACAGAAGCCATCGTCCCACGAGGGTGCCGCTGCTGACCGCACATCACAGGGTGCAAAGATTAGCATGGGCGCATGAACATCGCCACTGGACTCTAGACATGTGGAAAAATGTTGCCTGGACTGATGAGTCGAGATTCACTTTGGTACATGCGAATGGCAGGATACGAGTACGGCTGAAACCACATGAAGCGAAGGATCCTTCTTGCCAGCAGGGTACTCTTCAAGCTGGTGGGGGTGGCATTCTCGTCTGGGGACTGTTTACGTGGACTGAAATGGGACCCCTGGTACGTGTGACATCGTCCCTCACAGGTCAACGTTACAGGGATATCCTGGACGACCATTTGCTTCCGTTTGTGCGTCTTCAACATCCCATCACTGGGGACCTCATCCTGCAACAAGACAATGCAGCTCCCGAATTGTATCCGAATGGTTGGATGAACACTCCACCGACATGACCTCGCTTCCTTGGCCAGCTAGGTCACCTGACCTCAATCCCATCGAGCACTTCTGTGATGCCATCGAGAGAGATGATCCCCCTCCATCAAATCTTTGTGAACTGTGGGAGCTTGTTCAGGGGTCGTGGATCCGTATGGCTTCCCAACGCTTCCGGTGTCTCGTCGAGTCCGTGTCGAGAAGAATCGCCGCTGTCATCAGGCCGAAAGGTGGTGCTACACGTTACTAGACAGGTATCTCTAATTCAATTGCTCTTCAGTGTATATGTAGTTTCAGTTTAAAGACTCCTGTTCAAGCTTGAACTGAGGCCTAAAAATGCTCATGGATATTCGGTCACGTTTCCCCAAAATACAGATATTCGCATTTTGATGAAGTCATTGCCACTTCTGTTTTGCTTCAGAGAGGCTGTACAGTATACACTGCCGGGATATTTACTGCGAGCGGGAGAAGTGAATTGTATTAGCCTGCGGGTAAAGGGGAGATAATGACCTGGCCTTTTCTTCGCGGTTACTGTTTTAAAACACTCATTCTGAAATCGTTTGTCTGGTGGTCGGCAACGTTGTAAAGGTGTGGGGTTTGAAGGGGGCATCGTGATGGAACGTGGGAAGTTTCCTTTTGTCTCGCCTTCTGTCACCCGTAGAGGGGGAAGGGGCCCACGACACATGGGACCCCATAAGTGCACGGAGAAATACTGAAACACAAGAGAAATCTTTTCTGTAAATGGGTTTCACAGCATTAGCAGTATAGTCAGGTTAGCTTTGCCCCGAGTATAGTTCTAATTTCTAGAAGTTTTATCGATTGTAGAAATGCAGTTGATTTTTTTATTTATTTCTATCTTTTCGGAGGGGGGGTCTATTGACTATGAATTACTTTGAAATATTTTATTGGTGTCGGAATAGATTCAAAAGACATGCACATTGCAAAAGAAAAAAAATTCGGTGTTTCTTTTCTTGTTTTATGTTCTATTAGTGCTCACATATTTTCCGGCAGACATCATTCTTTTTATTTGTTCGCGTGATAAGACACAAGGAAAAATAATCGGATTGTTGCCACCACATAGCATCTTAAATCGAAAATTTAAACTCAAAGAAGTGTATTTCTGCATTTAATGACTTTTCGGACTTAACATTCATTTCGCTCTACCCTTGAAAAACGTTAGATCCTCATTCGAATATATACCGGGTTCCAAGAAGCTTTTTTCTTTTTAGCTCTTCATTCCCTCAGAGTATTCGGAAAGGACGCGGAGGTTAGTCATGTCCGCATGTTGTTTTCCAGAGACGTAACTAAGCTGGGGCGCATGCGCAGCTGAAGAGAGGGCGCAAAACACTGCTTCAATCTGATTAAAATTGGAATTGAAACTTTGGAACCAGCTTCTGATAAGAGTTTTTTCGCGCCATAAGTTACTATTTCCCCAATGACATACTTTGCTTATCATATGTATTGCCAGTTTTGGTAACCTTGACAGCTTAAAATTCGCATTTCTTCCTAAACAAATTTTGAGGATGTAAAAAATCAGAAATGAAGGCGTTGCTGAAATTTCTCTGGGGTCTAGTCGGACATTACTACGACTACGAGCTGCGACTCTCAACTGCATTCGGTCCGTCTGATGTGGTACCGAATGTCAAAACGTTGAAGCAGTTGGGAAAAGCTGTACTAACAGTCGCAGTTTGCACAGTCTGATAGTGCCTCACACATAGAGATAACATTGGAATGCGACGTTAATTTTTTTGTATTTTTCGGGGGGGGCGTGAGCAACTCGATGGGCTATAAGCATATAATATTAACATTACACAACTTAACAAGAAGCGTGTAAGTTTGTGTAAAACTCTTCACACGTTGTTCTTGAGTAGCTAAGGACATTTATGTACGTTGAAGCATATTACATCTAATGTACGAGAACAATAATATCTGCGACCATTTGCAATAGGCTGACCTATTACTGACATAATAGTATCTGCGATCATCTGCTTCAGGTTGCCTTTTTTTTGTTTTATATATATATGTATATATAATGCAATCACTACCTAAATTCTAGTATATTAAAAATTTATTTTCCATATCTTATATCTTTGAAACTGACAATACTATTCTTTGACGTATATTTAACCAGACATTACGAATTACTTGGAGATAATGTTATTAAAAGTCAAGTGTATTTAAATATGTTCAGTTCATATATAAAAATTCTTCTTTACTATCTCATATGATATTGAAAGCCAGATGAAATTAAATATGCTAAGTCCAAATACGAAATATTCTTCTTTGCTGCCACAGATGATTAACATAAACCATATGATTGAATCCTAGAAAATATAAATTACCTGGAATTGTGATATACATCCAACTTAATCATCTGTGACAGCAAAGAAGATTATTTCGTATTTTTTTTTTTTTTGGTTGGAGGTTTAACGACCACCGTGAGCAACTCAATGGGCTATAAGCTCAATGGGCTATCGCCCGTCCCTAATTTAGGGTCACTGGTTCCATGGAAGGGAGAGAGCCAATGCCGTAAGACAAACACAACATCCATGCCTCACCGGGATTCGAACCCGGACCCCTTTCGGACGAATGATCAGATGCCATCGCTTAGACCACTGCGCCACCGGGGCGGCTTTCGTATTTGGACTTAGCATATTTAATTTCCTCTAACTTTCAATATCATATGAGATAGTAAAGAAGAATTTTTATATATGAACTGAACATATTTAAATACACTTGACTTTTAATAACATTATCTCCAAGTAATTCGTAATGTCTGGTTAAATATACGTCAAAGAATAGTATTGTCAGTTTCAAAGATATAAGATATGGAAAATAAATTTTTAATATACTAGAATTTAGGTAGTGATTGCATTATATATATATAAAACAAACAAAAAAAAGTCAACCTGAAGCAGATGATTGCAGATACTATTATGTCAGTAATAGGTCAGCCTATTGCAAATGGTCGCAGATATTATTGTTCTCGTACATTAGATGTAATATGCTTCAACGTACATACATGTCTTTAGCTATACTCAAGAACAACGTGTGAAGAGTTTTACACAAACGTACACACTTCTTGTTAAGTTGTGTAATGTTAATATTATATATTTCTATAACACGTTTTGATCAAACGACACTAATATTCTTAGTATCACATTTGGGCTATAAGCAATCTCCCATCCTTAATTTAGGGGCACTGGTTCCAGGGAAGGGAGTGAGCCAGTGCTCTAAGACAAACATAACACCCATGCCTTACCGGGATTCGCACCCGGACCTATCTCGAATGAATGGTCAAGACGCTTAGATCACTGCGCCAGCGTGGCGGCAATTTTTATTTGTCGAGCAGTGTTTGTGTGTGTGTGCGTGTGTGTGTGTGTAATACAAAGAGACATAGGGCGTAATATTTTGTGGTGTGCCCTCGGCGCAAAAATGCCTAGTTACGCCTCTGTTGTTTTCTATGCATCTCTCCACTGTATCGGACAATTCCTTTCGAGCACATGCGGGGTGGGGTCTACACTTAATAAAGTCGGCAAATCTGTACCGGCCGCCCCGGTGGCGCAGTGGTCTAAGCGGTGGCCTCTGATAATTCGTCCGAACGGGGACCGGGTTCGAATCCCGGTTAGGCATGGATGTTGTGTTTGTCTTACGGCACTGGCTCTCTCCCTTCCCTGGAACCAGTGACCCTAAATTAGGGACGGGCGACTGCTTATAGCCCATTGAGTTGCTCACGGTGGTCGTTAAACCTCCAATAAAAAAAAAAAAATCTGTACCGTGGTTGGCTGCGAGGAATGTTACGATATGCGGCTAACTAGTCTTTAAAAAAATAATGAAGTGTATAAATTTCTTTTTCAGTTAAAAATTTCGGTAAACGTTTTCACACGTTGTACATATCTATTTTTTGCACCCCTCAGAGCATAAATTTACGCCGCAAGAATGACTATTCTGGGAGGGCAACCGCTAAAATATATATATAATTATTCTGGGAGGACAACCGTTAAAATATATATATATAATTTTTCTGGGAGGGAAACCGCTAAAATATATATATAAAATATGATGATGATGACATATATATACAACACAGGTGTGCAAAAATTAAGGACGAAGAGGAAAAATTAGCATAACAGCGGAACGAGCAGGCAGAACGGACCGAAAGACCACTCAGGAGATAGACTAGGGTCCCGAACGGTAGGACATGCGCATATATGCAGCATGACGTAGGGGAGGAGGGGGGTCGGAAGGGTATAAAGCACATGAATGGTGTACGCTCAGCGATTCGGCCGCGGGTGGCTTAGTGGGCGACGTTCGTGACTGCCACGGAAAGGACCTCAGGTTCGATCCCAAGCAGGTGCGAACGCTCGATCCACTAAATATCCGCCGTGCGTCGGATGGGCACGTTAAGCCGTCGGACCCCGGGTACTGGCCCCCCGGTAATAAATAAGGGCGTCTTCCTTCCTCTTTCTACTTCGCTTCCGTGTCACTTTCCTTTCGGCCACTCTAGCCCAAATCTCCTAGCTTCCTATTTCTAAGGGTTGTTTAAGACCTGGGGTCAGCTACTCCCTTCCTAAAATCCTCTACATATGATCACATCACGTGCTCAGCAATTCGGTGAAAGCTATTGCACGGTGTACATCGGTTTGAACGACGTCGAGTTGTTGCCACTGGGTGATATGGCCAACAGGCAATCCAGTAGACGACATCTGGATGACTTTACACGAGGTCGCGTCATTAGGAAGTTGGAAGAAGGTTGAAGTGTCACACTTCGAGCTAGAGAGCATTTCTACGAGCTTAGAGAGCATTTCAAACGAGAGGAGCAGCTGTCCGAGAGTTTAGTAGTGGTCGTCCACGAGCAACCACGGCGGCGGACGACCGGTATATTGTTCTACAGGTCAGAAGAGACAGACGGCAGACAGCGGCAGAAATCGCATGGCACATGCAACAGACAACTGGACGTCCGTTATCGCGTTTTACCTTGGCCAGGAGGCTACACAAAGGTGGCCTATTTGCACGACGACCAGTACGGTGTGTGCCATTAACGCCTGCTCATCGGAGACGGCGGTTTCTGTGGTGCCAGGAACACAAGAATTGGACACATCAGCAATGGGGTCGAGTTCTCTTTACGGATGAGAGGGCCGATTTAGTCTGACGAGCGATTCTGGACGTATACACATCTGGAGAGAGCAGGGAACACGCAATCACACCTCCAACATCATCGAAAGGGACCAGTTTGGAGGTGGCGGAGTTCTCGTTTGGGGACGTATCATGCTTGGTAGCAGTACTGACCTCCACATCTTCCAAAGAGGTTCAGTAACTGGGGTCCGCTATTGTACCGAGGTTCTCCTGCCTAACGAGCGTCTGTTTAGAGGTGCTGTGGGTCATGAGTTATTCTTCATGGACGACAACGCTACACCTCATCGTACAGTGGCTGTCGCAGAGCTGTTGGAGAGTGAAGATATTCAACGCATGGATTGGCCCACAAGGTCCCCGGATCTAAATCCAATCGAATACGTGTGGGACCTTCTCGGGAGATGCTTGGCAGCACGTCACCAGCCGCCAGCAAAGATTTTTTTGTTTTTTGTTTTTTGTTTTTTGATTGGAGGTTTAACGACCACAGTGAGCAACTCAATGGGCTATAAGCAGTCGCCCGTCCCTAATTTAGGGTCACTGGTTCCAGGGAAGGGAGGGAGCCAGTGCCGTAAGACAAACACAACAACCATGCCTCACCGGGATTCGAACCCGGATCCCTTTCGGACGAATGATCAGAGGCCATCGCTTAGACCACTGCGCCACCGGGGCGGCGCAAAGACTCCGCAGCTGCGATTGGCGCTACAAGAGGAATGGGCCGCGATGCCTCAACAGCTCCTTGACAACCTCGTCCTCAGCATGGACAGATGTTGTAAATCCTGCAACGCAGTCAGGGGGGATCATATCCCCTATTAAAGACTGGATTTTTCTTGGCTGCCGCCTGTCACATGGACGTTTCTGTCTTCTGTCCAGTTGTGCTCGAATCTATACCTTTTCAGTAAAGTGCCTTTGTATCCTTTGGATTCCTTGTTTGGACGGTTTTGCTCACTTGTCCCATATTCTTACATCTTGGGGATCTTATGGTATGATTTGAGTCGATGTGGAGCACTTCAGCACGACGTTACATTCGATAAACCGTCTCGTCCTTAATTTTTGCACGCCAGTGTATATATACACTGAGTGGCCTCTTTATTATGGGCACCTGACAGTTTTAAGCAAATGAGCTATGGCTCCACAAGCCGTCGCCGCCAGAGGGCGAGGCTAGTATAAAAAGTGAAAACTTAGTGCTTGAGACAGTAGTAGAAGTGATTTTTGGGTGACGGGATGGGTAACAAATGCGATTTGACGGACTTTCAATGTGGGATGATTGTAGGAGCTAGGAGCCATGGAGCGAGAATCACCGAAACCGCCGCATTCGTGAAATGCTCCAGAGCAGCTCTTGTTAAAGTGTTTAAAGACTGGACTGTCAGCCAAAAAACTGGGTCTCAACGTGCAAGGTGTGGTCGTCATTGACTAGTGACTGCTCGGGCGGAACGGAGTGTCCATACTGATAACAGACAACAGAAGGGCAACAGGGCAACAATTACAGACCATCTTAATCATGAATACCCTCAAATGATCTCTGCACGCACTGTTCGCCGTACACTGCATCGGATGGGATATGGCAGCCGAAGGCCGGTTCGAACACCTTTGCTGTCTGCAGTTAACAAGAGAAAAGGTCTCCAGTTCGCACAGGAGCACAAGGATTGGACAGTCGATAATTAGAAACAAATTATGTGGTCCGATGAATCATGTTTTCAGTTGCACCATGCCGATGGCCGAGTGAAAATTTGGCGGAAACAGCACGAAAGCATGGACCCCAAATGCATTGCTACAACCCTTCAAGCTGGTTGAGGCAACGTTATGGTTTGGGGAATGTTTTCCTGGCATGCTTTGGGCCCTTTAATTCGTGTTGATCAACGTCTGACTGGCACATCATATCTAAACATCGTTGCGGACCAAGTGCATCCTGTCATGTGGATGGTTTATCCCAATGGCGATGGCTACTTTCAACAAGATAATGAGTCCTACCATAATGATCGTATTGTACAGGATTGGTTTCAGGAACATGCCAGTGAGTTTACTTTGCTTAGGTGGCCCCCACAATCTCCAGATTTCAACCCCATTGAGAATTTGTGGGATAAAGTTGAACGAGCCGTCAGAAAGCTGGATCCACAACCCTGCAATCTCACACTGCTGAAAAGTCTATTCAGCACAATGGTCTCAAATTACACAAACCACCTATCAACATCTCGTGGAGTCCATGCCACGAAGAATCGACGCAGTATTAAAGGTAAAATGTGGCCCAACGAAGTACTGAGGCGGTGTTGTCCTTATCAGTGGCCACTCAATGTATACACTAATCGTCCAAAAATAGTTGACCCGGAAGCGCGTCGGATTGCAATGCTATTCGGGAGGAAGGTAAAGGTTACCAGGAACAATAAATGATTAAACATTGAGACTGATATGGGCAATATTTATTGAGCTACACGCAAATAAGTATTGACTCTCAGCAGTATAGCGTCGGGCCTCCATGTTTACTCATCACAGCATGCCAGACGTCTCGGCATGGAGTTGTACAGGTTCCTAATGGCGTCTTGCGATAAGCCATCCAATGCAGCTTGAATCTTCTAACGCAGTTGCTGCAGATTGTGCGATAGGGGTGGAGTGTGGATAGCGCGTCTAATAGCATCCCACACACTTTCAGTCGGCGATAGGTCTGTCGACGAGGCTGGCCATGGCAGAGTGTCAGTGCCTTGAAGGCGAGCTCTCGAGAAAGCATCAGTATGCGGACGAGCGTTGTCCTGTTGGGAATTTGCGCCGGAATCAGCGTTCAGAAAAGGTAGGGCCACTGGTTGCAGGGCCTCATTTACATAACGTTGGGCTGTCAAAATGCCTGTAATGAACAACAGAAATTGATCTGGCATCGTAGGCAATGCACCCCACACCATGACAATAGGCCTTCTGGACGTGTGACGCTCGACAACAAACCGTTCATCTTGGTGCGGACCACGGTGCATCCACACACGGATTCGGTGGTCGTCTTCTCCAAAACAAAAGCGATACTGATCACTGAAGATTACCCGCTGCCATTCTGAGTGGCTCCATGACAGTCTGGCTTGACATAGTTGCAGTCTTTGGCGACGATGCAATGGTGTTAAGCGCAGTTTCCGTAACGGTCTGCATGCATATAGTCCTAGGTCGTGCAGCCGTCTGCCAATGGTGTTGGCACTAATCGGACGATGCATGGAGGGCACCACTGCTCGCTGAATATCCGCAGTCGTGGCTGTTGGGTCACTCCGCGTATGTCGGACAACCCGTCGGTCCTCTTTGTGGTTCGTCTGGGTCTCCCAGACCCTTTATGTCGCTGCTGCGTGCCTTGCTCTATTCACTACCGCCAACAGCTTGCTATAGTGATATTCGCACGACAAGTAGGGCGCACAATACGGAGATAAGACCTTCCCGCTTTCCGGAGCCCGATGATGCGGCCCGTCTCGAACTCCTCCAACTGCGCGAGTTGCTTCCGAGCTTTTCTCCGGGGCACACTTTACCTTCAAAGGATCCAACCGAAACAACAGCACTAGTCAGAATGGCAAGCACGCGCAACGGGACGACCTTATATAGCCGGTCAGGCACAGCGCTACGACCCATCCTTGTTTGCGTCACATGCGCGGCCGAGCGTGATACTTGAATCATTTGCAGGTCTCACGATGTCAAACCTACCCACCAAGTTTCATTCCTGTCGGTTGCTTACTCCTGGATGCAACTATTTCTTTCACGATGAGTGTACATACATACATATACATATACGCTCAATGGACAAAACATTAAAGTTGCCTATCTAAGAGCGTGTTGATCCTCCTCCAGCTTGAATAACAGCCTGTACACGTCGAGGCATCGACTCCGCTAGATGCCGGAGGGTTTCCGTGGGCAATACCAGCCATGGCTGTTGCAGCATTGCCCACAACTTCATCCGAGACTTGGGTCCAGGATCCATGGATTTGATGTTTCGCTCTACGGCATCCCAGAGAGATTCCATATGGTTTAAATCCGGGAACATTGTGTGTGTGTGTGTGTGTGTGTGGAGAGAGGGGGGAGGCACTGGATGATACCAAACTCAGATGAGTGTTCCTCGAGTAGCAATGCCTGGGTGGTTGCGGCCGGGTGGGGTGGTGCATTGTACTTCTGAAACAGACTATCGGCCGCAGGGTGCGAAAAGGCCATGAAAGCGTGTCGATGATCAGCTGGCACATGTTGATAGCGTACAGCGGTTAAAGGCCTCTCCAGAAATACTAAGGGACCTTATAACGAAGTAAATTTCTCCGTCATTTCTGTCCACGCCAGGATTCGAACCCGGATCCCCTCATCCCGGAATAAGTCACTCTACCAATTGAGCTACGCGGACGTTTTATTCTGATTCCTATCTGCCTTTATGTCGTGTGCGTCCTTAGGGCAGGCACGTCACATCTCCTGGTACGTTACATCATCTCCCCTTATTATTATTATTTTTTTTTTTTGAAGTGCTGGAGAAGGAATTCTCTTATTTTTCCTATCTCGCGGTGTGGAAATAACATCAACCAATGCGAGATTTTGAACGGTCGGGTCATCCGGATAGTTCGGGCGCCATTATAACGAAGTAAATTTCTCCGTCATTTCTGTCCACGCCAGGATTCGAACCCGGATCCCCTCATTCCGGAATAAGTCACTCTACCAATTGAGCTACGCGGACGTTTTATTCTGATTCCTATCTGCCTTTATGTCGTGTGCGTCCTTCTGGCAGGTACGTCACATCATCTCCCCTTCATTTTTATTTTATTTTATTTTTTTTCGAAGTGCTGGAGAAGGGATTCTCTGATTTTTCCTATCTCGCGGTGTGGAAATAACATCACACCATTGCGAGATTTTGAAAGGTCGGGTCATCCGGATAGTTCGGGCGCCATTATAACGAAGTAAATTTCTCCGTCATTTCTGTCCACGCCAGGATTCCAACCCGGATCCCCTCATTCCGGAATAAGTCACTCTACCAATTGAGCTACGCGGACGTTTTATTCTGATTCCTATCTGCCTTTATGTCGTGTGCGTCCTTAGGGCAGGCACGTCACATCTCCTGGTACGTTACATCATCTCCCCCTTATTATTATTATTATTTTTTTTTTGAAGTGCTGGAGAAGGAATTCTCTTATTTTTCCTATCTCGCGGTGTGGAAATAACATCACACCAATGCGAGATTTTGAACGGTCGGGTCATCCGGATAGTTCGGGCGCCATTATAACGAAGTAAATTTCTCCGTCATTTCTGTCCACGCCAGGATTCGAACCCGGATCCCCTCATTCCGGAATAAGTCACTCTACCAATTGAGCTACGCGGACGTTTTATTCTGATTCCTATCTGCCTTTATGTCGTGTGCGTCCTTAGGGCAGGCACGTCACATCTCCTGGTACGTTACAACCTAATATGTCCCACGAGAAGGCTAGGGAGACAGCCAGTGCCGTAAGACAAACACAACATCCATGCTTCACCGGGATCCGAACCCGGACCCTTCTCGGACGAATAGTCAGAAGCCGGCACTTAGACCACTGCGCCGAGTTAGCATTTCCTCTACTCCCGGTGGTATAACTATGCCTTTATGTGGCGGTCGTCAGAGCCCCTTTGATGGGAACAGGATGCAGCACGAGGCGAGTTTGACATTTGTCAAGGAGAGGCTATGATATGTTGCACATCACTTGATCTTCCATCCCTGGTGGTTTTGTTAAACCCGTACATATACAGTACATGTGTATGTATATGTACGGGTTTAACGATCACCGTGAGCAACTCAATGGGCTGTAAGCAGTCGCCCGTCCCTGATTTAGGGCCACTGATTCTGTGGAAGGGAGAGAGGCAGTGCCGTAAGACAAACACAACATTCGTGCCTCACCGGATTTGAACCCAGACCCCTCATGGGCGAATGGTCAGAAGCCAGCGCTTAGACCACGGCACCACCGGGTCAGCACACAATATTTCAAATAATTATTTAATGAAAAATTGTGGGCTGGAACGGAGGAATGTATCCCCTACTTACAGAACATTATTCGGGACCAAACAAAGGGAATCTAACGAAGATGCTTATACAATACAGTAGCACGGTTATAGACGTGATCAATGAGAGAGAAATTTCTAAATTTTAACACGTTGGTGTGGCGAAGAATAATATGCGAAGATTAGTTTAGAAGACTAGAAAAACACGAGGTAGGATCCAAAAGTTCGGAAACTTGGCGTATATTTCCTTACCTTGGATACTTTAATACACCGATGCACAACTACCTTCAAAATAATCTCCTTGGGCGACCTCGTGAAGCACCCGTAAATCTTCTGGAAGCATTACTGAAAGCCATGTTTTGCAACCCTTCGTAATGCTTTCTGCATTGCTGTTTTTACATTTGTTGATGCAAAACGACGTCTCTGCAGATTTTATTTCATCAGTGAAAAGAGGCAAAATTCGCAGGGAGCTAAGTCAGGTGAATAGGTGGGATGCAAAAGCACATTAGTACGATTTCTGGCGAGAAACTCCGTGACCAGTAGAAATCGATGTCCAGGCGCTTTGTCACGGAGAAGGTATCATTCTCCACTTCGCCATATTTCCGGCCGTTTACGACAGATTGACTACCGTAAGCGACGTAAAATGTCCGGATATCGTTCCTTGTTAACTGCTGTGCCATCAGGAATAAATTCGGAATGAATGGACAATGCCGTGAGAATCAAAAAACAACTCCAGCATGACTTTCCCTTTGCTGCGATCCTGTCTGAATTTCTTTGATCGCGGTGAAGACAATGATTTCCATGTTGAAGAAGCACGCTTTGGCTAAATATCAAACAAGTAGCCCCACGTTTCATCACCTGTGATGATGTTATCCAAAAACATAGGATCGCTATCGGCTTTGTCGATTAATTTGCCCGATATTTGCATCCGTTCATCCTTTTGTTCGGAGGTCAAAAGGCGAGAGACAATGTGCTAACAGACACGGTGCATGTTAAGACCCTCCGTTAAAATGCACAGGCATCTGGTCTCCCTGAAGTTAGTTGCGTTAGCGATTTCCTCAATGCTTCGGCGACGATCCTGACGAACACACTGCGCCACCATCGTAATGTTTTCCTCACTCCATGCAATCACAGATTGACCATAGCGCTCATTATCTGCGATATATTCTCGGCCCTCTTTCAAACGCCGATACCACTTGTACACCTTCGATCTCGCCATCTAAGAGTGACCGTACACCTTCGATCTCACCATCGAAGAGTGACCGTATACACCTTCGAAAGCAGTTCTAAGGTCTCTGCAGCTGTTATACCCAAACGCTGACAAAAGTTAATGTTACAATGTTGCACTTCAGAAGCCATATTTCTCACATAGCAGAAGACAGACGATTAACCACAGTAGCAAACGTTTGCGCGTGCATTTCAATCACTTTCCATGGGCCAAACCATTCTGACTACGGAGGAGAGGGATGGCGGAATGCATTTCAGAAGCCGTAACTTTAACTATACACGCTTGCGTTATGACGGGTAGGCGGTGCCCCCAAACTTTTGGATCCTACTTCGTAGACAAATATATTTTGTCTACGGAGTAGGATCCAAAAAATATATATACAGCCTTTAGCATATAAATATATATTCATAACATCTATGAAAATGTAACTGCAAAGATTCGGCTGTTTGAAAATACAGCACACATAAAAATTGGAAAGGGAGTGAGACAAGGTGACACTATATCTCCCAAACTTTTTAATGCTACATTGGAAAATGTCTTTTAATCACTGAACTGGGAAAACAAATGGATAAAGATTAATGGAGATTATCTAACTCACCGTTTTGCTGATGATATAGTCATTTTTGCAACTACCCCATCAGAGCTGCAGAGTATGATCCAGAAACTTGCTGACAAGAGTAAAGAAGTGGAATTAAAATGAACTTTCAGAAGACAAAAGTGATGTACAGTGCTTTTACAAGAAATGAAGATTTATCGATTGATGGTGAAAAGCTGGAGATAACCAATACATACATTTATCTTGGACAGCAGATATCAAGTGAGGGTCACATTGATGAAGAAATTAATCAGCGTATAAAACTTGCCTCGAGAGCTTTTGGAAGAAACAGTATGATTTTCAAGAGCAATATGCCATTATGTCTTAAAAGAAAAGTGTTTGATCAATGCATCCTTCCAGTGCTTACGTATGGTGCAGAGACGTGGACCTTAACTAAAAGAGACGTACAAAGACTGCAGACAACTCAAAGCAGCATGGAGATATGCATGCTTGGTGTAACCAGGAGAGATAAGAAGAGGAACTCGTGGATCCGAAAAATGACAAGAGTTGAAGACATCATGATTAGAGTTAAATCCCTGAAATGGCAATGGGCTGGACATATTGCCAAAAGGACAGACCACCGATGGACAGCTGAAATTTTAGACTGGATTGCAAGGGACAGGAAAAGACCCAGAAGAAGACCACATGGGGGATGGGCGGATGAAATTCGAAAGTATGCGGGAGTAACATGTAGGAGACTGGCACAAGACAGGCCGTTGTGGAAGAAACTTGGGGAGACCTTCGTCCAGCAGTGGATTGAGAATGGTTGATAAAGATGATGATATAAAGATATGTAGATATGCTGACGCGCACACAGCTCATTTCTCACGGCTAAAGCGGAACGCTAGCATGTACCGGAAGTATTAAGTTGCTGTTTTTTTTTGATTGGAGGTTTAACGACCACCGTGAGCAACTCAATGGGCTATAAGCAGTCGCCCGCCCCTAATTTAGGGTCACTGGCTCCAGGGAAGGAAGAGAGCCAGTGCCGTAAGACAAACGCAACATCCATGCCTCACCGGGATTCGAACCCGGACCCCGTTCGGATGAATCATCAGATGCCAACGCTTAGACCACTGCGCCACCGGGGCGGCACTAAAATGTTTGACCGCCTTGAAGGAAGTAAGGATTTTTCTTAGTCTCCCCCCTAAAAGTACTCATATGGGCGCCACTGCTTCGGAATATGAATTCCATCAATCGATCACTTATAGATTGTCTTTATGTTCACCTTGTTTCGTTATGCTACTTTTTAAATGTCTCCAAAAACATGCTGTTTGCGTTCGCATGTAAACAACAACAGATCCGTTGCCACATCGAAAACAGTAACTTGATGCTTCTGGTGCACGTTCGATGAGCTGTGCTAGCGTGCAGCTGTCTTAGTTGTGAGAAATGAGTCGTGCGCCCGTCTGTGGAAGAATAGCCAAATATTTGCTGTGAGAAATGAGTCGTGCGCCCGTCTGTGGAAGAATAGCCAAATATTTGCTGTGAGAAATGAGTCGTGCGCCCGTCTGTGGAAGAATAGCCAAATAAAGTCCTTAGCTAACTAATACATGCCCTAGCAATGATTTTGAAAAACTTGTCAAAAAATGTTCAACAATTCACTTTATGTCGATTGGTACTAAATCAGAATACTTACAGATTGAGAAGAACTGAATATTAAATACATTTTTGAGAAATGTTTCGAAATCACAGCTAGCGCATACATTAGCTAAGAACTTGATTTATTTTCGCTCGCCAAAACTTTTAAAAACCATAACGCAAAAGTCTTTGAGAAAATGTATATTGAACGAATAAGCATTGCAGGTATAGGATAGATTTTCCCTTGAAGTCCTCCTTTAAGTCCACAACGTATGTATCAACATAAATAATAAATAATACATATATCCTTTTTTCACATATTAACGTAAGGAACGGAACGAATCTCTTACGTTGAGAGAAAATATTAAGACCCTTACTCATGATGCACTCTTTGGCTTGAAATTTTCCTCTTAGTAACTGCGCGAATCCCTGTCACTTTCGAATGCGGACGTCTTGCGTAAACTTGAAAATTTAAACTTTCTTCGCCGTCATAATTGTCCAGACACTTAATGGAACATCATTGTGATAGCATTTCAATATCATTAATTCCGAAATACAAAGAAAACAACAATGAACATAACGTAAATTCTATAAATCGTAAGTACTTAGCAAGGTAAACATCACACAACTACGCAACTTTCAGTCGTTTTCGCGTATTACATAAAACCACCAGATCCTCGCGACTTCAAGGTGAATTATGAGCATGCACTAAGACGCTATCTATATCTACAAACTTTTTGGTTTTCTCTTTTCAGGATGACGTAGCCAGATTTGATCCAAAAGCGAAGAAGGGGCTTCCTTTTTTGAGATGGTGGTTGCCTGGAAACCAATCTTTGCAACTAAAAGTCTACCACTTCGTTTATGACGTCATCCTAAGTTTAAATCACGGTTATATGATTTCAGACAGTTTACATCTCTGTTTTTCATGCTCGTCGGTCGACATGGGTCAAGGCCGTCTAGAGAGTATTTCCTAGATGGCCTTCCATGAGTACAGCGTTCATGTATACCCTTACTTTCTTTGATTGGAGGTTTAACGACCACCGTGAGCAACTCAGTGGGTAAAGTCGCCCGTCCCTAATTTAGCGCTACTGGTACCAGGGAAGGGAGACAGCCAGTGCCGTCAGACAAACACAACATCCATGCCTTACCGGGATTCGAACCCGGACCCCATCGCGGACGAATGATCAGAAGTCATCGCTTACTTAGATCACTGCGCCACCAGAGCGGCCATGTATATCTTGAAATGGCAGATCAGGGGACGTTTACATGTAGTCGTTGGTTGTAGTATTCTGCGTAGCCAAATCACTGAACTAACGATAAAACAAGGGACCAGATTAGTGATACATGCCGCCCGGTGGCCGAATAGTCTACGGCGCGGGAATCCGACTATTCATCCGAGTTGGGCACGGGTTAGAGTCCCGGATGAGGCATAGATGGTGTGCTGTCCGAAGGTGCTGGCTCTGTTTCTTCCCTAGAATCAGTGATCCTAAATTAGGGGAAGGCGACAGCTTTTGGTCCTATGAATTGCCCGTGGTGGTCGTTAAAGTCGAAAATAAACAAAAAAGTTACAGGAGGGACTGAAATATACTACGTATAGCTAATCCAGTAAGATGTGCAATGGAAAATATTGTATGCAATGACTATGTGTAAACAGTCAGTGCCGCCCCGGTGGCGCAGTGGTCTAAGGCGTTGGCCTCTGATCATTCGTCCGTAAGGGGTCCGGGTTCGAATCCCGGTCAGGCATGGATGTTGTGTTTGTCTTACGGCACTGGCTCTCTCCCTTCCCTGGAACCAGTGACCCTAAATTAGGGACGGGCGACTGCTTATAGCCCATTGAGTTGCTCACGGTGGTCGTTAAACCTCCAATAAAAAAAAATAAATAAATAAACAGTCAGTGTTCTATCTGTCCAGCAGCTCCGTACATGTGCCTAGCACCTAGGCAAAGAGAACAAACCTTTAGTCCACTAATTAATAACGAGGAATTACACCAACTATACTTAAAATAGTATAACTATACTAGTATTCTGAAATTATTGGTGTAAAATAGAAATCAAAGTTTCCAAGCTTTCACACATCAACCAGAAGGCTTTTCTAAGGAAGTTAAAAACACAAATTTGACATGATGCGCGAGATTTGTAACTTGACCTAGATGTTTACTGTATTAGACGTCCAAAGCTTTAGTTATTTCCTTCCGTCGTAGTAACCGGTGGGATTGTATACGTTTCAGAGAGCGGATCTCGGTGTCATTATGCAATTTGCTGTCTACCTTCGTTGAAAAAGCCATTTGGTTGATGTGCAAAAGCTTGGAAATTTTGATTTCTGATTTACGCCAACAAATTAGGATTACTAGTACAGTAATACTATTTTAGGTTTAGTCTACTTGCAATGACATCATAAAAAATTGAAGATCCTGAGAACTTACAAGAGGTCGGTCATCAAAATGAAACTTACTGAATTGAAATTATGATGTGGTAAAATAATGAATGCAAATCGTTTGAATAAAAATAAATTTTACAAATAAAAATTCTGTTCAAGCCTGAAACAAAATTGAAGAAAAAATGACTATAATTACACTGCTGGCCCCCAAAATGCAACACCAAGAAGGACACGAGATAGCAAAGCCAGATTTACTGGACACATAACAACAGATACAAAGATGAAACGATTGAGCTTACAGGACCGTGCGATTTGCGGAACACGCAGACATCAATAATTCGTGTGGCCTCCATGGCTGGCAATAACGGCCGCTACACGCCGCGGCATCAAACGAAAGAGGCTTTGGATGTGGGCTTGGGGTATGTCAGTCCAGGCTGCTTCCAAACATTTCCACAGTTCATCAGGCGTAGCCGCGGGTGGTGCTTGCCGGGCCACTCGGTTCCCGATCAGCGACCAGACGTGTTCGATGGGCGACATATCTGGAGAATAGGCGGGCCACGGCAGCAGTGACACCTGGTGGGCCATGAAAAATTATTGCATGATGCGTGCCACGCGCGGGCGCCCATTGTCCTGTGAAACGTGGCCGCTGGCAGGTCCTGCAGGTAAAGGAGGACTACAGGCTCCAAAACGTCGTAGATGTAGCGGCGGCTATTGAGTGTACCGGCGATGCATACCAGAGGGGTGCGGGTGTCATATCCAATTGCGCCCCTAACCATAACGACAGGCGACGGACCGGTATGGCGATGCATAATGCAGGCTTCACACAGTCTCTCGCCGCGGTGCCGCTACATGTGGATCCGACCATCGTGGTGTTGCAGGCAGAAGCGGGATCCGTCGGAGAAGACAATGTCGTGCCATTCCGTAATCCAGGTGAGGCGTTCAACGGCCCACTGCCACAGCACTCGCCGGCAGTGTAACGTCAATGGTAATCGGAGCAATGGGCGCCGTGCGAGAAGTCCCCGCTCCTGCATACGACGTCAAACGGTAAGTGCTGACACAGGTTGTTGCGTAACACACCCTGATTCCTGCGCTAACGTTCGTGATGTGGCGGTGCGAACCGTCAATGCCCAACGCACAACATGCTGGTCCTCTCGTTCGGTGGTGTGCTGCGGCTGCGGCAATCGCTCACGTCGGTCCGTCTGTCCCTCCTGCACCCACCGAATCCATACTCGCCTCACTGTGGCTGGATGTCGTCCCACACGGGCACCGATGTCTCGGTACAATAAACCGCTGTCGCGATAAGCCACTATTTGTCCTCTGTCGTACTCCTGAACGTGCTGGAATGACTGCCGTATTCTGCGACGAGGCATCAGGAAGCTTCCCACGCACAGATCCGGCAGCACAACACATTTCCACTACTTACACCCTGCCTTCTGTGCACCCTTCTTATAGTGCTTCTCGGTGGCGTGCCGGGTGCACATGATTTGAATATGCCCTGCAATGCCTCTCGCGGGCGACGTATGCTGCGAATTTCAGGCCAATCGGATGCTTCCTTCTTGGTGTTGCATTTTGGGTGGCCAACAGTGTATTATTTCTATTACTAGGGGCTGCGCCTCTATAGGCTCGCTACGCTCGTTTCCAGAGCAGCGCTCGGGCCCTGCAGCCCGATCTTCAAGTATATCAGAACGAAACTCCCAATTGTTAAGTACTTTTTGCGCTGTATCGATTCCAAGATGGCGGCTTGTTTACAGTGTTTGTTTCGCTCCTGGTGAATTCCCTTTTGGATTTTTGCTGAACTTTCTTCAATTTCCTTCTATTTTAATTGAAGGACTTTGCTCCGCCGCTATTCCGAAGTTTCCGAGTTTTTTACTGTCGTTATCTTTTGGAAGGGCGGGCTTTTGGTAAGGAAAACAAAAGCGGTCCAAAAAGCATTTCCGTAAACCGTGATGCTAAACCGTTAAACAACTGAGATATCTTTACCAACAAAGCATATGCATAACAAATTCCCCGCGTCACCATGACCATAGGTCACGGGACCAGAACGTTCCTCTGTAGTTATCGTGAAGACAGACAAGCCGTTCGTTTCTTTCCTTTGCGTGTTTAAAAAATGCTTAAAAATCAGAAAATGACTTTTTCTTAATTTTTTTGCAAAAAAGGGATGATAGTTGTAAGTTTGAGCTGTAAAAAATGCAATGCGTTATGATTTATAGTTTGCCATATATCCGTTTTTTAAGGTGGATCCCATCGCGAAATAGAGAATTTTGTGAAATTTAAAATTTTAATTTCTCGTAATCTAAATCGAAATTCAGAAAATGAGCGACGAGGTGCAAAACTTCGGCCATCGCACTACGTGCCTACAAAGTTTCGTGGTTCTGTTGCTGTTAGTGTGTCCGGAACGCGACCTTATATCACTTTTTGCTTACCTTAACTTTGAAATACAATAGCTCTTGAAGTATCGCCAGAATCGGAAAACGGTTTATTTCAGCGTGTTCTCCAAACAATTCTCTACAAACGATGTAAATTACATCTTTTGGTGTTCAATATGTTTTGCGCTGCGAGCTAGGAAAGCAAGAGTGTCGCGAAATTTCTAAAACACCGGCAGCAGTTACTTGTTTTTTATAGAATAGAGAGATAATAAGATTTATTTCGACGAAAACAGTAAAAAAATCCATATATTATCGTGAACTACGTTCTTTCACGTTCGGTGTGATCAGGTTGTATGTAAACAAAGCAGAACGATACACGGGAAATCAGGAACTACTTGAAATCGATCTGATTCGGTAGTACAGCCAATAATAATAAAAAATAATAGTAAATAAACGAAAAAGCCTATGTCCACCGGAAAGAAATAAGCTTCCCAACGGTGAAAGAATTATCGGAATCGGTTCAGTAGCTTTCGAGACTGGTAAAAAAAATTCCGTATATTATCGTGAACTAGTTTCTTTCACGTTGGGTGTGATCAGGCAGTATGTAAACAAAGCGGAACGATACACGGGAACTACTTGAAAGCACTCTGATTTGGTAGTTAAGCCGGATTTCTTTACAGAAATAAGAAAAGCAGCTCGGCAACATCCCCCAAGTTTTTTAAATTAAAAATTGAAGACAATATCCATTAAAAAATCTGGTAGAATATATGAAGATTATTCCAGCTGGTTTACGAATAATAATTCCGCCACACTGTTATGGTGCAGATACGAAGAGACGTGGCGATTAGATAATCTTTCGATGGCGATTTGGACAGTGACGTCACAAAGCAATCACCGGAAGTGCAGGATGAGCATAACCTTGTTCCTTGTCATCTACTATCTTTGGTCCCGGCTGAGGCATGGGTGGTGCGTTTGCCTTACGGCGTTGGCTCTTTCCCTTTCCTAGAGCCAGTTGCCCTAAATTAAGGATGCTCGACTGCTTATAGCCTTTACGGGGTCCTAACAAAAGTTCTGCACACTGTCCATTTTTGAGAAAAGTGTGAAGTAACGGAGAAAACTTATCTTATTACCGTTCAGTATACTCCCCTCCGCTGCTAATGACAGCTTGCCAGCAGTGAGGTAGGTCTTGTATGCCCTGTAGTACGCCATCTTTGTTCAGCTGTTGTATTACTCGGGTCACGTCCAATGACAGTTCGTCCAGCGATTCATAGCGGATGTCATGGAGCCAATTTTTTAACTTTGGGAAAAGATCAAAGTCGGGTGGACTGAGATCAGGGATGTATGGTGGGTGGGATAAAGTGTCCCAGCCATATTTCGACAAAAGTCCCCGTACCGACGTTGCACCATGACACGATGCGTTGTCATGCAGCAAGATCACTCCCGTTTCCAACAAGCTGGGGTGATTTTGACGAATTTTCGGTCTCAACTTTCTCCTCAGAAAGTCACGATATTATTGTGCGTTGACGTTTTGCCCTAGCACTCGATCAGAGGCCACAACACCCTGAGCATCGTACGCAAAAATCGTCACTAGTTTCCTTTTGGATTGTTGCTGACGACACTTTTGAGGGGCATGGGGAACTTGGACGCCCCCATTCCGCTGATTTTTACTTCAGTTCCGGCTCAAAATCACGGGTCCAAGTCTCATCAATTGCGACAATTCTGTTCAGGAAGGTGTCGCCCTTCCTTTCGAACCTGTGAAGTACTCAAGAGTTCCCCACAAACTTCTTGCAAGGCAGTGTGGGTCTGTGTAGGAGTTTTTCCCCGCAGAGTTTCTATTTTCACGTACGAGTGCTGATCTAACGCTGTGACTCGACCTGAGAAGCTGCACGCTTCCATTTCCAAACCCTTCAACGTCCATACAGCAAACGATAGCGCGTCGTTCTGATATCACTGCGTTGCTGAGCGTCGCCCCCCCAGTGAGTCGATCAAAATCCGGTGAACAAATTTGCCTGATGAGCAATCTCCTCGACTGTGAAATTGCTGTTTACTGTGCTTCACATCCGAAGTGTTGCGTGTTTCCTGCCGACGTAGTTCCCGACGGGTTTGCATACGTTTCAGAGAGCGGCTCTCAGTGTCATTACGCGTTATAAATAGTTCAACTCTCTTTCTCTCGTCCGTCCATGACGGATTGCGTCCCGCAAAGACGATAATGCGCCTTTGAGAGTTACTGGCAAAATAAAGCAGCCGGCTTGCCATTCCTCTGCTGCATGGTAAGGGGTAAAGTGCGTCTGGTGCCGACTTCACAATGAACCATTTACGCATTCGCGTCCCCGAGCCCATCAGGGAGTCGGCAGAAAAACGCGGACTATATGGCCGGCAGGACCGGAATTCGAAGATCCGACAGAAAGTTCAGCCTCCCACAAAGCACACAGCGCGTTAACCAACTGCGACATGCCGGCGGTATAGTTCCACTATTTGAAAAAAATTAGTAACGTGATTTTTTTAGAGGGGAAATATATTTCAATGAAATGGCAATAGAATACGAGAAATGAAATGCAAGAAAAATGTGAATTTTCTTGCATTTCATTTTGTTAAACGTAACATTGCTATTCCTCTTTTCGCACATTCTCCCGCCTCATCTTGCCTGTTTATTTTATCTCGGCCACCAATGCACAGTGTGGAATTTCGGCAATCTAGGTGGACAAAATGCAATTTAGCAACGTGACCAGACGTTCGAGCCCGTAGTAAGATTTCGATAGTAGGATGTTTACAGCACATGAGAACGGAGTTAGTTTTCCCAAAGATCACCAGAGGTAGAGGTTAGTGCGCGTCGAAACAGGCAGCGATGTGCACATGCCCCACACAGCTATGGTTTCCTCAGCTCAGTACAGCGAGTTCGCTTGACATGTGTGCGTGCCCAGCCACATGTAAAGCTTTACCGAACTTCAAAGTGTAAGTCCTATGGTCATTCGTAGTTACTATAGTGCTGGTAGTGGCTCACAGGTAACTGGTGTCGGCTGGTAGAAATTTCTTGAAAAAGTGAGGAATTTATATTCAATGTAAAAGCCATGTCGTAAATGCATCGAAGGTTTGAGAGTAGAGTTTCACCGAATTCTGCTTTGTGGCTATAAGTAGGTATATTAACACTCTGTCATCTGGGAACCTAAATCGTGAAAGTATATTTGCGAACTGAGTTGCTTTTCCATGCTTTACAGAATGACACGTTCGATTTCCCGCAGGGCCCTGTTCCAGATATGGGATGAAAATCCGAAAAAGTCGAAGTTAGACGCTGTGATGGCATATGTTTTTTTTTTTTTTTTTTTTTTGATTGGAATTTTAACGACCACCGTGAGCAACTCAATGGGCTATAAGCAGTCGCCCGTCCCTAATTTGGGGTCACTGGTTCCAGGGAAGGGAGAGAGCCAGTGCCGTAAGACAGACACAACATCCATGCCTGACCGGGATTCGAACCCGGACCCCTTACCGACGAATGATCAGAGGCCAGCGCCTTAGACCACTGCGCCACCGGGGCGGCGCATATGTTTTGCAAGAACTATTAGGAAATCTAGCGACCTTTGAAACTGCTTTTAAGTGCTTACAAATGAAAATAAAAAAATTCTGCCTAAAAGTTAATAGCAAATGGGAAAAAATAGGAAGGATAGATAACGTGTGACGTGCCTGCACCGCAGGACGCACATGAGATAAAGGCAGATAGCAGCGAGAGCATACATCCGCGTAGCTCAGTTGGGAGAGCGACTTACTCCGGAGTGAGGGGACCCGGATTCAATGGCCGACGTGGACAAAGATGATGGATAAATTTACTTCGTTATAAGCGCTTTATGCATTACACTGCATCTTGGCTTAACGAAAACATTACTTTTGCGGAAAATGTATTTAGGGCTGTCCCAAGTACAACAGGAACTACCATACAAATTTGAAGATGACAATCCGATTTTGGCGCAAATGTGACAAGGATGGTAAGGAAACTTGAACGTTCTGGGTGGTGTAGTGATTAGCATACCCGGGCGTTTTCTGGGAGACGCGGGTTCGAGTCCCGCTCCAGGACGATGGCAATTTTCAAGTTTTCTGATATTATCTGACTTACCATCCTTGTCACATTTACGCCAAAATCGGATTGTTATCTTCAAATTTGTATTATATGGCGTAATCCCGTATTTCTTTCAGGAACTGCCATTATTGGACCTGGCAGGCCAACAAAGCCGTTCAGTGCCTGTGGTCCGAAGGCTAAAAGTCGAAAGGTACAACACCTCCTGCAGTTAAGATCTGTGTGCGGCCACCGAAATTCAGTTACGGAAGGAAGGAAAAAAGAGATTCTGCAGCACTTGTTAAAGAACTCTCTACTGCATCTCCGAAGAGGTGTACGACTATTAAGGCTGGGAGGTCCTTGTTTTAACAGCCAGCGTCAGTATCGCTGAAACAAGCGTTTGCATTAATGGTGGATACAAATTTGTCCAGTCATCAGTACCAACGGATACGCGAGCAAGCCGAAAACTTCAATTGCAAATTATGTCCCCCTATCACAGAGTTAGTGTGATGTGATTGGAGGTTTAACGACCACCGTGAGCAACTCAATGGGCTATAAGCAGTCGCCCGTCCCTAATTTAGGGTCACTGGTTCCAGGGAAGGGAGAGAGCCAGTGCCGTAAGACAAACACAACATCCATGCCTGACCGGGATTCGAACCCGGACCCCTTACGACAGAGTTAAAGAAGCCAGCAGTTATGTTATCCACAAGGTGTTCTCATAACGGAAGTGTCAGCGGAAATACCTCTGCAGTCGTTCATTGACCACACTGTTGCTCGTCTATGTCAAATTGACGAGGTCCACGAGAAATTGCTTCTGACACAAAGTCTGAGTTTAACGTCATCATGAAATGGGGATGTGATAGAACAGAACAGAACCGGTACAAACAGAAATTTACCGAAGAACATTGCAGTGATGAAATCCTATTTAGTATTTCTGTGATTCCTTTATAAATGTATTGTGGTACAGACGAGTCAAGAACCGTCATCTGGAAAAACCCAGTCTCATCTTCCACGAAGTACTGCCACCCGATCGCATTTATGTTCGCCAAAGAATCGGCCAAATTAGTTACCACAGAAGTTGATAAGATAAGACATCAAATAGAACAACTTACTCTCACCAAAATAGCTCTGGATGTCGGAATTACCGTAACGCCGACTTTGATATTTTGCATGGTGGACGGCAAAGTGTGTAATGCCGTATCATCATGTTCCTCTGCCCAGAAATGCTACCTCTGCGGGGCGAAACCCAGTGAAATTAATAATGTTAACGTCATCTAAAAAAAAAAAAGAATTCCTTTCCTTTGGCATATCACCCCTTCACTTTTGGATCAGACTGTTCGAACGCATGCTCCACATTTCGTACCGGCTAGAGAATGAAATATGGCAAGCAAGGGGTTCCGCAAATAAAGCAACTGCTTCTCGGAAGAAGAAAGTGGTCCAGTTGAGGTTCCGACGCGAGTTAGGTCTTTTAATTGACATGGCAAAGCAGAAGTGGCAATACAAATGACGGCAACTCCGCCCGCAAAATTTTCAGATACCCCGAGAAGGCTGCAGAAATAACTGGAGTGAATCGGGACTTCATAAAGCGTTTAGTTCTTCTCGAATGTATAAATTGTGTCAGACAAATTTAGATAAATTTCACGACTTCACTAAAGGGACCCAGGACCTATACCTCCAACACTACAGCTGGTTTCCAATGCCTGTAAGCCACCATAAAGTTTCATTTCACGGGAGAGACATCATTGAATCGTGTATTCTGCCTATTGGGCAATATTCGGAAATAGCCCAAAAAGCCAGGAATAAACACAATAAGCCTTATAGAGAACTGTTCACAAGGAAGACTTCCACAATAGGCGCGAATACCCACTTGCTGAACAGACCGCTTATTACATCAGACCCCTATAAAGCAAATTTACCGGCGTCTCCAAAATCCAAACACAAAAAACTGAATCAAGAAATGATTAATTTGTTAGAATTCGATTCATCCGTACCAGAAGACGACGATTCCGAGGACTCATTCGGTGCGAGCAGTGTCTTTAGTGATTCCGAATAATTGTTCTGTCATTCTACTTTACAGGTAAAATATTTGTTTTTTCGTTTCTTTTTCCTGATCTGTGTCAACTTTCTGTATTCTTCAAGCTATGCATCACATTCAAACAATACGTAGTTGGGAATTTCAGCTACATTTCGGCTAAACTGTTGTATTCTATCGTACGCGGGAAGCCGGATTTATCAGTGTCAATTTATCTAGATTCCGGCTTTCCGCACATCATCTTCCGTTGCAGTGTAGCCCTTTGGCTCTTTTTCATTTGAATGACCCTTATAATACTCTTCATGTTCGATTTTGTTCTTTTGTTGCCTCTAAAATGTGGGATATACTGTAGGCCTACCTAGGTATTTCAGACTAAGACTTGGAAATGTTTCAAATCTGATGAAGTAAAAATAGAGCAAGAACCTGAACTGTAGGAATTTTTATGTATAATAAAATATAAAATACCATGTTAGTGAAACCTTTATTCCGTGAGATGTTCAGTGCAACAGAAATCCACTTTGGGAATTTAACCATTTTTTTTTTTTTTGCAACAAATTTAACATGTTTTATACAAAATAGCTGAATATATTAATTCATCTAGACATCTAGTTTACATCTTTTTCTCCCACAAAAAATAAGAACTTCTTAAAGACTTTTAAGCACCCCTAAAAAAACTTTGACCTTACCAATTGCATATATGTACAACAATGACATGCGCAGTGATATACTTTTACAGATGGCTTAACTATGCAAATTAAAGTACGCTGATGAAATTTACAATATTTTTCCATACAATTTAAGTTTGTGCATGCAATAAATTAGAATTTATGCAATTTAAAAGGCAGTTCTGCTGGTCAAATCAGGTTTCCTATCTGGCAGAAAAATCGCATATGCAATAAAGTGCATGCAAATTGTAGTTAAAGTTATGCATTCACGATTAGAATTTTGCATGTAATCATCTCATGGTTCAAATTGCAAAACTGAAGTTATGTGTTCAGGATTTCAACTTTACACTTAATTTTTTTTTTTTAGTGCAACTGAACAATTGTTATGCGCATATACAAGGGCGGAAATACAAGAGTAAAATATCAGTAATAGTGATGGGGCTTCTTTGGTAGAATCTGTGGATGTGTTTAATTTAGACAATGTGCCTTCTCTGTTTTTCTATAAATTATTGGGTGTGTGCAAAAGTTCTACCCATCCTTGTAATAGAGGCAAATTGCGATCGGAGTAGTTACGTCACAGATGACGCTGCGATGCCGAATTTTCGGCCAATAAAGCATGGATCAGTATAGAGGCACTAGGTTTGTTCGAGTAAGTCATTCGTAACGGAAATCACGGACATTGTAACATGACATGCAATAAGGAGCACATTAGACATTGTTTAATGTATGACTTCGATAAAGGCAATACTGCAGCCGCAACATCTGTCAAGTGTATGGGGAGGATGCAGTTGACGACAGCACATGTCGCCGTTGATTTCGGAAATTCCGGGACGGAGACAGAAGCTATAAAGATCAACCACGTCCTGGATATCAATCCGTGGTTTCTGACGAGGATGTGGGCCAAGCCATAACAAATGACCCACATCCTACCGTTCAGGAATTAACGGAAACGTTGCTGGTGCATAGTACAGTCGGAAGACAGATGCATGCGCTTGGGTTCATCACCAAGTTTGAAAACTGGGTTCCGCGCCAGTTTTTTGCAAAGCAACGAGAGGAGAGAATCCATACCCTTGTTTCTTTGCTTCCTCGTCACAGAAACGAACCATTTTAGGGACGAATTGTAACGGGTGATGAGAAATGGGTGCTATACCGTAATGTAAAGCGTCGGCGGACTGTGTGCCAAGGTGCGGAGCCTGCTCCATCGACCTCAAAAAGGACTACATCCGAAAAAAGTTTTGTTGAGTGTTTGGTGGGATGTCCAGCGAATAAATCCCCTGAGAGGTGTTGGCATCTAACCGAACGGTAAATGCGAACCTCTACTGCCAACAGTTGGACAGATTGCGAGAACTGACAACGAAGCGGCCAGCACTCGTCAATCGCAAAGACGTGATCCTTCATCATGATAATGCTCTACCTCATGCTGCTTTAATCACTCGGCAAAAATTACTGGACTTTGGTTGGGAAGTGTTACCTCACCCGGCGTATTCCCCTGACCTGGCACCTACTGATTACCATATTTTTCGATCATTACAAAACGCCTTCGCTCTTCAATCCTTCGATGATGTGAAAAAGGAATTACATGACCTTTTTGACTCTAGAACACAAGTTTTTCAGGCGTGGGATTCATCTACTGTTAGGCAGATGGCAAGAGGTCACACAGAATGATGGTAATTATGTGAAATCTTAGGTACGTTATTTGTTGTGTTCTCCTCCTTTCTTTGTAGCCTATAAAAATGGGTAGAACTTATGCACACATCCAATATTTATGTCGCACTGCCATATGCTTTCCAGAGGTTTCAGCTGACGTGAAAGATCATCATCATTAACATAGCCAACCAGCAGCAGATGCTCTAGGCACTACATTGTAACTTCTGGGTTTCGCATAGTCACTTAGAAAAAATAAGCACTTTTCAAGCACTTTTTGCCATTTTTGTCAAAAATTAAGGACTTTTAAGCACTCTAAAAATAATAAGTACTTTTTAAAGATTTATTAAGATTATGAGAACCCTGCTAGATCACTAACATCTACTTCTACAGTTCCATGGATCTGCCACAGAAAATGAAATACCTAGTCTCACTATAATACTGTTACAAAGCATTCAATAAAATAAACGAAATTTAAAGATATTTTAATATACCTGTGATATGACGTAAGTAGCACACTTGTGAATACATGGCACCAATCACTTTTCAAAATGGCATCCTTTTGCCTTCACACAGTCCTTCAGCCTCTGTGGCCACTCATCACTAGCTTTATGCAGGGTCTCTACAGAGAAAGCTGCTACTGTCCACACCAAAGAGCGTTTGATACTGTCAATACTGGGGTGCCTCTTTCTACAAGCCATGTCCTCCAGTGTAGCCCACAACTTGTAGTTCAAAGGGTTGAGGTCTAGGCTGCATGAAGGCCAATCAGCTGGAGAAATGAAGTCTGGCAAATTCGCCTGAAATCACTCCTGGGTTGACTTGGCCTTGTGGGCAGGTGCAGAATTCTGCTGAAAGCTCCACTGTATGTTTTGGAGGGTGTTACTCACATTTTTGACAGCTGGCTCCACAACCCTGTCCTGGTAGACTTTGGCAGATGTTTTCACTCCTTTCTCACAGAAATGGAGATCCGTGGTACCTTTGTAGGAGACTCCCCACCAAACCATGACAGAAGCAGGATGACGGCCCCTCATGATCCTTGGAGCTTCTCATGAGGTTGACGCATACATCCTGTCATTTTGGCGGTTGGAAGCCTTTTCAATAGTGAAAAATTGTTTCACCAGAGAAAAAGGATCTGTGTGTAGCGATTGTCTGCATAACGCTGCAGCAAACGTTTCACTTTTAGCACCCTCTGCTGCTTCAGTTGTGGGGTGAGGAAATGCCCTGTACGCCACCAGTAAGCTCTCACCCTTAGGTCACTCCGCAGCATGCGTGTCATCAACATTCTTGAAATGTTCAGCTCACGAGCCATCGCCGATTGTTTTCTGACAGGATTTCGTCAAATATGGACTACCACAGCTTTCACCAGGCAAGCAGTCCGCACGGTATGCATCCGACCTTTCTGACCGCCCCAGTCTCAAGGAATCTTTTTATGGTCCGGTAGACAAAAATTCAGCTGATTTTCAGCTTCTTCAGCATGTTAAGAATCTCAGAAGCTGATTTTCCAACTTTGTGCAGTGCTAATACAGCAACATGATTCTCATAATCAGCCCACTCCATGGCAAGTAGTACATAACAAAACACGTTATCTATCTCCTCTGTGACTGAATGCACAATGATACACTAGCTGTTTCATGCCTCCTGGCTGGTCGGTGACATTGCACACAGGTTGCAAACCAACTGTTGAACGTTTGTAACAGTATTTATTCTAAGACTGGTAAATAAAAAAACTAAAATCAAATAAAAATTAACTGCAGTTGACGCAAAACTGAAACAAGACCCAAAACCTATGTAATACATAAAAACTTTTATTATAATATAGATGCAACTACAACACAATGTGCTTTCTTTACTCCACATCTTGCTGAAATGTTTAGCATTTTCTGAAATGACTAATGAATATAAAATGTTCAGTAGAAATCTGCCAAGAAAAATTCTTGTTGTTTCCTATACTACATTCATTGTATGTGATAATTTCTTTTTTGAAATTGTAAAGTGAAATAATAATAAAAAAAAAAGTGCTAAGGTAAGAACCATTGGTGCATATCCTGTTATGAATGTTTGTAATCTGAAGACTTTTCCTGGAATGAATGTTAATGATGCTCAGCTGCAGGGGCATTTGGATGCTGATAAACTTTTCAATTGGTAAAATATCAGATGAATGCAGTCCAACAGAAAGTATTATTTTTGACTTTGTGTAACACGAAATCACAAATCATGCCATCATTTTTCAAAAGTGATAAATGTTTGAGGAAAATCTTTTTTTTGTTTTATGTATTGTGCAAGTTTCTGAATTTCCGCTACTCAATGTTCACTGCCACTTAGCACACTAAGGTAATTAGAAAGTATGATTCCATTACAACAAAACAGAAACTCTATTACAAAATTTTTTAAAGATCACATCTTCAAACCATAATGCATCGTGAGATTTCAGTGTTATCAGTACATCATAAAATCTCAGTCATTTCATATTATACATAGTAGTAAGTTTTGGGCAACAAGACACAACATGCACATGCACTTTGAATGCTTATTAACACATGAAGATACGAGATTATCATGCATTTAAAAATGCAGGAATAACAAGCCTAATGACAATGATAAAGAGGACAAAAGCTTAGCATTCATGCTCAATTTTTTTTTTTTTTTTTTTTTTTGCTGAATTTGTAATAACCAACCTACAGCCAAAGATTATTGTTGAATTTTTAGGCTCATAAATTAATTGAACATTTATATACTTTTCAAAGTATTTTAATGGACTTCAGGTTCAGATCCTAAAAAAAGCTTTCAAACTTGAATGGCGAAATAACACCTCTGAGAAAATATCAATGATTCAATGTAAATTGAATCATTTAGTTACTCACAAACCCCTGTGTGTAAAAATCTATCTCAAAAATACATAATAATATCATAACCACATAAAGCAGTAAATTTCAGTTGTAGTCATATACTAAAGTACAGTGATGACTTAACAATCTTCAAATAGTGTGAAATGTGGCCTTCCTATATATACTTCTCAATAAGAAATGTATTGAAGTCACAGGACTCTGTAGAGACAGAATTTTATCACAGAGGTTGGCAAAGCACATCCAATTGTCTAACACATAACCATAAGCACAAAAATGTAGTTACGAGAAAAAAATCTGAAAAATTTGAAGTCAAAGTACAGGTCACAACTTTACAATCATGAACTATGGTTAATATGCTTTTTAAATTGCAAAATTCCAGGACTTTTGGATTTTTTTCCAGGACATAAGATCCAAATGCTCTTACTTAAAATATAGTGAAATCATAGGCCTGTTCAACCTGTAACCTACAACAAACAATTTCCTACATGCTTGGGAATACAGAATGCAGAATGTTAAAAATGATGTCCCCTGCCTGCAGCTAATGAGAAATTTAGAATCACAGATAAAATACTGAAATAACAAAACCGTCACTGAAAATGTGACCAGATTTAATATCTACTAAACTTTTATACACAATATACTACACTGATTTTGAAAAAAAAATATTTTTCTACTTTGGCTTTAGTTTAATTATTGAAGCAAATTACAGAATAAAAAAAAAATATAAAACTCAAATATACATAGGTATGTGGCATTACTCTTGAAATGCTTTCATATACCACACAATCAATACATAAAATACTATTTATATTTAATTATTTTGAAATAATGCTTACATTAAGGGTAAGTAAAGGTGAAATATTTGGAACTTTTTCAAAGGACCAAAAGGATTGTTATTTCTTAAACACATAATCATGGGAGCAAGTATTTGTGTTACATTTTATTTACGGAAGGAATTTTCAACATAATATTGATGTTGCATAGCCATGTTTTAAATCTGTACTCGCCAGCAAACAAAGTATGCACAAAAATTTCCAACGTGAAATGAAAGAGAATAACGGGAAAACCTTAAGTCCAAGGACTGTGCACAACTGCATTCATTAGCAATCAAGGAAATTTAACTGGGCATGATTAGAAAACTAATTACAGAAGATGCAAATTGATTACTTAGCTCAGAAAATACTAAGAAACAACTAGATTTAAGTTTCTGATATCAGAAAGCAATCTGATTTTATGGCAAATTTTTATATAAAGTATTCATTAGAAAATTTCAGTAAAGGTCAAAATAATCCACCAAAAAAAAAAAAAAAGCTATTTACTTCCACCTGTGGCTAAAAAAGTATGTTACAAAAGTTAAGAAATGGTGCAAAAACCAAATAAAGGTAACTTGATCACGCTAGTTACGTTACAAGAAAAGAACTTTTACAAGAAAGTTCCTAAATTGGGAGATTTTGACCTTATCTTAGGTCTTCATCACGCCAATGGAGGACAAAGATTGTTGCCAGATTCTCATTGGCGTGATGAAGACTCCATTGGCGCCAATGAAGGACTAAGATTGTTGCCAGATTCTCATTGGCGTGATGAAGACCTAAGATAAGGTCGAAAGCTCCGAACTTACGAACTTTCTTGTAAAAGTTCTTTTCCTGTAATGTAAATAGCATCATCAAGTTATCTTTATTTGTTATTATTGTTATGTGCTTTGCCCATCATCGTCATGGTGCAAAAAAACGTTTCCCATAGCATAGAAGGAAGGTATTAGAGACAAAAAGATTTTTTAAATCGAACAATTAAAAGAAGAGCTATAGAAGGAAATATGATATAACTCTATGTCCTTTAGCAGAAGCATTTTGCATAATGGAAAAGTTGAAAACAGGTGGAAAGCATTCTTCCAAGCAAAAGCCATGCTAAGGAAAAAGAACTTTTCAAATACGTCTCCTGGAAGCAGAGATAGCAAGAAAAATGTTTTAACCTTTACAACCCCTAGGGGAAAGTTGTACATTATTTGAAGAGGATCTTTGTATTGTAGCAAAAAACCTTATTCACTCTCAATCTTTATTATAGCAAATGGCATACAGTAAAAAAAGAAATTTCTCAATAGGGTTTTTAGAGGCAGACATAGGCTGCAAACGGAAATACACAAACACCACCTGGAGGCAGAATTGTGAACCACAAACCTCCTCAAATACAAACCTAAAGTGTTTTATAAGGTAAATGGTATCTGGTGTTAAAAGATTTTTTTTAAACTGGACATTTAGAAGTACACATATTGAGAAAAATAGAAATATTTGCATCCCCTAGCGGCGAAATTGTGCATTATTTTGGGAAGAAAATAAACACAAGGAGTTTTCATAGCCAGTAGTATCTGATTGAAAGAGGATATTTTTCATTTAGTCCCACCGATATTGCTGCAAACGGAAACGTGAACTTACGCCCTCTAGTAGTACACTTATACATTAAGAAATATTTAAAATTATATGGAAAACATTTTGCACCGAAAATGTTTTTCAACAAAAATAATTTTTCAAATTGGACTCCTGGAAACAGAGATATGGACAAAAATAAGATAGGCGTGTATGCCCCCTGGTGGAAAAGTTATTCACTATTTTAAGCAGGGGGTATTCTAAAAATGTTTTCTGAGGTGAGCGGTATCGGTTCACGGAAGATTTTTTTCAATCGAGTTTCCAGCTTAGATTTTGTTACAAATACATCAGATGCAAAAATAAACACATATGCCTGCCCCCTGGTGGCCAAACCATTCTTTACAAAAAATGAGAATTTATGTGCAAAACATTTCCCCTTAAGAGCTGTCTGTATCCTATGCAGAAAGAATTTTTAAATCGGACTTTTAGAAGCGGAGATATTGGGAAAATCGCGATTTACCATTACGCCCCAGCGGAAAATTTATGCATTATTTGGGAAAGGGACTGTACCTAAAATAGTCTTTGATATAAATGTCATCGAAAAGAAAATGAATTTTTTCAATTGGACATTGAGAAGCAAACATACAAAATAAAATGCATTTTAAACTTGATATGATCTCCATTTGCGCCCTCTAGCGGCGAAGTTGTGCATCAGAAAAAAAAACCCCGGAAAGCATGGATTATCATTCTCACATTTTAAGCTTCCCAATTAAAAAAATAATTTCACAAATCAAACTAATAATTGCAGAGATATGGTCTCCCCGGTTGGACAGACAAGGTGATAACCTAAGCATGATGCTAATAACGCAGCTTCAGTCCTTCTAACAGACAAGAAAACCAACAGCCCACCCCCTCCCCCCGTATTTTGCAGGGGGTGGAGAGGAAAATTTGCCAGACATAAGGTATGTCAGTAGAAAAATCCTCAACTACAAAACATTTTGCAGGGACAAAAAGGCAGGAATGGATAAAATTCCAGGACATGAAACAGAATTTTAGGACATTTCCAGGACAAAATGGAATTCCAGGACTTTTCCAGGATTTCCAGGACATGTATGAACCATGGGACTAAAAGACTACATGATAATGGCTTTGACAAAATAAATATAAGCTGACAACCAAAACTTAGCAAAATAATAATAAAAAAAAATGCAGTGTTAATAATCTTATTAAATTCTTTCATTTTTTTAATTTTCTAAGCACACAGATGGTTATACGCTTAACTTTTATTCATTTTTAATCTTTCATTTATATATAACATATGGATATGAATTTGATTACTAACAATGCCTATTGGGCAAGATACTATTTCTAAGTTCATGAGCTGGAATGTTTTTTGTCTGTTGTCAGATGCTATATCCAAATGATGGGCATATAAAATAATATTTTGAAGCTCTCTTGATAGTACAATTGCTATCCTATTTCCAAAGAAAGCAATATATTTCACATTGTTCCAATCTTGATCAAGACCAACTCCAAAGTACAAATATAAACAATGGACGAGACGACTTCTTTTGTAGCAATTCTTCCTTTCAACAGAATGAGCATAAAATCATACAGAAATTGTTAATCACAAAACTGTAAAATCAGGTCATCAACAAATCTGAAACTAATGAGAACCTTCTTTTTCCCTCTGCATATTCTCAATTCACTTTTTTTCATGGGATATATGAATTTCTAGTCAATTATAGCCTACAAACTCAAAAGAACTATTATGTTGAGTATGGACTTCATATGAAATATTTTTCTGCCATTATAAACATATAATCTATAGCAGTTCATAGGTTTATGTTATATCTGTTTCAGCAGAAAATGGAAATATGTGCTTATAGTAGCTTACGTTTTGTTTATTCTCAAATAATAAAACATAAAAGCAATATTAAAAAAGAATTAATTTCTTTTACCTTCCTCTCAACTCCAGATGTCTCAGCTTTAGCAAACTGACATAATGTTAAACATATCATTTACTTTTTAAACAGAATATTATTGAGAAAGCACCGACATTTTCCTTCATAACAATTCTTACAATGTGGATGCACAGTGAAACATTCTCATTACTAAAATATTTTCTGGAAACACAAAAAGAAAAATTTCGGCACACGAACAATAAAACAGCCCCCTCTATTATTAGCACGATCAAGAGTAGTATCTAGCTAAAAGACTTTCAACCATTTTTGTTCCTGTTAATTACATAAAATATTTCAGGAGTAAGTACTAAACTTTTGCACTCTTTATTCCACTTCAAAACAATAATACACATCAACAATGTGTGTACTTGTAAATGGGTGAAGGACAGAAGCAAACAGGAACGTCAGAGAAAAGCATTACAAAGGTAATTTCAGGTTGCGGGGACATCATCTTCGTAAACTCTAACATAGGAATTGAGTTTTGTTGTTAAAATATTAAATTTAATCATCATACCAACCATTAACAAACAGGAAACTTAATTTAAAAATATACCTAATAAGATAACACAGTACTTGGCCAAACACATTCATGATCAGTTTGCGTCTCTAAATAGTACTTCTTTAAATAAGTCCGCCACGATATTAATAAAATTTGAAACTCACAGAGAAACACTTTGCTTTGTTTTAACACTTGAGTCCTGCAAATATGAATTAAGTAATGTACCTTGTAATTTTCTTCAAGTTTTATTAATCTCTACTGAAGATAATTGTGTTACTTCTACATGACAAAACTTAAAAAGACTGGCAACATGATGTCAATATGCACATATGAGCCATTACATAATGACCACCCCCAGCCTAGAGAAACGACTGCACCTGGAGACCGAACGGTGGTGCAGGTGAAGTTCACAGAGCAATATATATAGAACCCGAGGATGGGCTTTTGGTTGGTAGAGTGTTCGGAGTCAGAATGGGAAAAGCTGCCGATTTATCCAAGTTTGATAAAGGACAAATTGTGATGACATGGCGTCTTGGAACTACGATCTCCGAAACGGCGCAACTTGTGGGTTGTTCATGTGCCACTGTAGTGAGTACGTATCAAAAGTGGTGCACAGAAGGTCAAACGATGAACCAACATCCAGCCGTGTGTCACCTGCAGCTTATTGGTGCAAGAAAGGAGTGGAGGCTGTTGCGTATTCTTCGCAGAGAAAGTAGGGCCACGGTGCGACAAATCACCCGCAGCTACAACAGTGGTGATCAGGGCAATGTGTCGCAGCACACAGTTCATCACAGTCTTCTGCGCATGGGCTTGCATAGCTGAAGACCCAACCGAATCCCCATGCTCACTGTACATCATTGATAACAACGCTTGAAATGGACCCAAGATCATCCAGATTGGACCATGGATGATTGGAAGAAAGTGTCCTGGTCTGATGAATCAAGATTCCTGGTGTATCACGTAGATGGCCGAGCACGGATACGCCGATTGCCAAAGGAGGCTATGGCACCTGGATGCACTGTTGGGAGGAAACAGGCCGGCGACGGCAGTGTTAAGCTGTGGGCGATGTTTTCTTGGGACACTTTAGGCCCCATTATCCCAATAGCACAAACCCTGGGAGCTGTCAGGTATCTAAACATCATTGTAGACCAAATTCACCCATTCATGGGAACTGTGTTCCCTGCTGGTGATGGCTATTACAAACAGGATAGTGCACCATGCCACACTGCCAGAATCGTCAAGAAGTGGTTTGAGGAACATGCTGGTGACTTTCTTTAATGCTCTGGCCTCCAAATTCACCCAACATGAACCCAATCGAAAATTTGCGGTTCCACTTGGAAAAGCGGGTATGTCCTAAATCACCGCCACCCTGAAATGTATGGGAACTGGAGGACCTGCTGTTGACATTATGGTACCAGATACCCCAGGATACCTATCACTACCTCGTCAAATGGCAGCTGTTTTGAGGGCTAAATGGTCCTACAGCTTATTAGGTAGGTGGTCATAATGCAATAGCTCATCGGTGTATGTATACATATATTTCTAAATCCTATGCAATGAAAAAATTGGGTAAAAAATAACATGGCATGTACTGAACACAACAAAACATTCAAGCAGGGTGTTGTAAACACAAAGAGGAACACTATTTGTTGAGGGTAAAAATGAAAGTTTTGCAACTGGAATAGTTAATTGTTTCATGCAGGTATGCTGTTTATAGTCTACTGTTCATGATAACATAAGATTAAATACTGATACAGCACAAACGGAAAAGTCAACAGACAACCAATGCCATGAACAAATTGTTTTTTAATCTCATTTTCAGGGCACATCTCATTAGAAGCAAAAAGTCATCCCTCTTGTTACAGTTCAGCAGCAGGTAAACCTTTTTCAACTACATTATTCTGATGAAAGGGGAACTGATGCATTGTAGGATGCACATATTATTCAGTATTAAATTCTTTTACCACATGATGGATGCATGTGCTCTTGAAATAGTCATCAAAAAGAAGATGAAAAAAAAAATCAAGAGCCCTGGTACTCTTTGTAGATAATTAATGCTATGTGTCATTTCCATGCCAAGATCTCTGTGGGTGAGAAATAAAATGACTGATTCAGGAGCATACATTTATTTATGTACAACACATTTCATTTATTCGCGTCACTCGCAACTACACAGAGCCAGTCTGGTACATATTACATGGAATTAAGTCAAAACAACAAACAATAAGGCTTACTAATTCCTGACATGGTGCAGTACTAAGGTAGGTGGGTTAATCAATGCTATTGGCGTAAAACTAATGAAAGAAAATATGCGAGTCATAAAAGTAAATATTTTCTAAATTATGGTGGCAGCAATCGTCACTATTTTGACTGTTTACTTTTTAAAAAACAATATTTATTTTTATTATTATTATATATTATTCAGATTTTAGACAAATATAAGAAACAACCCTAACACAGATGAAACATGATGTAGCTATGGAAGTCCATCTGCACATACACAAGCTAAAATCTGACCTCAAGTGTGTTGGTGAAGGGGATTGGTAACTTTTGGTCTAGGATATCAACAAGAGGCACCCTATCATGTTATACATAATTTTAAAGATCTCATCAACAGCAGGTAAACCCCCTTTGGGAAGGTCGAGAGGAAGCCAAATTTCACTACGAAGAACCATTTTCATAGCATCAAAAATGCATTTTTGTAATGGCTTTTATCACATTTAGCATCAGGTTCTCGTAATTCACACATATTTTTTTTTTTTTTTTTTTTGGAGGTTTAACGACCACCGTGAGCAACTCAATGGGCTATAAGCAGTCGCCTGTCCCTAATTTAGGGTCACTGGTTCCAGGGAAGGGAGAGAGCCAGTGCCGTAAGACAAACACAACATCCATGCCTCACAGTGATTCGAACCTGGACCCCTTTTAAACGAATGATCAGAGGCCATCGCTTAGACACTGCACCACCGGGGAAGCTCATGAAGATTGCAATGAGATATTGTTACATTTATGTAAAATGAGATGAAAAAATGTTCCCCAATAGTTTAGTAATATATGTCTTGTCGAGAAGCAATGAAATTAACTATTGTTGCATCACTTCATGGAACAGCATTCAAAAATCAGATTTGAACAATGGTTTTGACTACTTCTGTTACCCATCTTTATTACATTGAAATTTTTTGAATAGGACTGACTTCACTGCTGTTCGAAAATATGCATAGCACAAAAAATCCCTTCGCAACACCACCAGGCATAGGTGTAGAATTGTTTGGACACATGTCCACCCAGTGTTGCATTCAGAATGTTTTTTCTGGGGGCGGGGGGGGTGTGGCAACTACAAATTTTGAGGGGCTGAAACTTGTTGACTGATTATATACATATAATCACAATTTTGTTATTTATAATATACATATATATATATATAAATTTTAAGTAGGGTATAAAAACGTTCTTATGCTTGTATATCGCAAAAGAAAATTCCAAGTAATCTACACATACAAGTGATTAAAAATGTAAAAATGTTATAACTTTACTTTAATTTAGTAATACATCACAGATTTCACCCTGAGGTGGTGTAAAATATTGAGGATGCTAGTAAGATAACGCTGTGCTGGAATAAATCCCCCCAAAAGCATTAAGATTGGTAAAAATGTCCTCGCTTTACTACAAGCCTGTTTCTGATGATTAAGGAATCATTACAGTGTTACCTGAAAATGTATGGTGTAAACCATTACCCTGCCATTTGGTTTCAGCCCCTTTAGATATTAGCACATAGTAATAAAAAAAACAAAAAACTAACTAACCGTTTGGATGCCAGTTTGAGGTGGATTTTTTTTTTTTTAATTTGTCACAGAGTGTAAACCACCCTCAGCCAGGAAAAAAAACAACTTTTTATGGGAACAATTTCTGATATTTGCTATTGTTCAAAATTACGTAGCAAATATTTTGTTGTATTGGAAGCACGAAAGTAACGTTAGCTAAACTGAAGCTTAACCATGTACATTGAAAGTCGACATCCAGAAGACTGAAATAAAGCTGAATGACAGCTTCCAAAATATGATATATTGCAGTGCAAACATCTCTACTTTGTGAAACTAGGGTTTTATTGTGGAAGCAGTCCAAGTTGTCAGTGCTTGAATGTTTTTTTTTTTTTTTAAGGATGATAGAAATTTAAGATTGAACACACAGTTTAATGTTTTTTTTTTTTAAGGATGATAGAAATTTAAGATTGAAATGTATGTGGGAGGTTTTTTTATTTTTATAATATTTTCCCTCATTAAGTTTTTTTTTTTAAATTAATTTCTCTAAATATTTAGCTACAAACAAAAACAATTGGACTAAATACAAAAGGAGATCGCCCAAAAAACTATGTGTGTGTGTGTGTGTGTGTGTGTGTGTGTCGGTTGTTCATGGATTTTCGTGGGGCTAAGCACCCTCAAAAAGATGCCTGACTCAACTTTTGGCTTTAGTTTATCATTCAACAAACTATGCTTCCCTTAAAATTTTCAATTTCAAAAGTTTATTATTTCTAGAATTTAAATTAAAATTCTGAACAATTCAGTAATACATTTTTCAAATACCAAATGTATCATTGTGAGGTTATTTTTGCTTTGTGCCAAATGTGGGTAATGTACCTAGGTAAACACATGGGAATGGGATTTGACGGATGACGAGGTTTAGCAGAGCATGTTTCAAACTCTGAGACTCCACTCTCTGACACTGTACCTTTCCTAACCCTCCTTGCTTTCTCCAGATGTCTTAGGCTATCTGCAGACCCAGAGTGACCCTCCTATTTCTCACACACACACACACACACACACACGGCAAGTTAGATGATCTTACTTGCCATGTGTGTGCGTGTTAGATGATCTTCTCAGCATAACAACTCCTGGACACAGCAGTCATTTTCACTCTTCTCTAGGGTGGTTAAGTGTCGGCTTGTTGCTTTTGCTGTGCCTCTTATTTCATGGTACATTAGTCATTCAATGGCCTCTTCATTTTCCAAATAATTGCACCATAACTATTCACATTCTATAGGATTTTGTTGAGGCTACTAACAATCTCCCTGACTTAGCAGATTTATTATTTTATCACTGTTCTTTGCTTAAATGTATCTAATTCTATGAAGTATTGTAGGTCTACTTTGATGCAAAAAAAGACTGAATAACGTTCTATTTGTCCTTCACATCAAGAAAAATTCTGGATATGTTTGACAGCACAGCAGACACAGCAGTTTGTTAGTCATAATGAAAAGAGACTGTTCACACTTGGAAATGTTTTGTAGGAAAACATGTTTATATTATTGCCCCCCAGATGTTTTTAATTATTGCTTTTACCTTGCAGTTGCAGAATTTAAGGCTGTGCAGTTGTTTGAATAAAAAAAATGCAATTATTTATTAAAAAAAAACAGTAATTCTTTAACAAAAAACTTATATATTTTCAGTAATGTTAATATAAACTTGAAATTTATAACTGTACTTAAATAAAAGTAAATAGTTAAATGTATCAAGTTATATACATACAGACTTGTCAACTTTCAAGAACTAAAATCTGCAAAACAAAAATATTCCATGAACATTTAATCAATATATTCGAGTGTCTGATGTATAGAATGTATTGATTAAATTAAAAGTAAATTTATGATTAGCCAATTTTAATGGATTTATTATGCCATAAGATATTTAGCATTATTCAACATATACAATTAAAATGCAATTGATACATAATTATCTCATTAGGCTACGCACACACAAATTTTACTAACGATGAAATTATTGCGATGTTGCAGTAAATGCTTTCTTTAACAGAGGTTTTGATCTTAAACTTTTGTGCCAACATGTTAGAATACCTTTAAAAATATGAGGCTGATATTTTCCATTTCTCTCTCACACACACTCTCTCTTTCTATCTCTTTTAGAAGTTACAGTAGACTCTCACTAATCTGGCCTCTCCACAATCCGGCCTCCTTCTCCTTGCGTGGTTTTTGGTTGCAGAAATTGCGTTAATATCAGACCGGAATGAATTATACAGGGTGATTCATAAAGAAGTATACAGTTTCAACGCACTATAAAACAAGAACAATGTAAGATATTTTATGTTACCTGTAACTGAATTGTTGGGGAATGTTTCAAGTTTTTTTAGAGACAGTCACAGATGTTCTATGTGTGCACTCTTAGTCACACGACACACATCGAGCCGGTAATCCATTTCTGCCCAAACGCGAGGTAAGATATCTGAATCAATCTGCACTTTGTATGGAATCATTTTCAGACAGTGGATTGTGAAATCTGCACTTCACGACTCACCCTCCACATTGATTTTCTCGGGCTTCGTTGAATGGCGGTGCAAACACTATTGACGACTTCTTCTGATACATGCGGTCGTCCAGGACTTTTAAGTTTGCACAAACAGCCTGTAGTTTCAAATTTTTTATGCCAATCGTAGATAGATTTCATAGCTGGAGGTTCTTTTCCAAATTGTGATCTAAAATGCTGTTGCACAACAGTTACAGATTCCGTTTTTCTCAATTCAAGAACACAAAACGCCTTCTCCATTGCAAACGCTGCCATTTTGACTGACTAGTCACGTGACGCACGCTATCGCCTACGTCACTTCCCTCAGTAGCGGGGCACAAACTTTATGAGAACATCTACCTAACAGTTCGCAGTTGTGGTCCGTGTCTTCAACTGTTACTGTTATACTTCTTTATGAATCACGGTGTACTTCATACACGAGTGAAGTTTTCAATTTTAATGTTATGTTTTGTTTTGAATTGGCACTAACGTTCATATAATTCAATTTAAAATAAAAGTAGGAAAGATCCTCAAAATAATTAAGAATATTACAAAAAGCATCTTCATTAAAGCAGACAAAAATCTGTGATATGTTTTGAAGTGACCACACTGAGTAGAAAATGCAAGATTTCATCTGTGCTGTATTGCAATTGTACGTTTCTTTTACTGTGTATAATACTATGTACACATACATATTGTGCTTTACTGTACTGATAATATGAAAAGATCATTTCATTGTTGTAAATGAGGCAGTACAGTACATACTGATCGTGTTCTTTTACTATTATCATATGCTTGTCTCTTATTTGTTTTTTTTAAATACATGTGTACTATACATAGTAAACTTGTACATTAAACTTAATGAAGAATTAAACTGAATTTTTATGCACTTTCAGTAATCCGGCACCCCCTGTGCAAGGAATGGCCAGATTAGCGAGAGTCTACTGAATTACCAATCCTAATCCTGCAGCGTTTTTAACAAGCTCTAGGCTACGAGTACAGAGGGTTGGGGATGCAGAAGTGAGAAAGAGTAAATGTGATCACGTACGTCAGAATATACAAGTGCTATGGTCTTTCGAGACACTTATTCTCCTCTCGAAATTGGACTAACTTGGGGAGAATAAAAAAGCAAAACCAAAAATGCCAAGAAATCTGCAAAATATATTGTCCGTAAAACAAGAATTTCCATAAGTTTTATGGGTAAACCGTAAAATTTGGCACGTATGTACTAACATATCATTTCTTCAGCATTTTGAATGTTAACATTTTTGCACTGTTACATAAAAATCAATCAACAACTGCAAAAATTTAATTTTCAGTCTCAAAAAATAATTTCTTCTGGTGTAACCTGATTTAGATGCTGACTTGAGTGAAAAAAACAAAAAAAAAAAAAAAGTGACTGGTGCTGTACCATCACAGTAAATAAAAAAGGGAGCACATTTTAAACCTTGAATGCTTTACTGCACAGGACTTAAAAAACAGTATATCTAGTTACTGATTATGAATGAAGTTGCAATATACAAGATTAACATTTCTCATGATTTTTAAATAAAACATGAAGAACATATAAAGAAGTTATTGTACTTATATACATATAGAAATTAGATCACAGCAGATGAGATGAAGAACTGCATGCTACTGTTTCACTGGGAGATTTTGAAACAGCAGCACAGTGAAAAATAAGATGAAGACTACACAAATTCTGAAGACTTTATTTATTTACTCTTATTTTAAAGATATTTAAAAGAATCAAGCACTTTCACTGAATAGTCTGAAATATGATAGGGTTTACATTATAGAAAAATAGTGCAAACCAGCTCAGCAAGCACAATTGCTTGATGAAGAATCTCTTTATTAGTTCATTTATGTTTTTTTGTACACATAACACACAGCAATACTTTAGTAAACATGCCAATGGGATGAACCATGTTTATATCTAACAGGAATATCAATTACACAAACTGGCAATGCAAATTTATGCACGCATAGGCAGTTTCTCATGCAAGAGGTTTATGTCGTTTTCTGGAAATGGATTAAATGCACGATAATTGGCAATAAATATCACTTATTTGTAATTCTACATAATGTCTGTAACATTTTTTGAAAATTTTAGACAGCCTGTCTGAATAATTTTAAGTTTTCATTCTGAAAATAAAAACAACCCAGCAAAAATCTCCATTCTATGTATATAACTTTTCAGACACCAAATTAATACTAAAACACTGCACCAAATCTATTTACTCATAAAGAGAATAATTGCTGTGTTTTTGTATTCTCTGCATTGTATTCAATGGATACAAGAGCAACAGCATGGCAAACGACATTTGCAAAGGGTTGAAGAAAAGAGAGGTGAAGTCTTTAACTTTTAGAAAGATGTTACAATTACTACTAAGCAAAATAACAAGCACAGTACTATCATATTCAAATAACTTTCAATGCAAAACATTTACCATTCATTTCAGCTTCAGAAACAACTACACTGCTCAACAAAATTAGGGAGCACCCTTTTTAAATGATTTTATTCAAAGCAGTTGGGTAAAATGTTATTGAACAGTCAAAAGATTCCCTCCGAATAATAAAAAAACAGCTGTAGAAAGCAGTTCGACATGCAACTTAGTAACAATACTTCAAAAGTGACGTCGATGAGACAATCACATAAAACGGATGGTTCTTTCGGAACTGTATTCTTGTACCAGTGTTCACAGGAGAAGCAGTTTGTTGAGTTATCTCATGTTAGCATGCTGAATCAACACGATTTGCCAGAAAGCACTGCGTGGCGAGCCGTAGGAAGGTTGGAAGTCGGGCAAAGTCAAAGGATAGTAGCATCCGCCATTGGAGTGAGCAGAAGTGTAATTGCAAGCTTGTGGAGTCGGTTCCAAGAGACGGGAAGTGTTCGAAGACGTCCTGGTCAAGGTTGTCCATTAGTTACCACCTCAAATTATGACTGTTATTTGTCATTAACAGTCCTTCGGAACAAGGGTAAAAATGTCACTCAGCTTCAAAGACAACCGGAAGAAGCGTATTGACACAAACAATTCGTAGATGCCTTCACACACATGGAGGCGTCTATTCCACATACACGAGACTCACGAAGGAAAAAAAAGCTGAACTTTTTTTAACCACATGAGTGAGAAATAAGACATGCTGCAAAACAGCATGAATATAACGCTACATGAGCAAGACGAAATTGTTCACTAAAATTTATTATGTAAATATTAAGCTGGAGCATATCACTGTATTCTCTCTCTCTATATATATTACATTTAACAGCAAAACAGGATAAATGTAACATCACAGAGACAAAAAAAATATTAATGAAATCTATGCCCTGTCCGATTTCTGTTTTAGGAAAGTTTTCCTCCATTTTGAAGCTGCTAAACAAGTATTTATGGGATAAAATTATATTTAACAACACTACTGGGTAGAAAAAACATCGCGAGAAAAAAGGATTACGATTACGGAAGAAACCTTCACTCTGTCTAACTTCCATTTCCAAAAGTCTTGAAAGTTGGAATTCCGGCCATCGATAGAAAACGACCCCACCAATCCCTTCCAAATTTCTGCATCGATCTCGAGAGCCATCGAAAGGCGGAATTCTTTGAATCCACCGAAGAATCTCGTGCCTGAAGATCAAAGGGAAATTTTTGCGTCAAATTCCGTTTTCGGAACTATTCTTTCATTTTCAAGCTGAAATGCAAATATTTATGGACTAAAATTATATTTATAATAATACTGCGCAGAAGAAACAACGCGAGAAAAAGAGATCACGATTACGGGAAAAATTTTCACTCCGTTTAACTTCCGTTTTTTTAAGTTTTGATAAACGAAATATCATCCCCAGACCAAAAAACGACCCCCCCACCCAACTAATCCTACAAAATTTCTCTTTAGTTTTGTATCGATCTCGAGAATAACCCAAATGATAACAAAAAAAAAAAAACGGAATTCCGCGAATCCGCGGAAGAATTTCATGTATGGTCCCACTGACCTCCCGACATCATATGGCTCGAAGAAACTGGGCTGAAGAACACTGTGATTGGGGACCTGCCGAGTGGAACCAAGTTCTCTTCTCCGACAAGTCCAGATTCAGCCTAGAGCCGGATAATCGACGACTTCTGACCTTACGAGAATGTGGCATCCGATAAAATTCAGCGCATGTCCAAGACAGATCGTGTTTTGGTGGAGGCGGTGTGCTCGTTTGGGCAGGGATAAGTGTAGGTGGGCGTACTGACCTGTACGTCATTCGGAATGGGTCCCTGACTGCTCAAAAGTATAGGGACAAAATTCTTAGACCCTTAGTCGTGCCTTATATTGCTGCCATCTGCAATTCAGCCCTTTTATGGATGGCAATGCCAGACTTCATTGAGCGTGTCTTGTAAATCAGATGCTTGAAAAGGAAACAGTAGAGAGTATGGAGTGGCCGGCATGCTCCTAGGATTTGAATCCGATCGAACATGCTTGGGACACATTAGGCAGATAGATGCATTGCTGCTAGACCACAAATTCCGCTGACTCGCCTTCAGTTGACAAATGCCCTTCTTGAAGAGTGGGAAAGAATCCCCCAAAACCTCCTCGACCACCTGATCAATTCAATGCCCCACAGGTGTGAAGACATCTTGCACGTTCGAGGTGACCACACACCTTATTAGACAGATGACAAAGTTCGTCAATGCTTATTTTTCTTCTCCAAAAGATATGGGTAATAATGATTTTTTTAAGGCACCAGATGTGTTTCCTGTAAAAATGATCTTTGTTACAGTAAAACATGATTTTTCACCAGTTCAATCCTTTATTTTCTTGTCCCTTTCATAAATATATTATTAAATTGTGCTGCATATTTACCAACAATTGTCTGTTCTCGCTAAATCACCTGCTCCCCTAATTTTGTTGAGCAGTGTATAATAACACAATTGGAAAGAAGTGGTCTGCAATTGAAAACAGTGTAATAATGGCATTCATTATTTTTGTAACAAACAAGAGAAACACTGATATTGCAAAAACATGGATGCTTTATACTTTGAAACTGACAAATTTTTACCTACAATAAAGAAATCCACTAGAACAATAACAAAAGTAGTTTTATAGATTTAAGAAATGGTGTAAAAGAAATTTGATTTCCCACATACAATTTCATCAGCATGAGTATAGATGATCAATATACACAAATTAAAAAAATGCTAACATATACAGTAAAACCTCGAAAATCCGGCATCCAGTAACTTCAGAAATCCAGCACTTTTCTAATTCTGTTTTCGTGAGAAATCCGATGTTTCACCAACCATGGAAATCTCTCGATGTACCATCTCAACAACACATCGCGAGATCCTTCAATCTAAGCGTGCGAATTGCCGATAGCTGCTACGTGTAACATCACGAGGTCTCTCAAATTTGCCATCTCATTGGGCAGCGCTGAAGTGACACGGACCAATGAGGCATGTACGTTTCAAATGCGTGTCGAACGTGGGACGATGATCTGTGCCTGGTGGCGGCAGTATGTGGATTCGATTGTGTACTGACATCTACATCGGCCTTCATGATGCAGCGCGGTAATCGCCTTTGCGATGTATCGTAGTTTCGTCAGCCAAAAAACCGTAACATCAATGTAAAATTCACATCGGGTTTTCGCGATGTATTGATCCATTGCCCAGCGCTAGCTGTTGCTCTGGCTTTTTTCAAGTTTTTGCCTAAACATTCACCAAAATAATTTTTTTTCGACATAGTTTTATAATGAATAGTACAAAAAGGTAATCGCCAATATTTTTTTCCCCAACACCAAATTAATTTTTCCCCCAAAAATTGCGATCGGCTGCATGACCTCTGTTCATCTATGAGGTGTAGACGTGTAAATTTTTTGTTAAAGTGACCTGTTATATGCTTTACGTAATGCCCGTTACACAATTTTTTGATAGATTCAGAAATCCGGAATTTTTATTAATCCGGCACTCGTCTGGTTCCGTCGATGCCGGATTTTCGAGTTTTACTGCATCGCAATAATTTAGTAAATTATTTTGACTGTAGTGCATCCTATGGTTAACCACAGGGTCAGTTGTAATACCTGATTATGGTTGACAATTCTACTTTGTCTTTATGTGTTTCAATAGAGCTTATGGCTGCACTATTGGAAAGCCCAACTCAGCTATTCCATCTTTTACATTCTCTTCTACCTGGTCTGGCTGCTGTGCAAAACACATGCAATAAGTTTCATCAGGAGCTCCAGATGCTTTACAGTGGTTTCTGATGCCTCAGAGGCAATACAGATCTTAAAACACTTACTCAAGGATTTACTCAGATTATCATATTTAATTCTATTTTAACTTGACAAACTTTCAAATTATTCTTCACATCAGAGTTCTTTTATTTTTAACACACATTTCTGGCCTCTAAATGTTTGCCAAGGCCTGTTCTCAATCATGTTAGAAACAAAAGAACTAAGATGTGAAGCATGGGTGGCTTACCAGATGAGGCTCCACCTCACCAAAAATTTTTCGCCCAAGAAGAAAGTTTTTACATATATAAGACACAATATACCTTTAATTGTGCATGCTAAATAAAACTTTGAAATTCCCATTGTGATTTGTAAATTTTGTTAAAAAAGGCTTCAACCAGAGAATGAATCTTGAAATTATGAGCCTTAAATTAATAAAGTTTAAATATTATTTTTGTAAAGATATTGAAACAAGCATATGTCGAGTGCCTAGAGAGGCAATCATCTGAGTCGTCTCTATTACAATAGACAGGAGACCGAGTGGAGATGGAAAAAATCCGGTTCTCTAGACTTCCTCCGTAGATTTTGAGGCGAAACTCGAACGCCGCTTAAAATTGACTGGCGTCTGCGTTTCTATCGGAGGAAAGCTTTTTAATAAGAAAATTTGTCCAACGCCAGTGGACAGACAAGAACTTAGCAAAGCAATTACCGAGGCAGCAAAACCGTTCGTCCCAGTCAGTGAGAGTACGTTTGTTTTTATAGTATATTATTCACACAGCTTTTTCGTCAAAGTGTGCACTGTATTCTATATTTGAGTGCTGACTTTTTGGAATGTGCTTCTTCGGTAGTTTCTGGTTAGGCGAGAAATGTGCTGAGTTTTCCTTTCTTAGTATTATTAGTCATAAATTTTTATTTATTAGTAACAAAAATAATTATTTTTAGAATTCAACTGATTAATAAAAAGTAAATTGAATGCATTCTGTTGGGGGAAAAACAAGTTTTACAGGTAGTCCACCTGTTCTGATTTTTGCCATGTTTAAGTTACATCATCTGTTTTGACAAGATATATAGAAATGTGCTTCCAGCTTGATTTCTCCTAGACACTGTTCCCCCACGGGTCAGGGCCTTAAATGTGATCTACATGAATGGTGCACCTTCGCAAACAGACATGTTGCTTTTATTCTGGACTCAGAAACATTTTTTGAGAAAAGTAGTTGTTCTGTTAAAATTATTTTCTTTGAATTTTTAGAGAAGTGAGCGTTTGATTGGTGTTGTGCATGGTGCTCAGGAAAGATGATAAAGTAAAACAGGTTAACCATTCTTCTTTTTCATAAAATATACATTTCCCCCACCGAAATTGTTTCCAATGTTTTAAGTCTACCTCTCTCCCCTCCACCATGCTTAATCCCTTCCTATGATTTTCTTGAACTATTGTCAAATAATATATATAGATATAAAATATACATAAGTATATATATATATATACATCAAATCCTTCTCTACAAAATTTGGTTTTAGTTATTTTCATAACATATATGCTATGGGCTGGGTCTTCATCTCACCAACATTTTACTCCAAGAGCCACCACTGATGTGAAGAATAACTTAAAAGTTTGTCAAGTTAAAACAGAATTAAATGTAGACCTTTTGCAGCCTCAATTCCATTGGCTAGTTAAGTGAATTTACATAATAGTCCTTTTTCATTAGTTTGTTTACAATCTCTTTTCTATGTATTTTTAAATTTCTTTTTTAGGGCAATGCAACAAACCAGTTTAATTGGTGTATATTCAAAAAATGCCAAGCTTTCACTCACCAACAAGTGAATTTCTCAAGGAAAATAACAACACAACTGAAAATACCAAATGGTATTATGGTGTCCTACAATCCCATTTATCTATTTCATTTCTGGTTTTAACAGGCAACATTAGCAACTTATAGGGCTATAAGCAGTTTCTTGTAACAAATTTGGGGACACCGATTCCATAGAAGGGACAGAGCCTATACTGTTTGGCAAACACCCACCCATACCTCATCCAGGACTTGAACCTGGGCACATCTTGGATGAAGGGTCACAAGCCAGTGCTCCAGACCATTCAGCCACCACAGAGGCCAATTCAAATATCAATCAGACCTGCAAACCTCTCAGAAACCAAAAAACGTAATACTCAAATAGAAAAATTGTAACATGACAAGTGCTGATAATTTTTGAAGCCTATTTCAGCTATACAAGTTCTCGATGGTGTAAGGTGTAGCTATATAAATTCTTGATGGTTGCAGGTGTAAGGGGAGGGAGGTTGCTTTGAATAAGCAGACACTTGTCCACATTCCAGCACTGACCAATCAGCAGCTTTAAGTATGATAAAGAGTCGAAAATATGAATCAGTCTCGAACCTTATACAAAACGAGTCGGGATTCGTCCATTGGTTGCTGATTGCACTTGACTTACTTTATTTCCGTTGGGAACCTAGAGGCATGGGAATTTGTCAAGAGAAATTAGAAACCTCTCAGAGAGAAAAAACTTTCAAGGGGGGATTACACGTATATTTTCCCCTACTTCTGTCTGAAAAAGGAGGAAAACATGACTTTTTTTTTTTTAAATCGTATTTCTGGAGGCAATATCATATCATCATAGTGCAGCATGATTTATCATACTAAATATGATAAAAATGTAACAGTCGGCAGCTCTGCAATGAGCATATGAACTGGAAAACAGTGCAATTTGCTTTGAATCTTCCACTAGGCTCAAGCTCAGTTGTTTTTCAAATTAAAGGAGGCTAAGGCAATGAAAGAAAATGTAACATTTCATTGAAATGTGATTTAGATTGCTGTTCTGAAAATTCTTTTAAAACCACCTGGGAAACCCTAAAAATAGGTCAAACATTTGTGTTTGTATTTTTGAGGGAAGTTCCCCATCTTGACATCTGTTTTTGGTGTTATTTTAATCTATAGATGTTTCAATACGAGCTTCTGATGTAGAAATTGCATCTAGAAAAACCTACATCAGAAGCTCTTATTGAAGCATCAATTATAGATTAAAATAACACTGAAAAGATATAAAAATGGAGAACTCTTAATACTTCCTGAGCCTCCTTCACGTTGGAAAACACCTCAGCTAAAACCCTGTTGGAAGGATTCAAAGTGAATTGGACCATTTTCTGGTTCCTATGCTCTTTGCTACTGTGAAAGCTTGAAAATTTTCCTTTCTTCCAAAACTGCAATTTGGAATCTCCACATATCATACCCATGATTTGGAAATCCATACTCTTTCAAGGTAAATACGATGCTTATGAATATGGCAACAACCTAGTCAGTTTCCATGCAAACTCTGACTATATCAAGTTTCTGTCTAAATATTGCACTGTTATTTTACACAATTCCAAATATTCGGTGTGAATAATAGGTATTAGTTACACTAAATATAAGGGTACGAGAAAACTCTCATGATTTGCAAGACTGTGTGAGTCATGTTTAGTCTCATTCCAGCAATATGAACATCTGGCTAAGTATGCTTGTACATATAAAACAATATTCCCTGTTTTTTAATGCATGATCATCTAAACAAATTCCTTTGTCCAGTTTACTTTACCATCTAATCAAAGTGCCTCAGTGCCATTATGCCTTAAAAAAAAATGCTAAATTGCTAGTGCTGCTAAGGCCATTTTACACCACTGAGTGGACATTGCTAGAAACAGCAGGTATAAAAGCGAGTACATAAGTGCTGAAATTCACTGGCATCAGCAATAAATACCACTTGCTGCCAATTAGCATAATCCACAGCTCTTCAAGTGCCTAGAGCACTGAAGGCAAGATTTCCCCTCAAAAATACAAACACAAATGTTTTGACTTTTTTTTAAGGTTTCCCAGTTGGTTTTGAAAGATTTTTCAGAACAGCAACCTAAATCACATTTCAATGAAATGTTACATTTCCTTTCATTCTTGTATTTGCAAATTCTTTAAATAACTGATCTTTATACAATTACTTGCTTTTCATTAACAACAAAATGCATGATGCACATTTTTGGTATCATAATTCCCTGATCTTTTGTGAACCTGATTGGTACACTGCCAACATAAAAACTGCTAATACATTGAATACAAATGGTTCAGATGGAAAAAAACCCCCTACCAGCTGATTAGTTTGTTTTTCTTTTCTATAATACATTTGCAGCTGAGCTTAGTGGCTTTATGAGCTCCTGCTCAGAGAATCATGTCACAAGAAACCCAACCAACAAACAGCTTTTGACCCAGATTTTTTACTCCAAGCCATTGTGCCTAAATGCCATATGTCAAAACACATGAAGCAAATTGTCTACAGAAACAGATTAAAACTTAATAACAGGCCATTTTAATATTCAGTTTTGTTATTTTTGGGGGAATTGGGTAATAACGTAATATATTGAAAGATCTATCAAATTCTAGGCAGGCAGTAATTGCAAACAAAGGCTGAGAACCTGAAAAAAACTTTTTTTTTTAATTTTCAAGAAGAAATTCCTTAATTTTTATGAAATTTTGGAACCACTTTCAAATTCCTTACGAATTCCAGGTTGAGGGAAATCCTGTCTAAAACAGTGAGATATTTTTGGAGATGCAGTAAAACACATATCAGGAGGAATGAAAACCATCATTCATATAAACACTGTAATCAGAAGCAAATGTGTGATGAAAAATGCTACTGCTATTGTTTAAACATAGGCGCCGACTAAGAGGGTGCTTCGGGGTATGGCGCACCCGTTACGTGTGTGCATATGTAAAAAGCTTGAGCACTCATTGGACTTCACAATCTGAGCTCCAGCACCAACAAGATCTATCCACAGCTCAATCACTTATTAGACTTCATGTCCTGAGCTTAAGTACCAAAAGCGCTTGGATTTCTCATCCAGAAATCAGGCATCCATTGGACTTCATGTCCGATGCTTGAGTGCCCATTGGATTTCTGAAAAGTTGGTGCATAGTCTAAACACAATATATATGCACTTACTGTCAATTTAAGACATAGCATACTGCCAGTTTCACAATATGGAATTACAGGCAAATTATCTCAAACTAGTACACTGTTTTTATGACAAGAAAAACTGTGACACAGATTTTAGGGAGTGATAAGTCATTTTCATGTGTTTCATTTGATAGTGGTTGCAGAGAAATTCTACATTACTTCAACACCAAAGTGAAGTTGTGGTGTTGGTTTGGGTGTTTCTCTATAGCTTGGATGTTTCTTTTTGTGACTTCTAGAATGGATATCTATTTTATGTTGATAAGTTAGTCTTCAGAAATGTGTGGATGCACCAGAGTCAAACTAAAAAATAAGCACATAGCTTGAAGATGTGTATTAAATCCAGTTTTAATTGGTGTAGAAAGTTAGTCATAAAAAGATAGCAGCCGAGCTTTCACTCACACACAGGGTGCCTTTGTCAAGCCACAAACCTACAGACTATAATTGATAGAATGCATTGTTTACTCTAATTTTAAATAACTGTTTTATTTAGAGCTATCAGTTGTTATACTCTGTATGTTTGTGCCTTGACAAAGCCACCCGTGTGTGAACAAAAGCTTGGCAGTTATCTTTTTATACTTATTAAAAAATAATTTCATACGCATCTTCAAGCTACATGCTTATTTCTTAGTATTCACATTGCTTTTTTTTTTTTTACTCACACTGTCTTATACAAAACAGCAATCTGGAGGTATAGCAGATTAAGAAGCATTGCTTGTCTGCACTGGTGAGGTGAGAGGAGTATCTTCTGCATTGACACTAGGCTTATTTGAGGTTGTGCTATGAATCACATTAAGTATTCCATTAATTCTAAAGATCAGGTAATCCACATTAAAGGCACGTGGATATACTTTCAGTGTCATGATAACTCGCTGATGCAGCAACATGGATACCAAACAGGTTTCAATCACCCCTATAATTTGACTGAATGAAGCTACTATTTTGCTACACTACAGGATTAGCTGCACCAGCAATAAAACAGTATGAAAGGGGGAGGGGGGGGGTTCTAATATAATTTGTGCACCCAGAAATGATAACATGTGATGAGAGTTCGATGAAATCACAAAATAAAATTGCCTGCGACTGAATATTGATCAAGTTAAGAAAGTAGCTTGAACACATACTACATGGCATTAATATGAAATATAGTCGACAAATATATAATATTCAACAAATAAATCTATATAAAACTCTGTTTATTGGTGTGAAGATATATTTAAAGATGAAATACAAGGGGAAAATTGTATCCCCCGAGCTTTCGCTCTTCAACCGGGAGGCTTTCTCAAGGACTACAAACGTTACTAACAAGTCTGGCGAGTATAAACAAAAAATTTTGAAACACTTGTGCTCGAGGATGCTGCATTTTGAATCTTGATGCTCGAGGCACTCAGGTTTCTTTCATGTGGAAAATCGTCTCAGCATGTTCCTCGACGCGGACGGGATATCAACAGATTGGGTATCATTGCATAGGGATGCATGGAGATCTCAATACTTTCTCTGATCAGCGTGCCCTTGAGAAAGCCTTCCGGTTGGAGAGTCAAAGCTCGGGAGATACAATTTCTTCTTCACACCAATAAATGGAGTTTTATAGATTTATTTGTTGTATTTAGGTGTTAATCCCGTTCAATAAGTGTATATAATATTCGTTCACAAACATTCTGTTTCTCACATTATTATAGAAACAAAGAAAATATCAAAGGTATTGCATACCTAATACTGAAACATATATCACAAGTTACACGCTCAGTGAGACACGTGCTCCTACCAGAGAGAAGCCTAAATTATGCAACAAGTCTTGGTCAGTTACCATGAAATTATCCCTAGGGATATGTATGTTTCTTTATTATAAAAAGTTCTAATTTTAAAAACAAATTTTCAAGAGAATAACTTCGAAATCAAGAGCCAGACCACCACCACGAACAAGTGCAATTGCAGCAATGACGAAGACCATATTGATGAGTTAGCATTTTTTCCAAGCGGCAGAGGGGACATTGTAACACCAAAGAATGAACTGACAGCCACTGATGAAAGCTGCAGTTCGATGTGGTCGAAATGCGCAAGAAACTAAGCCGAGGAGGGTGTGTGACATCATTTTTGACAGGATTTGATCTTTGGGCCTTCTGGAATTTTCTCATGCACACTGATGTTAAAGCTTTTTGTTGAACCTCTTTTCCAGAACTGTAATTTATTTCAACCTTTTCATTCTATTGTTCAACTTTAATTCGTTTTTTACTATTCTTTCAGTTGCCTTCGTATTGCAGTTTTAAAACACAATGCTTTTATTAAACTCATCGTATTTTATATAACAAAGACATTTCATTACATCAGAAACAAACATGTTATGTCCATACGTCGAAAGTTGATACGAGATAGAATTTTAACAAGGTAAGCAATCTTTTTTGTAGATGAGATGTTGTTTTACCACCAGCCTCGGCCAAAATTAGAACTTTCTATAATATGTGAGAAACAGAATGTATGCAAACGAATATTATGTATTCATCGACTATATTTCATTTTCTTAAAATGATCTGTATTCCAAAACATCACTTCAAAATCACCCAGATCAACAGAAATACTATGATTTGTCTTCATGGTTGCCACTATCAAATTTGATTTTGTATAAAAAAAAAAAAAAAAAATGAATGTGATTCACCTTTTTTTCCTTTGTCGATTCATCTAAAATACACATTTTCAAGAGACATTTCATTTACAATTTTTAACAGATAAACTCTCATCCCCACCACCCATGTTCCCATCCATATGAAACAATAAACACTGAAACAGAATTTAATTTTCACTTTGCCATCTTTTTATGGTTTCAGTTCACTAGAATAGGGTTGGGGGGTGGGGGTTGAAGAGATGGAATGATGAACACAGTCTGGCACAGGAGACATGAAAATGTGATACCAATCAGGCATGGAGCTTAACTATAGCTGAAATCTATGGACTAGAATATAGGATGAAAGTCTACAGGTCGGGCTCTCCAAACGTAGATCTATACTTCTGTTAAGTTTTATCTGACCACAGTAACTTGTGGTGATGGGAGTTTTGATGTAGATGAACTAAGTGTTTTGCAAAATGCTATAATTAAAAAAAATCACCAGCAAACAAGCAGACATGATGTCATTGATATCAATCTAAGAAAGTAATTAAAATTTCTTTTTCTTTTTTTTTTTTTTTTTTTTCACACTACAGAAAATACACTTTTGTGGTTTTTGATTGGCATTAGTACTGGAAAAAACATAAGTAAATTACAGAAAAAAAAATCCAAAATATATCAAACTATTAAAAACCACAAATAAAAAAGAGAAAGAAGAAGTTTCATTTAGAATAATACCTTAAATGAGGGGAATAACAGAAACTGAAACCTCAAATTATAATCATAAACACAATTAGCATCCATGTGATATAGTATACAAATAACAGCTTAAAACAATGCATATTGTATGAAATTACAACCAATACAATAGTGTGATGTGACAGTCAACTAAAACCAACACCAATAACTTATACACCTGTCTTTTCAAGTGGAGTTTTCTCGTGATAATACTAGAGTGCTACAAATTGTGATTTTAAACAATGTTTTAGCTACCACTGGTTCCACATTTTCAATCAGCACTTGTTTGTTTTCAATACACCTTTAACATATATATAAGCAGCCCTTTGAATTATTACTCAAAATATTTTTTTTTTATTAAAACTTGATCACCAACATACACAGCATTTCATACAGAGCTGTTAAAGTGTGTACAAGCATTTTTAATGCAGATATTTTGAATTGTAAAAATAGCATTTTATACCACAGAAGGAAATTATGGAAACGGAGGCAAAATTTTCTATTTTCATTATTCAATGAAATTGTGTTAGACAACTTTGTGGCACAGGAGTCAGCAATCTGTGGCCTGTAGATACATTTTTATTAATGCAGCACGAAAATGACTTATGTTGTGATAATGCTAAAAGATATACACACACAGAGTAGAATTTGATTATAAAATCATCTCAATGACTGTGATATATATATATATATATATTTAATCAGCACAACTTCACAGAAAGACAATAATGAAGAAAGTATTACACAAACGGAGCTCTGCTAGATAGCACAACAGCAGCATATCAAGACGAAACAACCTAATGCAAATATACATAATTAAGACAACGAAACATTGTGAAGAACAGCAACACTAAAAAACATTGGAAGAAAGAGCAAAGTCACCTAAAAGGGAGACACAAATCTCGTACAAAGACAAGAGATACACAAAAAATATATAGCCCTAATAAGCCTGACAAGCGATGCAAAAACATATCCCAAAAGCTCCACAAGCACACAATAACGACTACAAAAGCGAACAAAACCAAGTAACTAATCAAAGTGTCAGAATGCCAAACTCAAAAAATAAAAGAGTAAATTCCATAGGGTTGTTCTCTTCAGGGGAACATTAACCCTAGGTGACCTTTCAAACCAGGTAAAAGCTAGAAGTACTCAATAGCTGCCCTTGTGTTCCCTAGGTCAGCAAATTATAAAACATACATTACAAAATATAAAGCAAGAACCCAGAATCAAGAACCCGAAAACTAAATTGAATACTATACGATAAAGGTCCATACCACCAACACCAATCCACATGCCCAGGACGACACCAACTCAACGAGCCCCAAGGAACCAATGGCCAAAGCACAAGATCAACACTGACTCTCACGAGGTCCAAAACAGTTACAGCTAGGTGTACAGTATTGAAAAGCAAATGAAGAAGAAATAATACAGGCTTATAGTTAATAAAGAAGTCTTCGGCCACATGCAACCTACCATAAGGTACTTAGAAAAATGAAAATTTTTATTTTTTAAGGTCTTAGTTAGTGATTTGATATAAGTCAATGGGTGTATGTTTCACAAAATAGTTCTTTGAAATAGAGCTACTTAATAATTGACGAAAGATCTGAATTACAAACTTAATAGGATAACCATTAGTAAGTGAAGTTCGGAATAGTGTCCTCAACTGTACGAAAAGAACGGCAGAATTTTGCAGATATGCACGACTCTGAAAAATTCAGATATAATACGGTTTTGATGCACTGTTTTAGAGATATTTGATTTCCAGTTTATGTAATATCCAATATCAAAATTGTATCCTCTCCGCTCGTCATACATTTGTGTAACCAATGAATTTTCATGATCACGGATCTCAACATCAAGATAGTGGACTGCTTGTTCATCTGAACTAGTTAATTCCAGTTCCATGTCACTTGGATAGATGTCTTTAGCCCTTGTTCCAAAATCCTCAAGGTTAAAACGTAATAATGTCATCAATATATCAAAATATTTTACTGTGTACGGGCAGTTGGTCTGCGATATCGTTTTTTTTTTTTTTATGTATGTAGATACGTATATATTAGCCAGTATACTTGAAAATGATGTGCCCATTGGTATTCCTTTAGTCTGAAGGAATAAATCACTCTCCATGCTCAAATTGTATATATATATATATATATATATATATATATATACTTAAGAGCAAAACTGAAGACTAAGGAAAAAAATTTTAGAATTTAAAATGAAGGGTGCAAAATAACCTGAAAATCAAAACGCGCAACGCAGCAGTTTTGAAAATTCAGAATTCACATACTATAAAGATACCTAAGCAAAAAAATACATATATAATTTTGACTCACACCTAGTACAACATAGAAAAGGTTATGTATCTACCTGTGTGAGTAAAAGGAGAAAAAGAAAAAAAAAAAAAAAAAAAAAAAAAATTTTTTTTTTTTTTTTTCTTTTCTCCTTTTTACTCACACAGGTAGATACATAACCTTTTCTATGTTGTACTAGGTGTGAGTCAAAATTATATATGTATTTTTTTGCTTAGGTATCTTTATAGTATATATATATATATATATATATATATATAAGTGTCATTTTACCCAAAGCCGACTTTAATATACATTGTAATGGTGAAGATATTTAAAACAGCCTTACTTTGAATGCCATGTTCATTGAAATTAATGATTTATCTCCTTAGTTTTGAATTTTTTTTTAAAAGGTAAAGGAAAACTTATGTATCTATATTAGAGTTAGGTTGTTCATGAATGATCCATTCGAAACAACCCAGCTGACAGAGTGAATGAATCGATCCACTCAAAAGGTCTTAAAAATGTTTTATGCAGTTAATGATTTTACCTAAATTCTTACTATTACTGTCATCTGATTCAGTCATTTGCTTCATTTCCTGAGAACCAGATCTCAAAAAGAAAACCCATTCATTGTTTTATGTATGTGTTTCAAACAAGCATTACAACATATTAGTTACAGGAAGGGAAAGAACCTTATGTTAGCATTTTTAAAGTCATCATGTAGCCACAGTACATTCATTTTTTTTTCATATTTTGAATTTTAGTACATTTTTATTTACTAGATGGAGACATTAGCTTAGAAGTCTAGCCAAACCTGTCATTTTGGGTACCTCACCAGTTCAACTCACTGGTAGGTCAATTCAGCTGCTGCACACTGAATTCTAAATCCATCATACAGTATGGGACCCCAAATCCAGAAAGCTTAGGACCAAACGATTTCTGGATTTTGGGTCCTTGTGCATCAAAGTACTCTTTGTACATATGTATACGTCGCTGCCCTTTTTGACATACGTGAAACATTTAATAAACAACCAAGGTTAAAGCAATCATTAAGACACTAACTACCTTAAGAAGCTAACCAGTCATTGCCAGCATTCAGAAGAAAAGTTAGAAGTGATAACAAACAGGACTTTTTGTTTTCCCTGTTCAGGGACAAAGTTCAGTGGGGGTGCTTGTGGGAGGAGGGAGCTAGGTATGTATGTTACTGTAATTTGATTTGAAGCATCTTAATGATGGAAGGAGGAACAAGTTGGGCAGGAGAAAACAGGAAGAAGTTCTGCAATGTGGCACCCCTCCTCCCAATAGAGGCAAGGAATTTAAAAAAGATAGGGAGACAACACAGCAGGGGTCCCCCTTTCCCTTCCTGAGATGGATCCAGTCTTTGCTGTTACAAAAAGACACACAGGCTATAAGTGGGAGGGAGATTATCCCTTTTATGCCCATTTTCTTCCTTTCAAGTAAACATGATAGTTTACTGAGTTTCTTCACAGCTGGAAGGTAGGAGGACTTTTAACACTGACACCAGTCTTCAGAAAATACATAAAACCCTAGCTAACCTCCCATATTAAAGGAACAGTACATACCTTATTTACACAAGCTTGCTTTAAATCATTTTACTTTTAGTATACAGCAGGTATTCAATGTCAAGGTAATCTGGGATTTGTGGTTTGCATATGAACAGACTTGGGATGCAATTTTTGTTGTTGTTGTTGTTGTTTCATTAAAACAGAGAATATAAATAAACAAAAATGCTAAAAACCATAAAATATGTGTCTAAAAATACAGTATTAAAACATTTCCGGAAAAAAAAAATTGCCAAAAAAGAAATAGTTTGAAAAAAATTACGGATTGTGGGTCCGGTATTGTATTAGTTTTAAATAAATATGGTTTACCCATTTGAGTTTTGGATTTTATTTGTTTAGAACAGCGAGACAAAATATTTCAGCAGATAAGATTTGAAAGCTGTCCCAGTGGCCTAGAAGTCTGAAGCGATGGCTTATCATTCATCTGCACCCTTGAATGCCATATGAGGCTTAATAACAGTTTGTAAGCTTAAAATTGTGTTACAAAACCGTACACTTACCCTACTTTATTTGTAGGACGTTCACTATTTTACGCACATTTTTTTCTATCCGTTTACGAGATGAACCTCTTGTACTCAAATGTTATTTTATTGTTCAGAGACATTTTAACTAAATATTTTTCTTTTAGCTAGCCTTTATTTAAAATTACTGAATAATAATTTAAATTCCTGATGAAAAAGTACTAGTATGGATATTTACATTACCTTAATTGCATGAACTATACAAACTAAGCTTAAGGTAATGTAAATATCTATACTAGTACTTATTCATTAGGCATTTCAGTTATTTTAATTGTAATTTAGTAATTTTAAATAAAAGCTTAGCAAAAGGAAAAACATGTAGTTGAAATATCTCTGAACAATACAATAATGTTTGAGTACACAAGCTTCACCTCGTAGATGGATAAAAAAAAAAAGTGCATGAAATAGTAAACATCCTACAAATAACAAGGGTATAACTTTTACCCTACAAATAGTAGGGTAATTATACAGTATTTAATACAATTTTAAACTTACAAATTGTTTTTTAACTTCATTTAGCATGCTACATATTACTGAACCAGACCTGCCAACTTTCAAAAATTGAAATCTGCAAAAAATATTCAGTGAACATTTCATCAACCTATTCCATTGACTGATGTACTGAATGTATGAATTGAACATATAGATTAAAAGCCAACTTATTATGCAAATAATTTGCCGATTTCATATATACAATTAAGATATTTGGCATAATGCAATACTTACAGCGATTAAAATGTAATCAATACATAATTTTCATTAGTACACTACCATTAGGCTACATACGCAGATGAAAATTCCCTTTGTAACTGTGCAATTATGATATTAAATATTGTAGTACCTTTTTACTTTAACTTAACTGAGATTTCAGATTTACATTTGTGTGCCAACATGTTTAAGAAACTCAATTAAGTTTTATACAAGGCTGACATTTTCTTTTCCTCCTTTCTCTAGTTTAGCAGTTAATACCAATACTAATGCTATGGCTTTTTTGCCAAGTGTGCACCAATAGGCGGCGAATCGAGAGGTAGGTATAGAGACACAAAAGTGTGATCCTAATACGCAGATATTAGGATCACATAAATCAGACACTTATTTGAACCTCAAAGTTGCCCTAACCTGGGTGGTGGGGAGGGGGGGCCCAACAACTCTAATCTGCAAAATATGTAGTTTGTAAAATAACAGTAAATCAAGTAGAATTTTCATTAATTTTAAAGACAAACAGCAAAACTTGGCATGTATGCTAAACTGTTTTAGATGTTTTGAATTATTTTTGTGATTCAAAAATAGTAGTTTTCAAAAGCTCTATGAGGAATGGGCGGGGAAACTGCCAAATGCTTTCTGGTGTTATTTTTCTGAAAAAATTCCTTGTACATTTACATTATTTTCTATACTACATTTTTCTGGTATAATTTTTATGGTTACATAGGAAACAGTAATGTGTATGGCATTTATATGCTGACAATGACATGACCCCCCCCCCCCTCTTTTTTCAGACATCTGTGAAATTTTTAGGTTTACTAAGTAATTTTTCTCACCATAAGAGTGAATATAAAAAGCCTCATCTTCTTTTTTTACAATGCTCTAAAAACTTCCCGTAGACTGTGTTTTGTAACTTAGGAATCAAATGTTACCTACAAGTGCCAAAAGATTGCTCACTCCAGCTCTAGCTCATTATGATAAAGATTACTCACTCCAGCTCTAGCTGATTATCTAAACCCTGTTCAAGGCCCATGACACTTTTGATTGAACATACAGGGTGAGTCAAAAGTCCTTAGACAAACTTTAAGGGTAGGTCAGGCATACAAACACAAGTCCTTTTTTACATAGGAACTTGTGGTCGCAAATGCAATGGACGACCGCTAGAGGGGGCTCTTTGCAAGCAAGTTAGTTGGGACGTGCTTGGCAGGATCATTCGAGGCGCAGACGTTGCCGGAGTAGGATGCAGGAGTACACTTGTACGGAGATAGCAGAGATGCAGTTCATTTAAGAGGAAGCAAAAGAAAATGGCCGTGCAGCACAGAGTTTGTATCGTCAACGCTACCCAAATCGGCGGGGTGCCCTATCATCAGACGTTTGGGCATTTGCACCAATGATTGTGTACAACAGGGTCATTCGAAGTAAGCAGACACTGTTGGTCAAGATCAAATGACGCGTTCACCTGTCACGGAAGAAGTGATCATACGCGAAGTGGAACGGTACCCAAGTGCAAGTTCGCGAACCATTTCTCGTAACCTTAGCATTTCGCAATCCAGTGTGATGCGCGTACTGCTCGGCGAGTGTTTACACCCTTACCACATTCAACGCGTCCCGACACTCGGAGCTGGAGATTACCATCGGCGACTCGCACCTGCAGTTTGGTTTTCGCAAGAAGCTGCAGCGCAGGCCGATTTTCCAGCCTGGGTTTGTTTCACGGACGAAGCTACATTCTCAAGGGATGGCGTTGTGAATGCGCGTAACTGGCACGTGTGGGCGTATGAAAACCCACAAGCAACAAGGCCGCATGGTGCACAACAACGATTCACCATAAACGCTAGGGCAGGCATTGTGGGAGATTGTTTGTTAGGCCCATACCTTCTGCCACCACAGGTCGACGGGAGAACGCATTGGATATTTTCATTTTTACCAGAGTTACTCCATGACATCCCGGCACGCATTCACCGTAACATGTGGTTTCAGCACGAAGGGGTGCCCGCACATTTCAGTCATATTGTGCAGCACTATTTCGATGCAACTTACCCAGCGAGATGAATCGGCCGGGCGGCCCTGTCATGTGGTCTCCACGATCTCCTGACTTGTTCCCCCTTGATTTCTTCCTGTGGGGCTACATGAAGAACCTTGTTTACGAAACCCCTGTGACGACCGACAAAGACTTCATCGCGAGAGTCATTGAAGCCGCTGCATGGATCCGTGAGAGGCCTGGCATCTTTGAAAGTGTACGACGGTCCATGTGTCGATGTTGCGAAGCGTGTATCGCTTTGGACAGCAAGTCTTTTGAACACTTACTTTAAGTATTAAGGTACTGTAAAAGGTTTGTTGTTGATACATGTAACTGTATACTACGTACTACTTGTCATTGTACTGTTGTTATTCATACTTGAACCAGTAAACCTGTATTACATTAAACCTGTGTTGTACACTTTATCTGGTATCCTTTTCTTTTGGTTAATTTACTGTCAAAGAGCCCTTTTTAGCGGCCGTCCATTGTGTTTGCAACAATCCTACGTCAAAATGACTTGTGATTGTATGTCTGACTTACCCTTAAAGTTTGTCTAAGGTCTTTTGACTCACCCTGTAAATATGGCATACTAAAATTTCATAAAATTTTCTTCAATACAATAAATTGTAATTCCATAAAACAACATAAATACACATTACTAATGAAAAAAAAATGAAAAAAACTCTTTACATAATAACGATCATAAAAAAATATACAAAAACATATTGCTGTTAGAAACATGCAATAGAAATTCATGAGCTGTTAACAATTTCTAAGCTTCACACACTACCACAGCTACAGTTCTAAACTTTGTCATAAAATAAAAACTTATTATTCCATTTAGGATATAAATGAAGATCTTGCCCAGCAAAATCAAAGCCAATCAGAAATGCATGCAATAACAACAAAATCATCAATAAATCAGTGGGTTTCAAATTCAGTGCAATAATTCATACAAAATGCAGTGATTATACTTATATGCACTTGCACAGCATGGCTTTTCATATAAAGCCAGGAGTTCACTACAAGTGCAAACTACACACATTTTACATACATACAAACATGAAAATGCAGGTATAGAGAGAAATACAAGCATTTTGTCATAATATCAATTTTTCTCTGCACCTGAAAACTGCAGCAAAAATTTCACTGTTGTTGTATGTGCCAAGGTTAAGAAAATCTTGCACAATTTTTCAACGACTTAGCTCATTTTCATTTCATTTCTACATATAAAGAACATGATGTATATATAAACAAACATAATTAGTTACTGTTACAAATTGTGAACTGTTTTATTGGAAATGGAAATAATTATTTAATTCACTGAACTTTTTTAAAGTATGCATTTTCAAATGAAAATTTCCTTACAACTTGGTTACTTTGCATCATTTATCCACCTGAAGACAGACTACAATAACTATGAACAAATATTTTGCACCACATGTCATTTTCTAAACTCCTCCACAATGCAGTACGTTGCTTTATTTTATAAGAATAATATGCATTAATCTTTTACAGTAGCTAATCCAGCAAAACTTAAATTTTTTTAATTTTAAACAAATTTATAAGCAAAGATGACAATTTTTCTAAACTTTATTTTGGCAGTCTAGTTTTTTATAAAACTGAAATAATTTTTAGAAATAAAAGTGTTCTTTTCTTTCCTACTTTGCACAGGTGTTTTATGAGCAATAACCAGAATGACTTTTTTTTTTGAGAATTTGTTGCTTGGATAATTTTGTTTTTCTTTGTTTCTGTCTCTCCTTAAAAATTGTGTGCAATTGTGCAATATGTTAATAAGAAATAGTTTGAAGACACCCACCCCTTCCCCCACAATCCAAGAAATAGTTTTAACCACACTGCATGGATAAAAAAAGCTGCTAGAACATGGACAACTAGAATAATTGCAATTCTGTAACTAAATGTTTTTTTTTAATATGCTGATGTACATCGTGATGTCCCAATAATTTGGTAATTTATTCTTGCAACGAATTTTAAAACTAATTCTTTTGCACAAATCTCACAATGTTACAACTAATTACCTATCTGTGAGGTTATAAAAAATATTTAAATTTCCATTACTGCATTAAAAACTTCTTCTCCACTATGAGCACAGAAGCTTCTAGCTAATACGTATATAATGTTGACCAATTTTCTTTTCATCAGGTTAATTATTAAATAGATTTGCAAAATGACGTAAATTAATCCAGACTTTTGACTAGGTGCCTGCCCTGGGCACACAACATGGAATGAGAAAACAGTTTCAAGAATGTATGTTGATTTCACAGTTGTAACCAGAAAAAATGTCCAAATAATAAAATATCATAGAGTGCACTGTAAGTATAATTACTGGAGCTCACAAAATTTTCAATACCTTCTGAAAATGCATCATTTTCTCCTTAGAAAGAAACATACTTACAAATTTGACAGCATGCTACAGCAAGGTTGAGCATATCTGAAAATCTCAAAACTATATACCTCCAAAATTAAAACTTTTTTGAACTTTGACATGCCGTCAGAAAGGAAAATTCCAGAAGGCTCAGGGGTAGGATTTTAGGCATTGCGCAGGTCTCTGCACACCCTGATGGTTATTAAACATAATCAATAATCACAGATACCCTGGGTGAGGCTCTGATACTCTGTTCTATTATAGCGATAGGCAAAGCGATTCTTTTTTTTTTTTTCAATTTGGCTCACTAAAACAGTTTATGTTCACTGTTTATTCATTGATACTTCTCACAAACAATTCCCACAGGGAATGACTTTTGAAAATCAGCCCCCCCCCGGTGACGCAGTGGTCTAAGCGATGGCCTCTGATCATTCGTCCGAAAGGGGTCCGGGTTCGAATCCCTGCGAGGCATGGATGTTGTGTTTGTCTTACGGCACTGGCTCTCTCCCTTCCCTGGAGCCAGTGACCCTAAATTAGGGACGGGCGACTGCTTATAGCCCATTGAGTTGCTCACGGTGGTCGTTAAACCTTCAATCAAAAAAAAAAAAAAAAATCAGTTTCAAGCCAGATTCGTTTGTGTTGTTCATTGATTAGGTTTAGTAGTGAATGATTTCACTTTAAATTGATATCTGAATCTCACGGGGAAAATTTTTTCTTAGTTTTTGAGAAGTTGGTTTCAAAAATGTTCATGAAATTTACTGCATTTATTATGCTTCTAAATAAGGATATGTTTTCTGACCAGAACACGAACTTCACTGAGACACCCTGGTGAACAGTTGACACCTAATAATAAATAATTCTTACTGAATACTTGTGGGAATCAGCTCTTTTGCAGAATTTGTTCTTTTCCTCACAGAATCATTCACATATGACTCAGTTTGCTGATTAATTCTTTTGCAAATGACTTTAATTTCTTCAAATATAAATTAATTTAATGTTTAGATTTGGTCTCATCCCAAGTTATTTCATGCGCAAAAATATTCCAAAAACCAAAAAAAAAAAAAAAAAAAAAAAAAATCCTAGAAACTTCCAGCCCCAAGAACTTTGGATAGGGATGCTCAACCATTACTTTCATTAACTAGTACAGTGAGAGAATTAGAAGTAATTATCCTTCATTGACACTTCTTTTATGCTTTATTATTTTGCAATGAATAGAATGAATGGCACATCAAAACATCTATTTATCTTAGAAAGTTACATCACAGAGATAATATGTGCTCTTCCTTAGACTAAATATCAGAGTTTCTCCACAATTTAGCAATGAAACTGAAGTACTATTGAAAGATTTCACAATTTTTTTCAAGTACTCTTTATACACAGCCAACTACATTTATAAAACATTACTACAATTGTAGGACCACAATTACAAAAAAAAAAAAAAAAAAAAAAAAAAAATGTTGTGAAGGTTAAACAATTTAGTAAAATGTACATCAGACTACTACATCAACAATCAGTTATTAAACACATTATTATATAATTATTACTGCGAAATGTGAAATTATGTAACAACTGTCTTATTTCATTTTAGCACTTTTAAGTTATACAACAATAACTGTCTTACTTAATTTTTTAGCACTGTTAAGCACTGTACAAAGAGACAATTGTGCTATAGCCAAATTTAAAAGAAAAATCTTCCTGATTCAAAATATAGTTCCAAGTTTTAAATAGTGTAACTATATTTAGTAATCCAAATTTCTTGGCATTGATTATAAATCAAAGTTTCCAAGCTTTCGCACATCAACCAGATGGCTTTTTCAAGGAAGGTAAACTGCAAACTGAATAATAGAACGCTTCAACAATTTGAACACAGTGACTCGACAATAAACGAGCAGAAGCTAAGTAATTATTCATCCAAAGACTCGAGGCGTCATGCTCGTTAACACGTGGAAACATAGAAGGAAACAAAATGCGTTCATTATTTGAAGAACTGATTCCAAACTCGTGGCAACTCCAGCGAGAGGCTGACATTGCATGATTAACTGTTGGTGTTGATCTCTAAAGTTTCGCGAATGGCTGTAGATTTTGGGGTGGAGTAGGAGGCCAATTTCTTTACGTCATTCCACATAGGAGTAGCAGACTTGAGCTGGACCTCTCTGGATAGGGCTGTTGTTGCTTTACAGTTCTTGTCCCTTTTATGCTCATTGATTCCAGTTCCAAATGAACGCTTGGTAATTCCAATGTAGTATCGCTTGGAGCCGTCTGGATATTGTAAAGGGATGGCATAAACGCCTGCCTCATTGGAAGCGGGGACTTGTCAGAGTTTCTTTGAAGCATGGCATATAAAGATGTCAGAGACCTGATGCCAACACCAAGGTTCATTTTCTTGAGCATGTTCTTGAGCTGATAAGAAACATTTGGTACATAGGAAATTGAGCCCAGGTAGCGTAGTTGCGGCGTAGAAAGATTAATATGACTGGTTCTGACTTTCTCGATATAGCTATGTACCAGGTCCGGGGCGTATATTGCCTCAGTGGCCAATTCGGTAACGTTCATTAATTCATGTTGTCTAGAAAGAACATCGGAAGTTACTGCAAAGCAAAGGCTCTTCTTATTCGAGAACGGAAGAAAGCTGTCTTGTAACTAGCAGGGCAGAATGAGCTGTGGAGCATTAAATTGGGGATGGATGTGGGTTTATAGTAGACTTGCATATGAAGGCGATTTTCAGGCATCTTGCTCAATAATACATCCAGATAAGGCAAGGCACCAATGTGTTCGAGCTCCATAGTGAAATTGATCGTGGAGAGAATATCATTAATTTTATCTAAGAAAAGCGGCAGAGTTTCCTTTCCGTGTGGCCATATGAAGAATACATCGTCCACATATCTCAGCCAGGTAGTAGGCGTTGGGGTGATGTTGGAGAATATATATTGCTCGATTGGGCGAAGTATTGCTTCCACGAGAATGGCTGAAAGAGAGGATCCTTAATAGTATATAACTAATATAGTTATACTATTTAAGTGTGATTGGTGTACAGTTCCTCATTATTATATAGTTCCAAGTATTTAGACTTCCCTTCCATACTCTCAACTCAACAAAAATCTTTAATTCCACTGCTTCATTAAATTCCATGCAATTCTGCAACTCACCTATGAAGGTTCAAAGCACCAATTCATTGCCTCTCATTACAAATTTCGAGTATAGACATCTAATGGTGTAGAGAGGGCAACATTTCCAGAAAGAGAGATGTGACTCACAAATGTATACAAGTGATTGAAAATTCAAAATTTTAAATTCTTTTAAAGATTTTTTTTTTAAGGTTTTGAATATAGCATAATCATTTTCAAGGAGCACATGAAATGTTTGTTACACAATATTTTTTTCTGAGGACGGCAATAAATCAAAAATCGCGGTGGGGTACATATCCAAATTTGTTATTATTTATGGCTGACTGTTGTTATCTACATTACAACTTTACCAGGGATGGGGGTTGCAAGTTCCTGGAGGAGTGAAGTTTCAAAGCTTCCTGTATTAATGCCTGAAAGAAACACTGTACAAACCCCATGATATATGCCTTGTTAGAAAATTACTACACATTTACAAAGATTAGCCAATTTCCATTCTTTAAATAATGTTATTTAATGCAGGAAACTGAGCCGTGAAAAAAATTGTGAGGAACTTTCACTACTGCTAACTACAAGTGCTAATGCAATTCATTTCAAAGCCAAACTCAATCATACATCCATGCTTCAAAACTAGGAGCAGTTTTGTGGAGTGTGTGTATGTTCTACGAAATCATAATGATATAACAGATAGTAACATATACAATTTAAAATTATGTCATACATACACATTCCAATTTATTTGTATATGAAATATTCATATTTCAGTGTTTACTTACTTCATTCTATGACCTACGCATTTATCTAGGCTGTCCATCACATAGTAGTGGTACTGATTACCCATATGTTACACTAACATCACCATCCTTTCCATTTAGTCCAAAAAGTAATTAAAAATATCCTTTAATTATTCTGGAGTGAATCTGGCTTACTCTTAAAGACACACTACTGGATCAGTACACAACATATTGCTCCTTTACAGAGTAGCCATGAATTATCAGAAAACAGAATAATTATTTTTTTTACAACTCCAACAATTATAATTTGGATACAACTTTTACTGATTACTTATAATTAACCTCTTGTGGCCAATAACTTGTAAAAAAATGGTTTCAATGTGAATCCTAGAAACTCATCTACAATTCACTTAATACAGCCAAGCCTAGCACTAAGGTTTAATCATAAGCACATTTTATAAATTTATGTAACAATTAAAAACAAAAATAAAAAAAAAGTCTATGACATTAATTTCATTTCCATTATCATAACCTTTAAAGTGTTTTTCAATGCAATAGTGTAAAATACTTATTGCCAGTGTTTAACAAAAAAAAAACAAACAAAAAAAACACTATTATAGTTGAACAACTCGAAATAAATGCCAACATCAAGAACTTAATTTAAAAAATGATGATCTAGTCAACATGATAAAATAGCCAGCACAGATAAAATAAAATGAATTGCACATGCTGTTACTGCAGAATAACAATAATAAAAAAGGTAAGCACGTGTCGGAACTGAATGTGTCACATAAAAATGATCAGTATAAAACACTAAAACACACTACACATTATTTACTGTATCTGATGAAATTATGATGCAGTAAAAATACAACAGAGGCGTTTTGAGTGATGCTTCCCACAGTAAAAATAAAAGTATTAATGTCATGATTCACAATCCAATGCATTTTTTGTAACAAGGATGTATTATAAAAGACACTTTTAGAGATTCATGGGAGTAGAAATTCAATCTAAAGAGCAAGGACATTGACTAAACAAAACAAACATATGAAATGCACAATTTTACAATACACACATATTGTACAAAACTACAAAATCTACATTATATTCTTATACAGATGCTAGAAAACTTTTTCGGTGCAAGCTGTACACATTTTGAATGGCCACAAGTGAAGATTCTTTCAGATGATTAGGAATTCAACTGCAGTGCCACAAATTGATTCTAGTGAAAAATTAAATAGTGACATAGTGTAATGTCTCACCATACTGCAAAGTAGTCTGCAATTCCTACATACTGTAGAGTCAAAATTATCAAATCTAATTTTTTTGTCTTATTTTGAGGCACTTGTGGTCAAATAAGGAAGCAGAATTTCTTCATTCTCTACTTAAGACTCCAAAAGAAGGGGGAAAAGAAATAAATTCCACTTTTCTTTCTTATTTTTTTCTGCACAGCTTAACCACTTTTTTCTTCCTCACTCTCTGATCCAGAGTCACTAGTGTCTTCACTGTCACTCCCACTACCACTGCCACTATCACTATCACTGTCACTATCTCCAGAACTGCTGTCATTTTCTTCACCATCCTGCAAAATTTATACCAAATTACTTTCAGTTTGAATTCTCATTGAACACTTCAGTACTACAATACATTTTTACTGGGGTAATGTAACAAACATACAAAAATGCTTCAACTCACTTGGTTTGACAGGATGGCTTAACTTAGGAAGGTACAGATGATATGTAAATGCACATGAAATGTTATAAAACATTCCAAAGGTAGATCAGAACCAATTTTTTTACAAATTTCAAAGCTTCAAGAACTTCTGGGCTAACATTTGCAATTTATTTACTTGCATTGATAACTGTGAATTGGATATGAAAATGCTATGTTATATGATTAAGCCATTTTGGTATTTCAACAAAAGTTTACACAGCATACTTATAAAAGAGAAAATAGTCCAGAATGTTAAATTGCACAAATTATTAGCTTCGTGAGCTTGTGACAAGACACATTCTGATCACGAGAAGAATGAAGATATCTTGCAGATGTGTAATTGAAGCAAAATATTGTTAGTAAGAAGGAGACAAATATTCTCAGGTGGTTGGGCCATGTTGACAGAATAAGTGATAAGATGCGATACTGAGAGAATATATTCAGCCCAAGCGGCAGGAAAATAGAAGAAGGCCAAAAAAAAAAAAAAAAAAAAATCCTGGGAGGACCAGATTCAGGAATATCTGCACAAGATAATGAGCATGAAGTACAACAGATCTTGTGTGAGATATGTGGATATCAGTAAAGCTTAAGTTGTGTGCCAAGATCACTGTAAATTGAGATGTTTGAAATGTCAACAGTGAGTAAAATCTAGCACTATCAATTCTAAACACTACTCTGGCAGATGAGCTTTCTTTGAGGAGCTAACCTCAGGAAACAGCTTAGTGGTATGTATGTGTGAGTTATTTAACAAATCAAGGACATTATGCTTGTACAAACAGCAACTACATAAATGCCAATGATTGTTTATTTGCTTGTTGGAATTTTTTGGCACAAGAACCATTCTTTAGTTGTAGGGTACCAGGTACAGACAAAACAGCTACACAATCAACTTTAGCCATGGGCTGATGGATGCCCTTAACTTTTCTTACAATAATTTTCCTGCAATGGAGAATAATTTAGTCATCTTATGTGAAACAAAAATGTCGGTGCTTCTTGTGACAGTAGCTCTGTTTTTGTCCTGTATGGATGTTACCAAGTCATACTGATTATTTTCATTCTCACCTTCCCCTGTCCACAACAATGTGGACAAACTTGTGAATATAGTTGCACGGATACGACAATAGTCATTGATAAGAAAAAGAGCAAGGATCCAAAGCAAAGTAAATGAGGAACAAACAGCTTACCTGTAGTACAGAGAAATAGATGCAATTCGACTTGGGATTAAAAAACAGAGTGAAGTGACACTCTCTCTCTCTCTCTCTCTCTAACACACAGAGGGTGGCTTAAAATGCTTCAGTCAGAACAACTGTCAATTTATGACTTAATCATAAATTTTATCAAAACAAACACTTCGTGCAATGTTAGGTATGCCATGTAGAAGTCCTCTAACTTTTTTGTTGAATCCACATAAGAGCACATTGAAGAAATGACAGCTGCATTCAAAATTAGTGGCATCTCATAATGCCCAGTCTGGGTTGTTCTGAACATGCTAACCTTCCAATGACATCTTTGGAGAGACAGCCTGGCAACTTATGATGGATAGCATATTACAGTCACAGAAAAGGCCTTACAATAATGGTCATCACTGACTGTTGCTTCCAACAATTCCAATAAGAAGAATGCCTTAAGTGTTCCACAACACAGTTAGTATAACCTTTCCTGTGTAATGAGCAACTTCAAACCTTTTCCTTTCTGAAGATATTGTATGCTTTTCCCACAGCTAAAAACATAATCATGGATTCACACAAGGTGTGGTGCATCCAGGTCACTATGCTTGGCACACCACACTTCAGAACAGTATTTCCATTCTTTTGGTACCATATGTGGTGTCCCCCCCTGAATCCCAGAGTAAAATTTAGAAAAGTGTTTCTTCAAGTACGAGTTCCTAGTGAAACCCTTGTTGCAAACTGAACACGAAAAAGGTTTTATTCCTGAATGGATTCTTTTATGACAGTAAAAATTCCTCTTCAAAGTAAAGACCTTGTGACAGATCTCGCATGTTAATGGGGGAGAGGTGTGTCAGGGAAATCCTGACTTGTTGGAAATTCCTCCAAGGCCTGAAAAACATCACTATTTTGTAGAAACAACTGCATCTTGGAGCCACCATTCATTCTAAGAAAGGGGGAAAAAAATAAGTCTCTACCACCTATCAATATATTTACTTGAAATAAAGAATGAGGGAATTCTTACATTAAGACATGGGAAGCTTGTCGGAACTGAATATAAAATGAATTTCTTATTCTAAATTTATTGTTTGATTCTTTTGGATATTCTGACTATCTCAATATTCATTGCAGTAAATAGAATGATTTTACAATTCTAAATAAAATAAGTTTCAAATTTCCTAACATTTTAAAGCATCTAGTTTCCTTAAGGAAATCCGCTAAACTCTTGTAAGAAATTCTATGAAGAAGAGGGAGCCTATTCAAATAACAGAAAAAAATATCAAGAAATTTCGCTTACCTGCTCCATGGAAGAAAAGGTTGAAGTAAAATTAGACATGATAAAAAGAAAATCCACTATGAGATTGGAGACAAGCGTTCAATTCAAAGAATCAAACAGGAGTGAGAAAGAAAATGGTAGTGTCAGCGGCTTTTATTTCCAACTTCTTTCCATCAAACCACAGATCGGACTATGGCAATCTGGATTGCGGAAGAATAGTCGCGAGGAAGTAGTTCTTGCGCGTCTGCGCATTAGGCATTGTCGTTTCACCCACCGCTTCTTGCTGTGCGGCGACACTGCCCCAATGTGCGAGACGTCTTAGTGTCCTTCATGTCTTGTGTACTTGTGTCCGCTTTCGTGATAACCGTTTTCAATATTTCCGAGCTTATTCATTGGAAGACAATTCAGCTTCCCTTCAAAGAATCTTAGGTGACTGTTGTGATACGTTCGCAGTTTTTTCATTTTTCAGGCAAATTGACTTTCTTAAACTAATCTAAATTACCAAGCTTTTATCGTTCTTGTTTTTCAGTTGTCCTACTCCCCCGTGCTTCTTATTACTCTACCTAGCTTTTCACTTGTTTTCTTTAATTGCTTCGTGATTGGCGCTCTTTGGCCAGACCTGGCCCTTGCGTTATTAAAATACACCAACCAACCAACCATATGTGGTGTTTTAAGTTGCTACCCATCCTGTTTCTGCAACGTTGATGAGCAAGACAGATTGTGTCTACCATTATTCTTGTACAATGAAATTATAATCAGCTTCCACATAATGCACAGATATGAGGACAGTTTCAAAGAAACAAACAAGAACATATCTCAGAAGGAATTTCTTGTTTTCTGTTCAAAGTGGCCACATTTTCACGGACATCTGAGTTAAACCACATATGTACGTGCAGGCACGCGCACACACTGAAGGAAGGCCTTATCATTAAATATTTCTACCTAATAGCATATAGCTCACTCGATTTTCTTTCAAACAGCCTGAATTCACTGACACATGATCAATTCAGAGTGGGTGATCTCTGGCCAATTATGAACCTTACACCATGAAATTTACATAAATAAAAACACAAATAAATTTAAGCTGTTCTAAGGACAAAATGGTGAGCTATGTCCATGTAAACTGAATTGCTTCCTGTATTTATTGCAAAACAGGTTTAAATAAATAAAAATAATTTATTCAAATATGAAAACTGTAACACAGTAGAAATTACGAATGCCATCATTCATTCCATATTGACCATCAAAAGATACCACACTCTAGTTTGCTTTGTGAAGCCATCGGCAAGAGGCAAGCTTAAGCATTACCACTTCCAATGGTGGTTACAAAACACTGCGGGCTCTGTTGACTGCGATTGTGCACGAATCTGATGAAACAGCTGGAACTCTTGAGTGGCTGTAATTTAGAGCATACGTTTACAGTCACCACTGCTGTATTTGGATGTTCATAGGTGGTGAATCACCCCTCCCCCACTTCATTTCTTTTCAGTGCTTTTCTTGCATTTGTTTTACAAGCCACCTACTTCATGTGGACAACTGTTTTATTATTACTTACTGAATTATCATTACTTATTTCAGTCTTGTGGGCGGTCTTAGTGAGAGCTGGGTTTGCCTCCTCGGTGCACTCCATGGGCAACAATGGCACACAGAACAGCAGCAAGGGCCTCTGTGAATCTTTCAGAGGTACTAAGTAGTTCTGTGACATTGTTGGAGAAAAGACACCAACTCACTGGGTTATGTTCCAGAATCCTTAGGTTGAATGACCAACTGGAACCATCAGTTGTGGGCTAATCCCCAGCACTGATGTACTTCCCTGATTACAAAGATTCAAAGAATGCTAAAAAAGGAATCAAGTGTGGGATATTGTGGACCTTTCATTACCCATGAACCACTTATAGCAACAGGCCCTGCACTGAATACCAGAATCTGGGTGATGTAGGGGAGGGTAGTCTGGTTATCTGTAGTGGGTGGTCGAGCTTGCTTGCTCACTGTATAAGCGTCACTGTCAATGTGTGTGACTGTAGTCGTCAAATTGTCAACTAAGTTTTCTTCTCTTTTTTCTCATAAAGGAATATATTTAGGACAAACAGCTCCAGAAGAAAATTCAATATACCGTTTAGATGCAGCACACTCCACTGTTATGGTAATTATGACAATGGACCATATGTTAGTGTTTCCAAATTCCCTACTAACGGGGGTCTCCTAAGAAAATGGATTGCCTCACTCAAGCGGAAAAATTTTCAAGTGACCAAGAACTCTAGGGTAAGTGGAAACCTTTTGTGGACCTTACTTAAACTAACTCATAAAATAAAAAATTTGAACTAGAAAATTTGAATTTGGTTAATTTGATAATCAAATGCATTTCACAGCAGGAAGTCAGAGCACTGAAAAGATTTTTGAAAAATGAAATTTATGTTTGTAGTGGAAATAATAGAATACTTGTTTGTCAGAGTAACCCATAACATGTTTTTGCCAACGTATCAAATAAATTCAAAATAAAATATGTATATTTAAGAAGGGATTTTAAACTTTATTACGGACACAGAAAAATATGGGCTACATGTTTTTGATTCCAAGCATAATATGTTGATGCATTAGTATCAACATATTATGAGGATTTTGGGACTCCTATTTCTGGGCACAAGTGCTTGTAAAATACCCACGTCCTATATTCCCTATACGAAAGATATGCATATCATATATGCAAGATACCTATGTCCTTTATATATATATATATATATGTGTGTGTTAAGGTCTTGTCACCATGTAAAATACATTTTATGTGTTTGCAGACATGAAGAGATGCATTGAATGATCATTTTTAATATTTATATTTAGACAACAAAAATTAGAAATGAATGCACAAAAACAAAAATTCATACACAGTTCAGCAGTTTGTCTTTAAAATGTATGTTTAAAGATGTTGAAATATTTTTTCTACAAACCAACACATTGAAGAACTCTCATGTGAGATGGGAATTTATCAGAACCATTCAATTTCTTAAAAATTAGGTGAAATATATCAGTACACAGGTCTTTGTTCAGTAATACTTGCTTAACTGCCAGTGTTTTCTGTAAAATCACAAATGAGAGAAATATCACCCAACGCATAGCTTGAGACACTTGTGTGAGCAGTGTCATGCCGATACTCGTGTGAGCAATGTGTATGCTCCATCTGTGGTAAGATGGGAATTTATCAGAACCATTCAATTTCTTAAAAATTAGGTGAAATATATCAGTACACAGGTATTCATTCAGTAATACTTGCTTAACTGCCAGTATTTTCTGTAAAATTAAAAAAAATATATGACAGAAATATCATCCAACGTATAACTCAAGACATGTCAGGTAAACCAATGCTCTTAAATAGCAGTAGCAATATGTTTGTTGTTTTATTTATAAAATGAGTACCCCAAAAGGTGTCTTTCAGCGTAAACACAGTTTTTTAGAAAGTTTTACAAACATGTCGCTTACTGATTCTAGGCAGTAATTACATTAGAACTGCAAAGTGAGCTAAGAAAACCCCCTTCAAAAATCTCTTCAAGCGTACTCTGTGTAGGAAATAAATATTGCTAGTATACCCCAAAAGTGCCCTAAAATCTCTTACAAAAATGTTATACTAAAGAAACACAAACACTGAATCATGTATAGACAACAAAAATTAGAAATGAATGCACAAAAATGAAAGTTCACACATAGTTCAGGAGTTTAAGTTTGTCTTTAAAATGTCTTTTTCTTGCTTTGAGATTTGCGAAGGTGTGTACAACATCATCTAAGAATAACTGCTTAGCAATATCATGCTCTAATGACATGATATCAAGTCTTTGTTGAAGCATTGTCAATCGCAAGTTATTTCTTACCAAGGCCATTTTCAAAAAAAAAAAAAAAAAAAAAAACACTCTGCTTGTCAGTTGGCTATTGGTAGTGTCAAATATAATTTTAATACAGTGAATACATTTTGGAAAATCATCAATCAAATTATTATCATATATATATATATATATATATTGCAATGTCTTGGCAAGTAACTTCTTTTTTGCTTTCTTTTTTCTTTGTGTTTTATGCAGTGGCTACATTCACACTTTTGATAAAGTCACAGAACTGTGAAATTTACTACATGAAAATTCATCCAAATACTCATTGTAAAATTCTAAACAGTTATTTCAAGAAATTTGGTCGACAGTATTAGAAGTTTGGCAGTTAACTAAGAATTGAAACAGACTGAAATTTTTTTATAAGCTAACAGACGTTTGTTAAGTTTGCAATGCAACTGATCAATAATCACATTAAATGTTTATATTTCAATTTTTTTTGCCCTTGAATAGTTTCATTATGGTTATTGCCATCTGCAAATTTTTTATTGATTGTGATTCAACAAAACTTCCAGGAGATTTTTTTACTTAATGTTTTAGCTATTTCTTCATATTTTTTTAAATTATTTCTTTCATTGGCAATGAAATGCAGCGTTAGGATTATAAATAAATTTCTACAGGCTCAGCAGACCACTCGAATTTCCAAATCACTGGTAAGCCAAAATGCCCACTGGTTCATGCAAAAAAAAAAAGTACATATTTACAGTATATGTAGAAAACGTATAATTTTCATTGGAGTAGTATATCGCAAATTTAGAACAGAATGTGTGCGTGTACGTACACATGAAAATAGTACTAATAAATAAAACACAAAACATGCTATGCAGTGGTAAACATTTGAAAAGAAAAAAAAAAAAACCCTGACCAGTGTATACCAAAAGTTGGTAGTTCACTCGTTTTTACTAGTCCAGGAATGGCACAAATACTAATACATTTTGTATGCAGATGGTGCTAGTATCCAGGACGGTACCTTGAATATAAAGACATTGATATAAGCACTATGCACTGTCAGTGCACTTCATATAGTGCACTAATTATGAAGCACTTTGCAACATACCAATAGCCACCTTTATGGAATACCTTGCTTCAGTGTGAAAGGCAGGAGGTTCTCCCATGTGGACAGAATTACAATTTAGCAAAGTCAGAGCATATATGGTTCTTCAACCTCCAGTTTGGAAACAATATAAAAGACCCATCCATACTCTGCAGTCACCACTTGGGCAAAAAAAAGGCCTGTCTTAATCCAAATATTTTGAGTTGGACCTTGGTTTCCGACAGTCCAAATTTTTCAGAAAACTGAAGATTTGCAATTTTGATATTCAGTTTTTGATTAGAATATCTGAATTTCAAAAATCTGAAAACTGCCATAGCAAAACCTGGATTCTTTGAAATTTGTGGTTCAATTCTTTATAAACTTACAAGTTTAAAAACAAACTGAAAAAAAAAAAAAAGGATTACTGGCCATCGGGGTCAGTAACTTAAAATATTCAGTGGTCTGATGGAATTTTTACTAGCCAATGGCCAGCAGAACACTGGGTAATTCGAACACTGAAATGGGATAGTGAATGAAGAAAGTTACATCCAATAATCATATAACGGTTGCTGTAATATCTTCAACCATATTTATTACGTGATATTGTATTTTCTTTTCTTTCGAACAACATTATGTTATTGCTCAAAAATTACTGCTTTACACGTTGTAAGTGATGTCATTTGGTACTGGATGCCATTTATATAACTATTGCATAATATAATAATATAGTATAATTATCAAAATAACTAACTCATAAGATGTTTTAGTTGTCATTTTTATTCTTGCTAACCTAAAACATTATCTTATGAGTTAGTTATTTTGATAATTACACTATATTATTCTATTATGCAATAGTTATAAATGGCATCCAGTACCGAACGACATTATCACTTACAATGTGTAAAACAGTAATTTTTGAGCAATAACATAATGTTGTTCGAAAGAAAAGAAAAGTTACATCCAGTTAACAAATCTAGTGAAGGCTTTTGTAGTTTAGTACTAACTTGTGGTGGCTCAACCAGTAGCAAAATAGGAGTTGTGTGAAGAAAATAGTTCACAATGGCAGCAATAAACTTTTCCAGTAGTTGGTGAATACATAAGCCAAATCCATTTAACTGAGTCCCCATTTCAAATTTGTTGAATGAATAAACTGCCTGATAAATACCTATTTTCAAATTTAAACTCTTGTTTGGATTCAGGGTACTTTAACGAATGGTTTTGGAAATGCAGAGGTCCAAGTTTAACACATTGCTCTCTAAATTCATCAGTAACAAGTGACGCGTGCATGTGTGATGTTACTGAATCTCAATTTTTGATCAAACACTTGTTAAAAAATTTAGTTTTGTGTTTTTTGTCTCTCCCATGGAACTTGTTTTATGGCATTTTTAGCCAGCGAAGCCACCAACTGATTTTACTCCTTTGTGTGCTGAGTTAATGAAGGAAAAATAAAGTGCACATTAACACTCATGGAACCAGCAAACATAAAGGAAACAAAATCCTTTAATATATGTATTCTGGATACAAAAACTGCAAATAAATTTCTAAAATGTGTTGTTCTGTGATATTAAAATACAATGAAAGTGCCACCACACACATTATATATTGTCCCCTTAAAAGGCAAAATCGTACACATACAAAAGGTAAAATTACAGTTACCTTGATATTTTCCAACACCCCAACGTTATAAAGTGCTGAAAATTGTTAACAAAGCATTTCAAGATGCACTTCTGCTGCTTAAAATCAAAAGTAATAAACAATATAATCACAGTGTTTTGGAATTAAAAAGAATTGAAAAAAGATGCGAACCAGTTTGTAGATAATTAATGTGATATGATAATTCTAAATAGTAGCTGTTGTTATGACGTTGCTGGTGGTCGTAGTGAGCGATGGGTTTGCCTCCACGGGGCGCTCCGTGGTAACAATGGCAAACACAACAGCAACTAGGGCCTCTGTGGATCTTGGAGAGGTGCAAGCTAGTTCTGTGTGACATTGGCAAAAAGACCCCAACTCACTGGGTTTTGTTCCAGAATCCTTGGGTTGAAGGACCAACTGGAACCGACAGCCGTGGGCTAATCCCCCAGATACACTTCTGCTGCTTAAAATCAAAAGTAATAAACAAATATAATCTCAGAGTTTTGGCATTAAAATAAAATTGAAAAAATGAGTGAACCAGTTTGTAAATAATTAATGTGATATGATAATTCTAAATAGTATCTGTTGTTATAATGTTGTGGGTGGTCATAGTGAGCGATGGGCTTGCCTCCTCGGGGCGATTTGTGGTAACAACGGCACACACAACAGCAACTAGGGCCTCTGTGAATCTTGGAGAGGTGCCAGCTAGTTCTGTGTGACATTGGCAAAAAGACCCCAACTCACTGGGTTTTGTTCCAAAATCCTTAGGTTGAATGACCAACTGGAACCGTCAGCTGTGGGCTAATCCCCCACACTAATGTACTTACCTGATTAAAAAGACAAAAAGAAATCAATATCCGGACTCAAGTGTGTGATATGGTGAACCTATCACACTTGAGAAGGATGGTCCACCATGGAATCGACCTGGACTTTCAAAACGGCATATGAGAAAGAGATCTCGGCTGAGAGAATGTAAGATTGGTGTATGGAATACTAGAGGTATAAATGGCAAGATGAATGAGGTGATTGAGGAAATGAATAGGTATAGATTGGATGTGCTGTGCGTAAGTGAAACCAAAAAGAAGGCTATTGGGGTAGAAGAAGTGAATGGCACGGCGAGTGTGTGGTCTGGAGTATTGGATAATGTGAGAGCACAGACTGGTGTAGGTGTGATTTTAAGTGAAAAGATGAAGAACAACTTGATTCACTATAGTTGCGTAAATGAGAGAATTCTCTGGATTCGTTGGAAAGTAAAACTTCAGAGAATTGTAATTGTTGTAGTGTATGCTCCTTGTGACTCGGAACCTTCTGATAAGAAGGAAGTTTTCTGGAATGAGCTAAAAGCTGTTTTGAGCCAGTTTGGTGCTAAAGAAAAAATTATAATAGCAGGGGATTTTAATGGTAGAGTAGGTGTGCAGAATGCAATTTCTGACAATGGTGAAAGATTAATTGAACTCTGCATTGAGAATGGTTTGTGTGTATCTAATACATTCTTCAACCACAAGTATATCCACACATATACTTGGGAAAATCAAACTCTTGGTCAAAAGAGTGTGATAGTTTTTGTTGTCTACGATCAGTGTCTGAAACACTTAGTTGTTGACACCCGTGTGATGAGAGGTGAGGATGTTGGTTCTGATCATTACTTGGTAGTGTAAAGAGTGAAACTTAATGTTGGTTGGAGGAAAAGGAATAAGAAGAGACCCAGGATAGAAAGAATAAAGGTTGAAAGGCTCCTTGAAGATCATGAGCATTATTCTGACTTACTCAGAGAACAATTGAAGGAGCTGAAGTCTTGCGAGAGGGATGTAGAAAAGAAGTGGGAATGTTTTAAGGACTGTATTGTCACTGCTGCTAAAGAGGTCTGTGGCACCACAATAGTGGGTAACAATAGACGTGATGCTTGGTGGAATGGTGAGATTGAAGAGGCCATAAAGAGAAAGAAAGAAGCCTATTTGGGGATGTTGCAAGGTAGAGTTTCTGTGGATGAATATCGATGTAAGAAGCATGAAGCTGCTAAGCTAGTTCGCCAGATAAGGCAAAAGATAGGAAGAAGGTGGAAAGGCATGAATTGGGTTTTTGGAAAGATAGGAAGTCTTTCTGAAAGTACACGAGACTCAGGAAAAATAGGGAAAACAAAGTTGTAAGTTGTGTGAAGAATGAGATCGGGGGAAATGATATGGGAGCCCAGTGAGTTAAGTGAAAGATGGGGTGAATACCTCTGCGAGTTACTAGATCAGGAAAGCAAAGATGATTCTGAGACCGACGCAGATGATGTCACAGTGCGGGAATGAAAGCACAGAAGGGATCTCAAGGGAAGAAGTGTGTAAAGCTATAAAATCTCTTCAAAATGGTAAGGCCCTGGGAGTAGATGGCATAACTGCCAAGATGTTGAAGTATGGTGGCGACTAATGGTTAACTGAAATTTGACAGTTGTGCTGGGAGTGGAAGGAATGCTATTATTGTTCCCTTGTATAAGGGAAAAGGTGATCAGACTGAATGCAAGAACTATCGTGGTATTAGCATACTAAGTGTGCCAGGGAAAATATTTGGTAAGGTTGTTATTGAAAAAGCACGGGGTCTTACATCACAGAAAGTGTGGGATGTTCAGAGTGGTTTTATGCCTGGTAAAGGCTGCACTAACCAAATTTTTGCATTACGTGTGATGATTGAAAAGTATCTGGCTGTTGGCAAGAACGTTTTTGCTGCCTTCATAGATTTAGAGAAAGCTTATGACCGAGTAAATAGGACACTTTTGTGGAAGGTATTGAATGAATATGGTGCTACTGGGAATCTACTTAATAGTGTAAAAGCCATGCATGTTGGTAGTAGAGCTTGTGTACGAGTGAATGGTGTTTTATCAATATGGTTTTCTAATGGTGCAGGAGTCAGACAAGGCTGTGTAAATGTCACCATGGCTGTTTAATATACTCGTATTTATGGATGCTCTCTGAGATTCAGAGGTTAGCTCCAAAAGAAATACAAACTACCTGATATTTTTACTTACTGTTGTCGTATCAAACTTCTCCATTTACAGCGATCTTGACATACAACTCGGGCTTCACTGATATCCATTACACGCCGTACACAAGATCTTTTATACTTCATAATCTTTTTCTCATGCAGACACTCCTGAATCTGATCCACCCATGTCTTCCTTGGCCTTCCTCTGCCTTTCCTTCTTGCCACTTGGGCTTAAAAGATTTTCTTAGTAAGCATCTCATCACTCATTACTTCAACATGGCCAAACCACCGAAGCATATTGGTCTCCACCTTGCTAACAACATTTTGCTTCACATCACACAACTGCAACACATCTTCATTCCTCACACAATCAGACCGTGTCTTGCCACAAACCCCCATCAGTAACACATTTCTCCAGCACACAAATGACTCCTATGTTTCTTCTGCAGTACCCAGGTTTCATTGTCATACATCAGAGTAGGAACAATTACACTTTCATGCACAGCTATGCGGAACTCTCTAGAGAACCCATCATTCCTGTGAAAACCTTCCAGAGCACCTATGACTTTCAATGAAGAACTCACTCGCCTACTAATTTCACCATCCAATTTGTTCTCTCTGTCAAACATGCTTCCTAAATACACAAACTCACTCACCTGGTCAATCACAGTGCCATTTATACTTACATTACATTCAGTACTACCAGTTCCTCTCTCAAACACCATAACTTTGGTTTTCCCCTTATTTATACAAAGTTTGAATTTCATGCAAACTTCGTACATCCGAGACAACATACTCTGCAAATCACTTTTGCTCTCTGCCAACAGGACAGTGTCATCAGGATACAGCAATCTGCACACACGGATATCAACAACACATAAACCACTATTACCTATTTTGGCATCATGCATGCACGCGTCCATAAATATATTAAACAGCCATGGTGATATTACACAACCTTGTCTAACTCCTGCACCAATAGAAAACCATTTTGATAAAACACCATTCACTCGTACACAAGCTCTACTACCCATACATGGCTTTTACACTATTAAGTAGATTCCCAGTAACACCATATTCATTCAATACCTTCCGCAAAAATGACCTATTTACTCAGTCATAAGCTTTCTCTAAATCTATGAAGGCAGCTAAAACTTTCTTACCAACAGCGAGATACTTTTCAATCATCGTGTGTAATGCGAAAATCTGGTTAGTGCAGCCTTTACCAGGTATAAAACCACTCTGATGTAAGACCCCGTACTTTTTCAATAACAACCTTACCAAACACTTTCCCTGGCACACTTAGTAGGCTAATATCACGATAGTTCTTGCATTCAGTCTGATCACCTTTTCCCTTATACAAGGGAACAATAATAGCATCCTTCCAATCCCGAGGGACCATTCTTAACTACCAGCACAACTGGCAAATTTCAGTTAATCAATCAATTACAGTCACCACCATATTTCAACATCTCGGCAGTTATGCCATCAACTCCTGCAGCCTTACTATTCTGAAGATATTTTAGAGCTTTACACACTTCTTTTCTTGAGTTCCCTTCTGTGCTTCCATCCCTCACTGTGACATCATCTGCATCTGTCTCAGAATCATCTTTGCTTTCCTGATCTAATAACTCACAGAAATTTTCACCCCAAATTTCACTCAACTCATTGGGCTCCCATATCATTTCCCCGATCTCATTCTTCACAAAACTTACAACTTTGTTTCCCCTATTTTTCCTGAGTCTCGTGTACTTCCAGAAAGACTTCCTATCTTTCCAAAAAGCCAGTTCATGCCTTTCCACCTTCTCCTTCCTGTCTTTTGCCATACTCTGGTGAACCAGCTTAGCAGCTTCATGCTTCTTACAGCAATATTCATCCACAGAGACTCTACCTTGCAACATCCCCAAATAGGCTTCCTTCTTTCTCCTTACTGCCTCTTCAGTCTCACTATTCCACCAAGCATCCCCTCTGTTGTGGTGCCACAGACCTCTTTAGCAGCAGTGACAACACAGTTCTTAAAACATTCTCACTTTTTTTCTACATCCCTCTCACAAGACTTAGCTCCTTCAGTCGTTCTCTGAGTAAGTCAGAATTACGCTGATGATCTTCAAGGAGCCTATCAACCTTTATTCTTTCCATCCTGGGTCTCTTCTTATTCCTTTTCCTCCAACCAACATTAAGTTTCACTCTTGACACTACCAAGTAATGAACAGAACGAACATCCGCACCTCTCATCACATGGGTGTCAACAACTAAGTGTTTCAGACTCTGATCGTAGACAACAAAATCTATCACACTCTTTTGACCAAGAGTACATTTTTCTCAAGTATGTGTGTGGATATACTTGTGGTTGAAGAATGTATTAGATACACACAAACCATTCTCAATGCAGAGTTCAATTAATCTTTCACCATTATCATTCACACAAGGATCATTAAACTTACCCACAACATTGTCAGAAATTGCATTTTGCACACCTACTCTAGCATTGAAATCCCCTGCTATTATAACTTTTTCTTTAGTACCAAACTGGCTCAAAACAGCTATTAGCTCATTCCAGAAATCTTCCTTCTTATCAGACAGTTCAGAGTCACAAGAAGCATACACCACAACAATTACAATTCTCTGAAGTTTTACTTTCAAACGAATCCAGAGAATTCTCTCACTTACGCAACTATAGTGAATCAAGTTGTTCTTCATCTTTTCACTTAAAATCACACATACACCAGCCTGTCCTCTGACAGTATCCAATACTCCAGACCACACACTCACTGTGCCATTCACTTCTTCTACCCCAATTCCATTCTTTTTGGTTTCACTTACACACAGCACATCCAGTCTATACTTATTAATCACCTCATTCATCTTGCCATTTATACCTCTAGTATTCCATACACCAATCTTACATTCACTCTGCCGAGATCTCTTTCTCATACGCTGTTTTGAAAGTGCAGGTCAATTCCGTGGTGGACCATCCTTATCAAGTGTAGTAGGTCCACCATATCCCACACTGGAGTCATTTTTAATATTTCTTTTTGTCTTTTTAATCAGGTAAGTACATCAGTGTGGGGGGCCCACAGCTGAGGGTTCCAGTTGGTCATTCAACCTAAGGATTCTGGAACAAAACCCAGTGAGTTGGGGTCTTTTTGCTAATGTCATACAGAACTAGCTGGCACCTCTCCAAGATTCAGAGGCCCTGGTTGCTGTTGTGTGTGCCGTTGTTACCACGGAGCACACCAAGGCGGCAAACCCATCGCTCACTACGCCCATATTTTAAACTGCTTATGTAATAATTGGTTGAACCAACGAAATCATGACCAGTACTTTGATTCTGAAGACCATTCAAAAACTAAGACATCATCTTTTGATTCCATAAAAAAAACCCAACGTATTCTTTACAACTGGAAAACTTGGTAAAATATGCATATGGTGTCACTTTAAAAGTTCTCTCTCCAACAAATTTAAAGAGACAAAGTGTTAAGTTAGTTTTGCACATTTTCAATGAACATGTAATTGAAGGTTTGATACAGTTTGGAGAAAAATGAATTGTCCCATTTTAGAGAAACTTCAGAGTACCCAAGGATTATTTATACATGTGGTCAATAATGAACGTTAAAAGCTTACTTAAGGGGGAACGCAAAAGAGAGAAATTCATTGGAGCCACTCACTAACAGTGAAAATGATGTAAAATACCAGTTCTTAAGCAAATTTATGTACTGGGTTAACCAGTGGATTAATGCAAAGTATTCAACTGGGGTATTGACAAGGGAAACTTTTACAATCTGTCAGACATACAACCCGTGCTGTGTTAGAGTTGGTAACATACTGTGTAGAAGAGTTGAAATTTTCTTTTGTATTAACAGGTAAAATTCAGACTGATGTTTTGGAGTATTGTTTTGGTATGTTTTGCCAGCTTGCTGGCTTTCAGTATGCTATTTCATTATCTCAGGTTTTTGAGACTGAATGCAAGTTACTTCTGCAAACCATAGCTCCCTTTAAAAATTAAGTCAACAAAGTATGGTGACTTAAATATTGATCTGGAACAAAAAGAACTGACCAGAACAGTAAATTTCAACGAAGATACAACTCTTTCTGGATTTGATAGAATTGGTGTAAATAAGAAAGATGTGCATGCTATTCAGCATTTACTTCCAGTTCTGACATACATAGCTGATTATTGTGCTCACACAACTATTAAGAAACTAGAATACAGTTCTAGTAAAATGTACCTTGTCATAGATGATACTGTTAATCTTGGTCAGTATAAACTAACAGAGAAAATGGATAGAGGAGGACTTCTATATCTCCATCCTGAAGTATTGGATATTGTAGTGCATACACACGTTACCATACAAAAACTTGTTTCCGCTGATTTTGAAAATCTGTTTTTAAAGGTCAGAAACCAAAGGCAACTTGTTTTGAATTTGAATAAAGATGTGCTAAACAAAAAAGAAAAATGTTTAAGTGTAGATTTCTCTGAAGGTCATGGCATCGAAGTTGTAACCAAATATATTATCATAGCAGCCACATTTCTTAATAATTACTGTAAAGGTAAAAGTGATAGAAATTCATCCCTCTGATGTAAATAGAGTTTTAAAAAATAGTTTGAAAAAAAAAGTGTAAAATACTTAAATGTTTAGTGAAAATAATTTTGTAAAGAAACTGTTGTTATTTTTTTACCGTATCTTGAAAATTTCATTAAGAAATTTACGTCCCACCAAAACAGGGGGCATGATTTTTTTTTATCATAAATGTCTTCTATTTTATTATGTTTCATAAGTATGAGAGGAAGCAATGTTATCATGGTAATCTTTAAACAAATAACGTATGAAAAACAAATTTTAAATGTTAACTTCACCAATGGTATCCTCTGCCATATTTCTTTCTTAGAGTCAGTATACACTGAAGTGCCAGAAAAACTGGTACACCAGTCTAATACTTGGTAGGTCCCCCACGGGAGCGCAGGACTGCAGAAATACGATGGGGCATGGACTCCACTAGCTTCTGGAAATATGCTGTAGGCAATGCACACCATACTTCCTGCAGAGCGTTTCACAATTCAGGTGTATTCTGAGGTCTCAGATTCCTGTGTTCGATAGCGCGTTGCTGGCATCCCAAATGTGTTCTATTACGTTCAGATCTGGTGACTTGAGTAGGAATGGCAACATCACAAACTCAGATGAATGCTCCTCTAACCATAATGTGGCATCCCTACACTTGTGTGGAGGTGCATTGCCCTGTTGGAACAAGCCCAACCCATCAGCATGAATGCAGGACACGAACAGGTGTACCTTGTCAGAAAGGATGCACACATAGCGTTGGCCGGTCACAGACATTTGTAGATGTACCATGGGTCCCAGTGAAGTCCAGCTAAACACACCCCATACCATTACCGACCCCCACCAGCCGGTACAGTTACCTGCTGACAGGCGGGATCCATGGCTTCATGGGGTTTGCGCCACACATAAATCCTTTCATCTGCCCGATACAGTTGGAAACCCGACTCGTCAGACCAGGTTACTTGTTTCCAGTCATCAAGTGTCCAGTGGCGGTGTTGCCGTGTCCAAGCGAAGCGCATAGCTCTGTGTCGTGCACCCATCAAGGGGACTCGAGTTGGGCATCGGCTCCCAAAGCCCATATCGTGCAGGGTACGTTGCACAGTCTGGACGCTGATGCTTGTTGAGGCTCCAGCACTGAATTCCGATTATACCTGCGAGAGTGTTGCACATCTATCGTGTGAAACGATTCTTGACAGCCGACGATGGTCACGTTCACCCAATGTCTTTTTACGGCCACACTGGTATCGTAGGTTGGAGGTTTTGTGGGAATTCTTGTAGTCACAATACACCCTTGCAATGGTAGTCCGTGAAAATCCGAACTTCGTTTCTACCCCTGAAATACTATGGTCCATCTCACGAGCGCCAACTATGACACTGCGTTGAAAATTGCTTAAATCCTTATTACTTGTCATTCTCATGCCAAAAACAGCTCTGCCAGCTGGCAAGGATGTCTATCACTTTATATACGCACTGGCGGATGCAACCAGGTATGCACATAAGTGGCGTTGCTATGTATTTTGCATAGGCTCGTTATGTACCAGTTATCTGGCACTTCAGTGTATTTCACCTGCTTGCATAGAAAATGGGGCAGGCATATATAGGCTTATCCATTAAAAAGATGTCTCTCTCACTCTCTCTCTCTTTGCAAGAGGTAATTTTAAAGACATTATTTGTAATATGATTGTTTAATTTACTTTTCTTAATATACATATTAAATTATTAAATTTCTTTCTGTCTCCAAATTTACTATTTTGGGGTTTGTCCCCTAGTGAGACCATTGGTTTAAAGGAAAATGTAATGCAAATTACCAAACACCAAGTTCTTCTGTCCTCAATACCTGGAAATTCCTGAGCTGTTGCATATCCAACATTGTCTACCCCCCAACACCCAAAAAAACTTTTCAAGAATGGGAAAAGGAAAAGACCGAGTTGGTGACAAAAATAAAGTTGGTCTCGTAGCTTTCAGTGGTTATACGAGCACATCATTACATACATGTAGCAAAATCATAAAAGTCACAAACTACACAGAGCCAGTAATGCCAGAAAAGAACAAAAGTAACCAAAGCAATGCAAACAAGCAGGGAACAAAAGCAAAGAATGCATAAAATATTGTAAATGATGAGCTATGGCTTTTTTAAGGACACCAGCATAGCCACCACAGTCTCTAGCTATGAAGGCTCCTCTGCAGATCAGGTGATGTCACATGAGTGGTCATCCACTGTGATGTTTTGCAAAAAATGGAAATTTATATTTTATTTTAATAGACCACATGAGAACAAATGTTTCCTTTCTTGTGCAAATACTTTTCATTGCCAAACATATTACAAATTACAAGAATTTTCATTTTTACAAATTTCGTGCTATAAATTAAAACTTTATATCATTGCACCTGCATAATTACTATTACAACCAAACCAAAGATGTCCCAGAAAACTCATTATTGTGATCACAGAATACATTTATCAACTCTTGCTGGCGAAGTTTGTCAATATTTACATAAGTTCCGATAAGATACCTCCCCCTTCCCTAAAACTGCATAGTTGTACTTACAGACTATACACAGTAACAGAACACTTAATGTAACACACAATCAAATTTCTAACAATTTTTATTACAAAAAAAAAACAATAGTTTTAACATTATATTTACATTCAATAAGCTGTTCTCTGAGATTCAGAGGTTAGCCCCAAAAAGAAATACAAACTACCAGATAATTTCTACTTACTGTTGCCATATCAAACTTCTCCATTTACAGTGATCTTGGCATACAACTCGGGCTTCACTGATATCCATTACACGCCGTACACAAGATCTTTTATACTTCATAATCTTTTTCTCATGCAGACACTCCTGAATCTGATCCACCCATGTCTTCCTTGGCCTTCCTCTGCCTTTCCTTCCTGCCACTTGGGCTAAAAAGATTTTCTTACAAGAATCTCATCACTCATTCTTTCAACATGGCCAAAACCACTGAAGCATATTAGTCTCCACCTTGCTAACAACATTTTGCTTCACATTACATAACTGCAACACATCTTCATTCCTCACACAATCAGAACGTGTCTTGCCCCCCCCCCCAGTAAGTAATGCATTTCTCCAGCGCACAAATGACTTCTATGTCTTTTGTGTAGTACCCAGGTTTCACTGCCATACATCAGAGTAGGAACAATTACACTTTCATACACAGCCATGCAGGACTCTCTTGAGAACCCATCATTCCTGTGAAAACCTCCTAGAGCAGCCATGACTTTCAATGAAGAATCTACTAGCCCACTAATTTCACCATCTAATTTGTTCTCTCCGTCAAACATGCGAACAAATTGGATGATGAAATTAGTAGGCAAGTGAATTCTTCATCAAAAGTCATAGCTGCTCTGGGAGGTGTTACATCCCAGTTTCATTTCTGTAATGTTTGTAACTTTTGTTTTTTTTTTTTTTTTTTTTTGCTTGTTTGTTTTTGAGTTCTGAAGTGTATGTTCTTTTAATTTTTTTCGTGTGTTGTTCAGAAATGTGTTGGTAGCAGCCCAAATTACACACTCCAAGACATTTTTTGTGTTATGCCTGTTTGAGCAGGAATCTTCTAAATCTTGAAATATTGCTTTTTCTTAATTACTGACATTACAGAAGCACAAACAATTGCCCTATGGTTGCCATGTTTAACAAATCTGTCTTCAAATATTAGGTGAAATAAGCTTCTTTACAACAATGTAGCAAATAATTGATAGAACATCAGGGTACGGGTAAAGCAATCCACCTATCTATTTTTTAATCCAGTTGTTTGTCATACTTAATGTTTTGTCAATTACAAAGAAAACACTGCAGTCTCTACATTTTAGTTTCTTAACAGTAACATAAGCACAATAACCTCCTATAAATGTAAGGATAGGAAGTTCAGAATCCACATTAGATATATCATTTTCTAAAACACTGATCTGGAAGTCTGAAACATTTTCAACTACCTGCATTTCTTTCCTATCAGATAATTCACTGAAACTACTGAAAGAAATATCCCCAAATTTACTTGAATTGATTAGCAAAGGTAAACTACTTTGGAGTCTTAATTTTGCTTTCACATTCATAAACCTGACATTAGGTGAAATCTATTACTGCTGTTATCATTTGTATTTTGTGCCAAATGTGCCACTTTTTCCAGAATTTCATACAGAATATTTACATTCTTTATCAATTTTTTTTATAAAGAATGCCAAGACGGTAATTGACGACTTAATTATTTGATTTTTGCACAAATTATTTTCATCTTTAAGTACATTCTTTATCTGTGATGGATATGTTTTATTTTCTAGTTTATGAACAGGAACATTTCTTACATATATATGTATCAGCAAATCACTGGAAATTGTGACATAACTATTTCTATGGTATACTTATTTCACACAAGTTTACAAATATTATGCAGGTTTTTTTAATTAATACTCAATTTTTTGGCATTTCACCCTCCTTCAAATGTGATTTTAAGCCATTCAAATCATTATAGTTATTCTTAAAATCATACTCATGTTTGGCTAATAGACTGTCTGATAAAGCATTTTGTAATTGTCTCTTCCTGATGCATCCTTTTTGTATCCCTTGATTCCAAATAATAAATATAATATTTTAACTTTAATTCATTTCAGATGTACAGCATTTTAAAAATTAAAGTTTTGTGTCAAATTTTGGTGCACTTTGGTCATAATCAAAATGTGAAATTTATTGTAATACCAATTTAAAGTACAGAACTGAGGCCTTTATATTCCATTTATCATATTTCAGGTCACTTAGAATTTCATATCTTTGATATTAATTTGAAAAAAAATCTGTACAACCCAATTAGCATAATTTTACCAGAAAAATTTGCCTTTATTTATGTACTTGTCCATAAACTGTAATTTTAGAACATGAGTCAGGTGAGGAAAACATAGTTTTTTAACGTCTGTCATGGTCATTTAGTTAAAATTAATTGCTGTGGGTAGCAAAATATAAACACTGAATCTTTTATTCACTAAAATTTATATAACCAAATTTCAAATAATGACGGCAAATAATTTGCATCCTGTGAAGCATATGTTCAAGTTTATCAGCAACACTTAAATTTTACAGATGACATGTACACAAGCTGTTATAGTAATAAGATTCACTTTAGTAAGAACTTTGGTGCTAAAGAATTTGCATGAGCCACCATTTTTCATGGTACTCACAAATTATGAATCTTGAAACATCCGCCATTTGACACTCAGCATATTGGTAGAAGAATCCAGCATGTTTTAGGCCACCACAGAAAAATTCAGGATGACAAAAAATATACAGTATGTTGAGTGGCATATCAGATAAAGTCTGATTAAATTTATACAAGACAGTATCTCTTTATCTAAATTATTCCTATAGTGAAATTTTGTAAAAAAATTCAAAATGTGACCAAAATTTTGGAAATTTGAAATTCAAATGCCAGAAAAAGCTGACATAAGCTAAATTCTAATTTTTATAATTTAAACAATCTTGTTAAATTTTTCATGTTACATTTGTTAATTATGAATTAATTCCTTTTATTGCATATGGAGGTATTAAAAAGTAGTAACAGAGAGAGAAATTTATACCTTTGCATTTTCAAATCTATTTGTTTTACTCTATATCTATTGATATCTTATGTATGTGCAGCCTGAAATTTTTCCTAATAAAATTATTTCCACAAATTTGTTCATTCTGGTTTGCATTCTTTTTATTGCTTATTTTAAGTGTCAAAAGGTGCATCATATTCAAGAAGATTAAGGAAGGTGACTAGATAGATGTTTTAAATTGTGCAAGTAATTGTTTTAATCAGTAAGAGTAATTTCACACTTTGCATGGTGAAAGCAGCTGACTAAAGCAAAGTCAGTAGTTTTCCAAAAGATGTATACTTATATTTTCTTTTTAACTATATCAGGAATCTATAAATATTAGGACTTGAGAAATATCTGAAATGTTACATGCCCAGCTGGGCATATGCAGAAATTATTTACTTGCCCAGGTAGTAAAAGTTGGATGCCCAGGAAAATTTATCTTTTAAGATAACAAACCAGATCCTTCATTTTTTTTAAGTTAAAAAATATGAACTGTTTTTACATGTTTTGCACTTCCATTTTAAAGGTCTGTATTCCAAATGTTCAATGCACAAAACTGTGTATATCAATTTTTAAGATGCTGATGCTGAAATTGGTATGAAATGGTATGATGATGAAACTGGTGCTTCAGAAATTTAGTGATTCTGCCAGGCTCCTTTTGTTCAAGTTTTCTTCCATTGTCACTAAACACGAGAGGCTAGTTCCATCAGAGGCATACATCTCGTTGCTGCTTATAAACAAAATTTAGAGCAAAACTACATATGGTTCTAATTTCTGGGTGTAGAGCATAATATAATTAAAGATGTGACATTGCTCTTTCCTTGGCACTTCTTAACAATAATAAAACTTCTGGTAACTAACAATGAAATGAAACACACCATGTGATGACTGTCTTTTTTTTTCTTGTGTAGTAGATGAAATGAAACACACCATGTGATGACTGTCTTTTTTTTTTTCTTGTGTAGTAGGAAATTCTATTACAAACTTTTTTATTTTAAAATTTAGTTGCCCAACACGGGCAACTAGATTTTTTATTTACTGCACACGCAAATGATTTACATGCTCCAGGCATCTCGGGCATGGTATTTTCAAGCCCTGGATATTGTTATTTTTAAGAGAAAAAAAGTACCTGGATGAGCATGAATGCACATATTGTGGAAACTATGTTCTAAACAAATGAAATTTTTAAAATACAAGTAGAAATATAAACTTTTTTTTTTTTTTGAAAACATCTGCTTAAAATGAGAGATCAATTTTTTATTCATTTATCTGTTTCCAGACTTCCTGCACCTTTTCTTCACAAGCTACAGCTATAATAACTGAAACTAATATGTCTCACATTATCTGATAACTTCTAGAAAGTGTGCTTCCAGATGTGGGGGTAGGTGTCAATCTTTGTATGGGGATAAACTTTAGCAATCCTTCATAGAATTTATTTTGAACTCAAAATCATAAAAAAGAAAAAAAAATCTTTCCAATAGCTTTAGTAATGACAAAACATTTGTGCAGAATTTTATACCATTGCCTTTTATAGTTTCTGAGAAAATGGTACATCAAGTTAGTCAATTTATAATGAGGCATGTATATCTTTTAAAAAACATCCTATAATACCAATGCAATTTTGTTTAGATTTATCCAGTACAATAACTGTATGTGCGTTTGTCAGTTTCTCAAAAAATGTAATTCTTATCTCGAAACATACTTCATTAAAAAATTATTGGAACAAATTTCAAATTTTCTAAGAAATTTGTCTTTGAAATTCTTCAAGGAACAGATAATGAACAAATAATTAAATTGTGTTTGTGATACACAAAGAACTGCACAAACATAATTATTTGTACATTGGCAGTTTTCTTGAATACTTCTTGAAAATCAAATTATAGGAAATTTATGCCAATAAGTACTCGTATTTTTCCAAGAAATGTTTATATTCTGAATCCAAATAGTTTTGTTTAATGCTACCAATATACTTAATACAGATGTTTTAAACTTTGCCAAAGTAACTTTTTCTAAATAGTGCTCTGGAAGACAAAAATTATAAACTTTATATTTGCTTACCAAAATGAAGTTGTCCAAACACGTAACTACATGGTACTAAAATTAGGAAAACTTGTTACATCATTAAAATGTTATTGTACATTTAATAATGTAACAATTGTGTACTTTTCTTAAAATCTTAATTTATTTGATGCAATCAGTGGATCAAGCAGCAATTCACTGTATGTATGTTAAAAAGTGTTTTATTGAGCCTTTGGTATTACCGTAATTTTCGGACTAAGAGCAGCAGGTGAGAAATTTTGCCATCTTGGAAGCAAAAGTTGCCGTAAGGGCAGCACCTGTAAAGTCGTGGTGCTGTTCAGAAAACTAAATTATCTTCCTTATTTTCATGAATTAACTCACACCCAACGTGATTATATGTATACTTCAAAGGCTAATCTGCAATTCAGTGTCGATCTGCTTTACGCACTTATTTTTTCATACTGGCAAATTTTTTTATTTATACATTTTTTATTAATCATGCTAATGATGTTATTTGTTTGCCTTTATTAAATGCTCAAAACCATTTATGTAATCTATATAAATCACAGTTAATCTTAAGACTCCCGTTAGAATATCGCATTGCTTGTAAAACTGCACAATTGTCTAAATTCCATTCAATGTGGATGTCTGCTATAGGATGGTTCTCTGTTCACCACAATAGAATCTGTCTTAGAAGTAATTAACTTATAAATTATCACTTGTAATGCTTTTTCTCTCTCATCTACAGATGTTTTTTGTTAGAATGAAGTTGCGCTTCCTTTTACCTGCTGCCTCGCAAGTGTTCGCGGATCTGGCCACCAACACTTCGAAACAGCGGCGCCGCTTTCTCTCTTTCAAGTGGTTTGACCTACTTTCATTTACTGTGTGCATGAAGTTGTCCAAACACGTAACTACAAAGGGGCGAAAACTTGATCATGCCTTCACATTGAGCTCCGCTTTTATATGAATGGGAAAGCTCTCCCTTCTTTTTTTCTTTTCCAGCTGAAACCTTCAACTTCCACTATCATCAGTAAATAAAAAATAAAATAAAATAAAATCTAAGCAGAACTCAGGAGCACGAGCCAAGAAACACCTGTATCGCATGCCAGATTAACCAAGAAGAGTGAACGTAATTTGTCTTTCTGTTCCGCCAGTATTGTTTGGAATAGGTTCTCTACTAATGGAATCATTTTGGGGCAGGCTTTTGTATTGTTCATGTTCTTAAGCTTTTGTCCAGGAAAGTGCCCATCAAACCGGTCTCCCCACCCCCAGTGAAAATCCATGTTCCTTCCTTTGGTTGCATCTCACCTTCCTGCATGATGTATGCTGCAGCCAACGAAAGAGATACGCTGGGCGCGCTATCCACAGAGGCCTCGGACGTCACGCTACTGCCTGTGTGCTTATGTCCCCATTCCACCCCCACGCAAAGGGCATTTGAGTCAGGCATTTCTGTCTTCCCCCACTTTCCCTCCTAAACCAACATCAGGACAGCGGAGTTATCGTTTAAATAGACGTGTCTAACGTATGAGTAGAAAGGGGAGAAAACTTTATCATAGTCGAGTTTGTGAAAAAAAAAAAAAAGACGTGGTTTGAAAAAATTTACTAAACATCTGCATGAAAAGAGAGAGGGAAGAAACATTCTTAGCGAAAACAAATTCGGCATAAGGGCCGCACACTCGAAAAATTTCGCTTTTAGTAACGTAAGAGCCGTGGCTCTTAGCCCAAAAATTACGGTAATTTAAAAACACAAAGGAAAAAATTGCTGTTTTTTTTCTTGGCCTTTTTTTTTTAATATGTTAGTGAACATGGATTGCAGATAAATTACTAGTTATTGTCTGATGATAAAATACATTTTCACTAAAGGAATTATTTCATTACTCAATATTTTGTAGTTGTAAGCTTGCAATGATAAAATGAAAAATCCGATTCCTTAAATTTGTCTATCAATAAAATTTGTGCTGCATGTATTAATACACTGCCGGACAATTGCTAAGGACGGATGACAATAGCAACGATAGCAACCATAAAATGGAAGGCAGGAAAATGTGGAAATTAGCATAAGTGCGGGATACAGTAAGACGTGTTCTGTGTATGCAAATTTTGGATTGCCGAACTTGTTCGTGACGTCATAGCGCTGATAAGAGATATAAAGGATTTGACGCGTATTGACCGTTGTTGTTCAAACGCAAAGTTGAAAGGGAAAGGATCAATTGACGAACTTGCAATTTTCAGTATGTCTTCCCGACATCATCTAGATGATTTTACGCGTGGCCGTATTATTGGCAAGATTGAAGAAGGGCGAAAAATAACAGATGTTGCCAGGGAGTTCGACGTCAGCCACAGTGTTGTTTCAAGGCTTTGGAAATCATTTCAAACAAATGGAGAGTGTAGCAAACGTCACGGGGGAGGTCATGTTAGCACCTGCAGAAGATCGGTACATAGTGCTATCAACAAAAAGACACCGGCGCAGCACAGCTAGTGAGGTAGAAAATCAGTTTATGGCTGCTACTGGCAAGCGGATCTACGGAAAAACTGTCGGCAGACGTTTGCATGAAGGAGGACTATACGCCCGCCATCCTGTTATGTGCATCCCATTGTCCAGACGTCACCGTACCGCCCGTTTGCAATGGTGCCATCAACATCGCAATTGGACTGATAACGACTGGTCTGCTGTCCTCTTCTCAGATGAGAGTAGATACAGTCTATCGTCTGATTGTCGACGACAACTGATCTGGCGTGATAGTGGTACTGCATATTGTCCAGCAAACATACAGGAAAAGGACCGACATCTAGTGTCATGGCATCATGATCAATGGCCGTACGTCCCTCTATGTGCTTCCAACTGGGACTATGACTGGCCAACGATACATTAATGATGTTCTGCTACCTCATGTTCGCATGTTCTGTGGTGCTGTCGGTGATAGATTCATTTTCATGGACGACAACGCAACATGTCATCGAACAGTCGCTGTCCAGGACTGTCGTGAGAGCGAGGATATTCAACGCCTCGTATGGCCAGCACGTTCTCCAGATTTGAATCCCATTGAAAATGTGTGGGATGCTTTGGGGAGGAGTCTTGCTGGTCGCCAATGCCCTCCAATAAACAAGGACACCCTCATCCGTGCACTGACAGAGGAATGGGATAAATTACCCCAACAGCTGCTTGATAATGTTGTGCAAAGCATGACACGACGTGTGGAATCTTGCATCGCCCTCCATGGTGGCCATATCCCGTATTGACATCTTACGCCGGAACGCCTGCGGACGGTAATTGCATTTTTTTCACGTTTACGTATTCTGCACAAAATGGCCTGTTTGTCCCTTGAGCACGTTCCAAAGCCTTCTGGATTTCAGAGCACAATAAATTGTCTTTCTTGTAATGTCCTGGCATTCTGACATTATTTTATTTCACTTGGCATCCAACCACACTTACTTTTTTATGCGCTATATAGCCGTTTATGATCCGTCCTTAGCAATTGTCCAGCAGTGTATTAACGGCTTAGTTCCACGTTTTCTTCAACTTAATGTGAAGCCTCATTCTCGTAAGGACATATCTATTCTACGGACCACACAAGGTAAGCGCCTATGTAATGAAATTCGAATTAAGAGGAATTACATTGATGTTTTAAATCGTAGAACCTATCATGAATTTGGGAACATTTCCTCTGATCTAAACAAAGAGGCACTGGACAAATATTTTATTATTCTTCATGCAATTCTCAAACAGGACTGTGATAAGTGCAACTTCACTCATATTGGAAAATAGAAGAACCTAATGGAGAGTGAGGTTTGCTCAAGACCAAGAAAATGTTCTGGTATGAGGCTAAGGAATGTGAATGAGAATAGCCAACCACCCTTTATTAATCTTAGTGGAGTTATTCTATCTTCAACCCAGGAATCTGTCTTAAGTCGGGGCACGAAATTTGCTTTTGCCCCCCACCAAGCCTAATTTATTCTCATTTGCAGCACAAACCGAAAACATTGTGAGAGGACTGTTTACGGAGGAACAAGATACAGCTCGCTGTTCCTTAACCCAGACCTATATAGGAGATTGAGTTTCGGGTCCTGACCCAGGAATAACAGTCAGTCAGCAATGCAGGAGGAATACAACCAATTAAGAGCATTACATGACAATCTGGAGACAAGCATTATTGCTGCAGATAAATCACCCCAGGTTGTTATTCTTAACAAATCTGACTATGATCAAAAATGAAACAAGCCATAACCCAAATTCCTACAAAACTTTTGTCTTATGATCCAACTAATATAACTATTACTGAAATCAATAAACTTGAAACTCATTCTTCATTACCAATGTCTGTTACCCAGGATTTAAAACCTACTTTTGGGGCCCGGGTGCCAGAACTTTTCGGCAAACTCAAGACCCATAAAGAACACTTACCCATTCGGCCCCTAGTCGCGGAATATACTAGCCCCACCCGATCACTAGAACAGGCCCTGAGAAGATATCTTAGTCCTTTCCTAGGTAACTCACAATACTCAGTTCATCATTCCATTCAAACCTTGGATTTAATCAAAGCTTTTACTTCATCCCCCAGCCCCACACCTTTGTGCTTTGCGTCTCTTGACGATGTGTCCTTGTTTCCCAGCATTCCTGTGGAAGAGGTTAATTCACTTATTGAAAGAAAACTTTTAGAATCGGAACAAGTCACCCCTTCAGAAATTTCTTCAATTATTGCAGCCCTAAGGCTTATTCATAAACTAACCTACTTCCAGTTTCAGGGACAAATCTATCAACAACTTCAGGGTCTCCACTCGCCCCCATACTAGCTGAATTTCTTCTCCAGTACATAGAGGACAAGGTTTTAGCAGAACACCCTAAGATTCCACTCCTTTATATGAGGTATGTTGATGATGTACTTCTCCTCTGGCCACACACCTATACAGAACTTGAAGCTTTTACTTTCCATTTATCTTCTATTTTTCCTTCTATTTCTTTTACTATAGAACTAGAAACTAATTTTTCTCTTCCATTTCTGGATTTCAAACTTTGCAGGGACCCTCTGTCTAATACCATTTCATATTCTGTATTTCGCAAACCTTCTACCTCCCCTATCTTAATCCCTTTTGATTCTACCACCCTCAGAACTACAAACTGGCAGGAATTTATTTTTTAGTTAAACGAGCTCAAACCCATAGCTTTTCTCAACAGGCAAGGACTCAAGAACTTTCCTTCATTAAAAATCTGGCAAAGAACTTTGGATATCCTGATCATGTAGTCACGAAAATAATTAAAAAGAGCATGAGAACATAACAAACCACCCAAAGTTCCGAGACTTCTATCATAAGATACATTGGTTCAGTAAACTTTCATCCATCGCTAACCCCAATCCTTAAGAATATTTGTAGAAGACTGCAATTGGGAATCGAACCCGGAATATCTTTTCTCTTGTACGTTCAGACCATGACAAAGCCAATAACAGATATTGCGATAACGCCTCTACACGCGTATTTCACACCTTAAAAACGCCGAATACGCTTTAAAATTTAGAAATGCATATTTTTATGCATTGCTTTTCCATATGAAATTTCCTTTTATAATCGGTAATTACACTGCGATTTTGTCATAAAAATGACTTTTTTTTTTTTTATTATCAAGAAATGATATCTTAACTTTTATATCACAGTTTATGAAAAAATCATGATTTGGTTCCCATTGCCGAGCTAATCAGCTAGGGATCGGCTTTAGGCAATCATTCGGAAAAACCTTCAGGGCAGCGTGGGAAAGAGCAGCTCAACCAATGGGCATGCGCATTTCAGCCGCGTCAGGATTGAGATGCTAGTGTATCAGTGCAGCGTGGTGCCATTAAACCTTGGCGTGAAGGAAGTGAAAAGCGACATGTTTTGAAGTTCGTTTAATTGCCATTACAGGGTGGGATTCCCGGCGAAAACAAAGCTGTTAAGCGGGAGTCTCCTGCCTTACGAAATTTTAAGAAAAAATGAATATAAACTCTTGGGTCCGTTTTCGGATCGCTCGCAAAATTCGCGCATTAAAAACATATCCTTTGTAAAAATACGTGATTTAGAAACGGACCCTTCAGAGTTCCAAAAATTGAAATTGAATACATCTGGAACATAATCAGTTTATGGACCCGTGAATCGGCTTCCATGCGTAGCCGTATGAGCAGTTCATTTTGCATATCGCAGACTGTTACGAATCAGGCATGAGATTGTTCTTCGGATTCGCGGAATTCCAAATTTCGGTTATACCCAAGCGATGAAAAAGAAAAAAAAAAGAAAAAAAAGAAAAAAAAAGAGAACATAATGTTTTATTTTCGGAGGATTAGTGCGTGTGTGTGTGTGGGGGGATAACTCGTTTTCCGCCTGGGGAACGGTATTCTGTTTTTTCAGAACTTCCGAAAATGAAAGCTATTTACGCGGTGAAATTTTTATCCGCGAACGTAATTTCTTTTTCTCGCGAAGTTTCCTCTGTCCAGTATTGTTAGTAAATATCAATTTATTGCATAAATGTTTGCATTTCAGCTTGAAAGTGTAGACAATAGTTTTCGATATTGGAAGTTCGACGGAGCAAAAATTTCCTTGTGAACTTTAGGCACTAGTTTCTTTCGTGGATTCGAAGAGTAACTCTTTGTTGTCATCAAAACTGAAGATAATTTTTTTGGGGGTGGTGTGTGTGTGCGTGCATGTTGGCGGTGGAGAGGGTTTCCGGCTGGGGATGGAATTTCGTCTTTCAAAACTTTCGAAAAACGGAAGTTAGACGAACTGCAGATTTATTCTGCAATCATAATTTTTTTTTTCCCTCACAATATTTCCTCTGCTCATTTTTTTTTTGTAAAATATAACTTTGTTTGATAACTGATTGTGTTTCAGCTTGAAAACGGAGGGAAAATTTCCGAAAACGGAAGTCGGACGAAGCAAAGATTTTTTCGTAATCGTAATTTTTTTTTTTTTTCGCGATGTTCCCACTGTCCTGAATAGTTGCAAAGGGAGAAACTGGACATTCCTCATATCAGAAGTATGATTGAATACACCAACTCTCAATTATATTAACTGTAAACATCTCATACATAGTATTCAAGATGATTTTTTTTTTTCAGAGCTGAAGGAAAACATGTTCAAAAATAATAAATTAGTTGGCCTTTGCAATACTAAACTCGCACATCACAATGTCCAATGAAGGTTTATTTTATCTTTTGTGATTGAGATAGACTGTAGATTTCCTTCCTCCACAATAGAACTCTTTTTGAAGTTTGAGTGTGTAGAATCTGAATCTGTGAAGCAACACACACACAAGTTTTGGTACAGTCTTTCGAAAGCAAAACAAAAAATTTTGCAGCCTCATGGATAAAACAAGACAAGTAGGTAAGATTTTGATAAATTATGACTTACTTATTCTATATAAAAGAAAATCAATTACATGCTAATTCATGTCGACATATTTATATATAGATATAATTAGTTGTTTTAATATAAGATATTTAGCTAAAAATTTAATGCAATAATTATTTGTTCTCTAAAATTACTCCTTTGAAAAGAAAAATACTCCTTTAAAAATTGTGAAGGAGTATTTTTACTCTTTTGAAAAAAATCCTAGCACGATCTCTGGTCAATAAGGACAAACAACATGGTGTTTATGAGATACTTCTACGAACCCTGGACTCGTCACTGCCTCCTTCCTGCTACATAGGCTCCACCCGGATGAACCTTGGGTTATGTTTGAAAGAACATAAAAATGATTTGAAACAGGGGAACTTGTCTACGGCTCTAGCAAGAATTGTAGGCATGGGTAATTACGTTCCACAATGGGACGAAGCAATTATTATCTCTTCAGCCTCTACTCAAATCAATTTGTTATTCTTGGAGAGCCTGCACATTTACAATTTGGGTGACTCCTGTTGTAATGACAGCTCCCCTCATCAAATTCCAGGGCCCTGGCAACATCTCTTCCACCTAGGCACTTAATTGGGAACTGGAGATTTTTTAACCATGACCATCATGTCAAGACTGATATGTAAATTTTCTTTTAATTTTGGCCTCTTACCTGTTACCTATATATACTTGGATGGACGGTCTAATTTTACCATATGAAGATGGGTGTATAGTAATGCCCGAAAGGCCTAATGCGTGTCAATGCTTTTAATAAAGTTTTAACTTTCAATGTAGTTTTAACTTATTTTATCGTGCAACTAGACGGAAGTCGTTAATATCAATCCTTAAATTTGTCAATTGACATTTTTGAAATGATGGCGGTACTTCGTAATGTGTGATTTTAAGTGAAAAGATGAAGAACAACTTGATTCACTATAGCTGCATAAGTGAAAGAATTCTCTGGATTCATTTGAAAGTGAAACTTCAGAGAATAGTAATTGTTGTAGTGTATGCTCCTTGTGACTTGGAACCTTCTAATAGGAAGGAAGATTTCTAGAATGAGTTAAAAGCTGTTTTGAGTGCTAAAGAGAAAGTTTTAATAGCAGGGGATTTCAATGCTAGAATAGGTGTGCAGAATGGGATTTCTGATAACGTTCTGAGTAAGTTTAAAGATTCTGGTGAGAATGATAATGGTGAAAGATTAATTGAACTCTGCATCGAAAATGGATTGTGAGTATCTAATACGTTTTTCAAGCACAAGTATATCCACACATGCACTTGGGAAAATCATACTCTTAGATTCAAGAGTGTAATAGATTTTGTTGTTTATGGATCAGTGTCTGAAACACTTAGTTGTTGATACCCGTGTGATGAGAGGTGCAGATGTTGGCTCTGATCATCACCTGTTAGTGTCGTGGGTGAAACTGAATGTTGGTTGGAAAAAGAGGTATAAGAAGATGCCTGTGGTGAAAAGAATAACGGCTGAAAGGCTGTCTGAAGAACATCACCACTACTCTGATTTACTCAGTGAATGTCTGAATGAGTTGGAAGGCATGCGAGAGGAATGTAGAAAAGAAGTGGACATGTTTTAGGAACTGTATTGTCACTGCCACTGAAGAGGTCTGTGGTACTTACTGCAACAGTGGGTAACTTTAAAGGTGATGCTTTGGTGGAACAGTGAGGTTAAAGAATCAGTAAAGAGAAAGAAGGAAGCATACTAGGGGATGTTGCAAGGTGTTGTTATCAGAGGATGAATATCACTGTAAGAAGCACGAGGCAGCAAAGCTGCTTTGCCAGAGTAAGGATAAGAAGGAAAAGGAGAAAAGGCATGATTTGGCTTTTTGGAAAGATAGAAAAACATTCTGGAATCACATAAGACATATGAAAAATAGGGGGGGGGGGTTCTAGGTTGTGCAAAGAATAGGGTTGCAGAAATGATATAGGAGCTCAATTAGCTAAGTGAAAGATGTAGTGAGTACTTCTGTGATTTATTAGGTCATGAAAGCAAAGATGATTCCGAGGTAGAAGCAGATGATATCATAGTGAGAGATAGAAGCGAGAAGAGGTGTGTAAAGCTCTAAAATCTCTTCAGAATGGTAAGGCTTCGGGAGTAGATGGCATATCTGCTGAGATGATAAAATATGGTGGGGTGGTGACTGTGATTGACTGATCAACTAAAATTTGCCAGTTATGTTGGGAGCTAGGAATGGTCCCTCAGGATTGGAGGGATGCTATCATTGTTCCCTTGTACAAGGGAAAAGGTGATCAGACTGAATGCAAGAACTATTGTGGTATCAGTTTGCTGAGTGTGCCAGGAAAAAGTCATTATTGATAAGGTACGAGGTCTTACATCAGAGAAAGTGTAGGATGTACATAGTGGTTTTATGCCTGGTAAGGGCTGCACTGATCAAATTTTTGCTCTACGCATGATGACTGAAAAGTATTTGTCTGTTGGTAAAAAAGTGTTTGCGGCCTTCATAGATTTAGAGAAAGCTTTTGACAAAGTAAATAGGACTCTTCTATGGAAGGTACTGAATAAATATGGCATTACTAGGAATCTACTTAATAGTGTGAAAGCCATGTACGCTGGTAGAAGAGCTTGTGTACAAGTGAATGGCGTTTTATCAAAATGATTTTCTATTGGTGCAGGAGTCAGACAAGGTTGTGTAATGTCACCATGGCTGTTTAGTATATTAATGGATGCATGCAATGTGGGATGCCAAAATGGATAATACTGGTTTGTTTTGGTAATATGCGTGAGTGCAGAGCACGTTGTCCCAGATGTACAAAGTTTGTATGAAATTCAAACTGAGTATAAATAAGGGAAAAACCAAAGTTATGGTTTTTGAGTGAGGAACTGTTTGTACTGAATGCAAGATAAGCCTTAAAGACACAGAGATTGGCAAGGTGAATGAGTTTGTATATTTGGGAAGTATGTTTGACAGAGAAAACAAATTAGATGGCGAAATTAATAGGAGAGTGAATTCTTCATTGAAAGTCATAGCTGCCTTAGGAAGATTTCACAGGAATGATGTGTTCTCAAGGAAGTTCCAAATGGCTGTGTATAAAAGTGTAATTGTTCCTACTCTGATGCAGAGATGCCAACATCTGAAGGAAGTCATCAGTAGTCCACGTGCGCGGCGCCCATAGGTTTTCCGTAGCGAGGTCAAGTCAAGTCAAGTTCCCACATTAAAATTTGCAGGCATGGCCATTTCCCAGAGTACACTGCTACATTTTTAGCAACATGTTAATCTGGATCGGGGACAATACTTGGATAAATTTTGCAACATACCCAAGTCCCCTTAAAATGGGGGAAAAAACTTGATTAAATACACAAAAAATACATACCATTGCAACTCCAGCTTTTAATAAATATGTTATGTCATAAGTGTGTGATGCCACACACTTATGGTTATTCCTCCTGCTTTTTAGAGTGAAAATGTCGATCACAATCATCTTTTCCGCCGTGGAAGATTGAAAAATCAACAGCACACGGGGAACAAAACCCATGGTTTTCGGATACCAGAGACGATTTTAGACACGGAAATTCTTGCGAATAACTCTCCATGAATTTTTGACAACTTTTTTGCTTTTTAGATCCAAGAATATTAGAAGAGGCAGGTGGTCATTTACCCAACGCTATTGCAAGTAAATTTGTACACGACAAACACAATGGGAGCAAAGACCGATGCACAGAACAATTAACTTAGAAAGGTTTCATAGCGTTATTATGCGGATAAATAGAAAATTAGCATTAAATGCTTATATGAAAAAAATAATCAAAAAGGTATTTTAAATTGCATAAATAGCTCAGTAATGTGCTCTGCCAAAAAAAAAAAAAAAAAACATTCAGGATTCCCTTGATCTGATGACTATTTGCTCAGAGCAGTTTTTTTTTCTGATATCCCATTTGCTCAGAGCAGTTTTTTTTTTTTCTGATATCCCGCCTGCCCCACACAGCAAGCATGGTTGGCCAGCCAAACATGCTTGCTGTGTGACGGCTTTGTGACGTTATCGCAAAAATCACATTTGACTATGCTTGACTTTTTTTTTTTTTAAATAATTTAAAAAAAAAAGTTTTCCGGAAATATCCGAGATTTTGGGGAAAATCCGTAGTTTTTTACACCTTCTCCGTAGGTCCGTAGTACGAACATGATATCCGTAGAAACTACGGAGGATCCGTAGTACTTGGCATCTTTGCTGATGTATTGCAGTGAAACCTGGGTACTGCAGAAAAGACATAGGAGTTGTTTTTGTGCTGGGGAGATGTGTTACTTACAGGAAGTCTGGGGTAAGACACATGCTGATGATGTGAGGAATGAAGATGTGTTGCAGATGTGTAATGTGAGGCAAAATGTTGTTAGTAAGGTGGAGACTAATATTCTTAGGTGGTTTGGCCATGTTGAAAGAATGAGTGATGATGTGCTGACTAAGAGAATTTTTTTAGCTAAAGTGGCAGGAAAGAAAGGTAGAGGAAGGCCAAGGAAATCACAGGAGGTCCAGATTCAGGAATGTCTGCTTGAGAAAAAGATTATGAGTATGAAGTACAAAAGGTCTTGTGTGTGGCATGTGATGGATATTAATGAAGCTCAAGCGGTGTGCAGAGATCATTGCAAATGGAGACATTTGATACACCAACAGTAAGTAAATTCTAGTTCTATCAGTTGAATGTGTACTTGGCATGTGGTCTTTCTTTGACAAGCTAACCTCTGAAATCTCAGAGAACAGCTTAATAATATGCACGTATGTATGTATTTCAATCTTCAAGTTGTGTTTCAGACATCAAGATGTTTCATCTACATTGGATCCTTTGAATATTAATATCAAGAGTAAATGTGCTTGTGTGGTTAAGAGTCTGATGAATTTATTATTTTCTGCCAGAACTTACGAAGAAAAATAAGAAACAATTGAGAAAAAGCAGACTGACCCCTTCGCTAAAAACACTGGAAAAATAATGTAAAAATACAGTCTGCTACTTTCACAATTTGTGATATTCTGATTATTTGTGGCTGTGAAGCCAAGATATGAAACAAACAGATCTTTTACTGTTGTCTGTGTCTTCTGTTTTCTTCAGAAACAAATGCTTGGACTAAAGACTGTATGCACAACTTGAACAATTTCAGTCTTGAAATGACATCATGAAATATCTCCTGGACAGGTTAATTTTGTAGTTAATCTGATTCAGTTTGAAATAAAGCTAACATAATTTATTTGAGTGCTCTCTCTCTCTCTCTCTCTCTCTCTCTCTCTCTCTCTCTCTCTCTCTCTCTCATTTAATTTCCCTATCCACTTCCAAATTATCTGATTAGAGAATGATCACAGCAGTTTTGGTGTCAAGAATGCACGTCTGTGCTTTATACTTTTCCAGAGATAAAAAATGTTACTGTATGCATTTCTGCTGGGTTGAACCAGCCTTAATCTATAGGACTTCTTGTTAAAGTGATACGAAATCACTTTTGTTATGGTGAATACTGATTAAAGAGGTTTACACGGCACAGTTCATCTGGTGTCATATTTCTATTGGCTGTCTCCATGTGAACATAGAGACTTCCATAGAATCACCAATACAAATGATTTTTACATATATTTAATAATATAATATTTATATATATATATATATGTTATTATTTTTTACATATATTTGATCTTTACATATATTTTTAAAATATAATATGGGTCTTTAAATTTTGCTTGAATCAGATAAAAACCTTTTACACTAGCTATAAAGATGTTTACTAAGGCTCTCTTATATGGTTTAATGTGTGCAGAATTCCTATTAAAAAGTTTCAAGGTGAAGTTAAAAACTTCTCTAATTAACTTGTAATTTTTGGGGTCATCTTCTCTTAGGAAATTATGGTACATGGAAAGATTTCAGCCAGTTTCACAAATATTTTTTTCTTATTTATTATCCACAGTCCTAATGCACATAAAACAAAGAACATTCATGAGGTGAAGGCAGAACATTTATCTGTTCACACTCTAGCTCTGAACAGAAGTGTACCTTGACAACAGGATATGATTTTCAAATTTGTTCCTTAGTTCCAGCACCCAAGGGTTATTTTTCAGTGCCTATTGTTAGCCTCTTTTTAAAATTTATTTCCCCAGCATTTTTTGTGTACCAGTTTTTACATCAGGTAACCACAAAAGTATTTGCTGTTTTTCAAGGGAGCAAAAGAAACACCTTGTAATGACTGAATTTGTGGAGAGAGGGTGTTCTGCCAGCGGTATATTGTCAGCTGAAACCCCAAGATGCTCTGCGCATATGAATCAGATGAGTAAGCAGTTTGGAACTGGAGAGACGCGAGACTGAAATGGTGGTATCAGTGGAGATTATTCGTGGGTGTTCGTTATATGAATTTAAACTCTGTTCATCTTCTGCAGAAACAGCTCGTCACATTTGCTTAACATTCAGAGCAGATGCTGTAAAGGAACGCACAACGCAGAATTGGTTTAAAAAGTTCAGAGACGGAGATGATTCCATTCAAGAAATGGCCTGGAGAGGTCATCCTGTCCGTCTTGACACGGAAGACCTGAAAGTTGCTATCGAGCATGACAGTAGCCAAACATGCAAAGAACTAGCTCAGTCATTTGGCGTTAGTGATGAAACCATCTGACGACATTAGCATGCAATAGGTAAGGCATACAAATTGCCTCAGTGGATCCCCCACGTATTGTCTGCAGTGAACAAACAGCAACGTGTCTCAGCTTGTCTTGCATTGCAGTCTCGCTATGACAAGGAACCATTTTTGGATAAAGTGCTAACATGTGATGAAAAGTGGGTTCAGTACAGCACCCCAAAATGTTCCAGACATTGGTTGTCTGCCAATGACTCAATTCCTCACACATTAAAGCTAGCACTTCATCCAAGTAAAGTTAGGCTGTGTGTGTACGGTGGGCAGCATGTGGCGTTATTTATTATGAACACTCTTGCAATGCTGCAACACGATTCACCGCTGCAGTGGACTGCGAACAACTGAAATGTGTGCATGAGGACCTGAAAAAGAAAGAAGCAGCACTTGTCAACAGAAAGGGAGTTCTCCTCCTTCAAGGTAAAGCTCATTCCCACTCTGCTTCATTGACCAGAAACACTATCAAAGAACTTGGGTGGGAGCTTTTATGTCATCCAGCTTACTCACCAGATAACTCTTCTTCAGACTATCACTTGTTTCTTTCACTCAGCAATCATTTGTGTGGACACAACTTCTCCAACTTCGATGAGTTTCACGCTGCCCTCCAAAACTTTTCTCTTCCCATGATCTGGCATTTTATTGCAGGGTTATATATATAATTTGTTAACATGTTGGCAGAGTGTGTTGATACCCATGGTAGTTACTTTGATGAATAAATTGCTTTACTATTATGTATGTGTTATACTTTGTCTGACTCTGAAAATGGCAAATATACTTCTGTGGTTACCTGATACCTCAAATACTGGGTAGCGCTTTAAAAATATGGCTGACCCCCCCCCCCCCATTTGGCTAAAACTTTGAATTTCTTAGTCATTCGCGTGGACACAACTTCTCCAACTTCGATGAGTTTCACGCAGCCCTCCAAAACATTTCTCTTTCCATGACCTGGCATTTTATCGCAGGGTTATATATATAATTTGTTAACATGTTGGCAGAGTGTTGTTGATACACATGGTAGTTACTTTGATACTTTGATGAATAAATTACTAAACTATTATTTATGTGTTATATATACTTTGTCTCAGTCTCTGAAAATGGCAAATATACTTCTGTGGTTACCCGATACCTCAAATTCTGGGTATCGCTTTCAAAATGTGGCAGACCCCCCCCCCCCCCATTTGGCTAAAACTTTGAATTTCTGTACACCTTTACTTAAAAAGCGAAGAGAACCCAACAGTTTTACCACATGAGAAGTGCTGTTTTTTCATGGAACATGAAATCATCTGAGCTTTCCTGAAAATGGCCTTAATGCATGCCAACAACCAAATAGGACAACCTCGTGGGGAAGAGAAGGGCAAATGAAGCACCCATGGATTTGAATCCAGTTCACAAGTGAAAGAAAACTGAAGCTACTCTACTAATTTAACTGCAGCACAATGATTACTTTATTGAACTATTTCAAAAAACTTTTTTGGGCTCAGTAATATCAGGAAACATCATTTTGTTGAATTAAAAAAATATGTATGTAAGAAACCAGTCTGTTTCATGACAATTTCTAAACTTATAAGAACATCTCTAATGTACCTTCTTCCCTTCATCATCCTCATCGTCATCATCATCGTCGTCATCATCATCATCACTGTCAGAGTCACTACCAGAATCATCAGATCCAGAACCTGAGCCTGATCCAGAGCCCGAACCTGATCCAGAATCATCATCATCATCTGACTTGTCTGAATCATCGTCATCATCATCATCATCATCTGAAGAGTCATCATCATCAGAACTTTCTGATTCATTCTCTTTCTTAATAGTCTTCTGCAGAATTGGAAAAATAGGCAATAAATATAAATATTTGCTGAATAATCATTTGTGCATTCAATATTACATCAACAGAATAAACTTAGTGTGAATTAAATACAGCTTTCTTTTATACGAGAAAAAAAAAAGAAAAAAGCTATGCAAAACCAACATGACCAGTAATGAATAGTTAGTTGAGCAACATCAAGGAAATTTTGAAATGGGAAAGGGTATTATGATATGATATAAAATAATGTAGATTGTCTCAGCTTTTACTTCAGATTGGTCAAAGGCAAGACAAAACTTCATGAAAGAAAAGATATCATTGTTATAATGTTTACAGGGATTACACAAAAATAAAAATTCTTGCGTGAATACAATATCTATCTATCCACACACTCTGAAATGGTGACATTAAATCTGGTTTTCAAGACTGACTTAAAAATTCTAATATTTTTGTTCCAAGTTTGCTGTTATGATATCAGATGGAGATTTTTGAAAGCAATATGACTAAATATCAAAATCAATAATTAAAAATAAAAATAACTGCTAGTATTTGTGAAATAAGTATTGTGGCATCTAACTTTTCTGTCAGATATCAGATACAGAAGGAGAATACCATATTTGTTAAATGACGGCTTCTATGGTAGAAAAGGAGCAACAAATAGTATGGAGCTTTGAAATTTGGCAAATGGAAAAGGAATGATACTATCTCCTTCTTCAGGGTGCAGTGAACTGTTGTATGTACTCCCTGCACCACTGTCATTAAAATGTCAGTGATTGTCTCACAAATTGTTGGGCAAACAATAATTCAATACAGTCAAACCCTTATTTAAAGGACTGCGATTTAACGAATTCCACGATTTTACGTACATTTTTTGTGGTCCCGACGGAACCACATTGAAATTAATGTTCGGCGTTTCCCGATTTAATGAACACATTTCCTCAATTTAGCTAACATTTCTTATTTTTTAAACCACAAAACTATGTTACCCAGCATTTTCACGTTAAACGTTAGCCCAAATGCAATCCCTTGATGTTTACGATGAACAGATCGGACTAAATGCATCAGATTCTCATGAAGATGAAGCAGAACTGAATGTTAGCTGCTTTAATGATGCTGGTAACAGTATAGAATGTGCTAAAAAGTACTTGATGCCCTTTGATATTAATGATGATGTTTTTCATGCATTTCATAAAATTGAAGATGCAATTTATAAGCTTAACATTCAGAAAAAAATATGTAATCTTCTCTAAAGGTTTTCTTTTCTACAGGGTAAAAAGGAAATTAACACATATTCTGTTTTTATAAGTTATTTAGTGCTAATTTATCTTTTTCATGCAGGTTAGGATACTGAAATCATTATTCAAGAACATAAATGCTCCGAAAAAAAATCAACTATCGTATTTACACTTAAATTTTGATGCTACATATTGAAGTCTAATATCTACGAATTATGTATTTAATATGCAAATTAAATGTGTACATATAACATTTTTTATAATAAATTCATAATTAAAAGTACTGTACATACACAGTCATCACATTATTGTGACCACATCCTACTTTTCAAATCAACAGCGCGTAGCCAATGAAAGAAGGCACGTATCGTGGGCTGGCATGGAGGGTATATAAGGTGTGCTGTAGGCATTCTGAAAACATATCACTCGTTGCAGTCATGGATAAAAGAATAGATTTATCAGATTTGCAAAAAGGGATAATTATTGGCTTTTGGGTCAAGGGTGGCAGTATTTCTGAAACTGCGCAGTTTGTGAACTGTTCGCGTACTGCTGTGGCTAAAGTGTATTGTGATTGGAGAAAAGGCACCACTGCGAATAAGCGACGTAGAAATTGCAGAGCACCTCGTGCCATTGATGTGAGAGGTGAATGTTGGCTTCGAAGGTGTGTGAGAGCTGATCGACATGCTACAATGGAGCAACTCACTAGCCAAATGAACCAGGGGGCTACGAAATGTGTCTAAAATGACAGTTCAGCGAACCCTTATGCATATGGAGCTCCGATGCAGATGGATGGTCACTGCACCTATGCTAAAGAAGGTGCATCGGCAGAAATGGCTTACATTTGCACGGCAATATCGGAATTGAACCTCCACTGATTAGCAAAGGATTGCCTTCTCCGATGAGTCACGTTTTTACTTCATCAAATGGATGGATGTCGGCGTATAAGGCGAGAAGCACCGGAGAACAAATACTCTTCAACCATTGCTGGAAAAACACAAGCTGGTAGGGGCAGCGTTATGGTCTGAGCAATGTTTTCATGGCATTCGCCGAGTCCACTCGTATCTGTGGAAGGCACTATGGACCGAATTTGTTAGGAATACATCCTTGCAGACCACGTACACCCATACATGCTGATTGTCTTCCCTGGGACTGATGGGATCTTCCAGGACGACAATGCGACGTGTCCCACAGCTAGAAATGTCAGAGAGTGGTTGGAAGAGCAAGACGAAGACTTCAAAGTATTTCCCTGGCCCTCTAATTTCCCAGACTTAAACCCAATTGAGCATCTGTGGGACCACCTACATCGTGTTGTTCGCTCTGTGGATCCTACACCACGCACCCTCCAGCAGCTGTCAGATGCACTGCAGTCCACTCCACATACCTGTGAACACCTTCCAGCACCTTATTGAGTCCCTCGCAGCCCGTCTAGCTGCACACAGCGATCACTCTGAATATTAGCTGGTGGTCGCAATAATGTGATTCGACCGTGTAATTTAAATTTCTCTGAAACAAAAAGAACTTAGCTGCTTACGTATTCTGTTATGAACACTAGCTTAATTTGAATGTTTCATTCGAAAGGCTTCCTCGATTTAGAGAATTCCGCGCTTTTACATATAAGGCTGTTGGTCCCTTGAAGTTCGTCAAATAGAGGTTTGACTGTATTCTGTGGCAGAAAGTCATCACTTTTTTCTAACTTTTTTACTTTTGTGATAACCTAAATGTACAAACAGCAGACTTTTATTAAAGTAAACGTGAGAAGCAGATCCTGTCCATACAGTAGTAATGCATTTTGATTTTGTGCCAATGCTGCAGGTTAAAACGTTTGCCTTTTTTTCACATCCATATTTCTGCTGCTAATCTGAATAGCAGCAAAGATGGTATCCTTGCTTTTAGTTTTTGCCATGGATGCGCACAAAATCTCCCCTGAATTTCCAGTGTTCTAGAACTTTGTGTCTCAGGGCTAGCATCTGTTTTACAGCATCGATTCCATCCCCCTCCAAGAATATTTCCACCAGCTATGTACTAGCCGCGTTTTGAGAGAGAGAGATCGAAAGAGATGAAAGGAAAACTGTTCCTCTCAAACTACTGCCCAATAGCTCTTCATACCTGCTTTGCCGAAATTATGTAAAAAGAAGTTAACACACCTACTATGTTGTCTGGTTCTCCCGCGTCCCTTACCGATTTTTGAATTGGCTTTAACTCAGATTAATTAAGCAATATATTTTTTTCAATTTATGCTTGAAATATGATTATGATATCCTGCTACACCAGGTTCACATATAATGATAAAAAGAATATTACATTTCAACTGTTTTTCCAGGCTTTTTCAGGATACTTCTTATACAGTATATTCAACAGTACAATATCTGCATGTCTTGACATATGCAAAACTGGTACAAATATTTTTTTAAAACATAACACGCAAAGTGATTGGCATAAACTAAAAAACATGAAACATGAAAATATGGTATGTAAGGTAACCATGATCACTAACCTTAACTTCTTCTACCTTGCTAGGTTTCTTGGATTTTGATTTTGTGTTAGCTTTCCTATATTTTTCATATTCTTGGAGTTCAGAAGCTGACAAACCCTGTAAAAATAACATAAAAGATTGTATGGCTTGTTTTACTGGTGAATTTGAGAAAACACGAATCTTCACATTAGGACTTAGGAATAAATCTGCATTCTCTTAATTGAGCCACATAAAAGCAGTTTTAAATATCTGTGACTAGAGGGCATTATACACTGAAAGAAAAAAAAAATCCCAACACCAAGAAGGGGTTGTGTTAGATAAACGATAGTTGGTAGGCAGTGAGAGTACACCTGTAAGATGATGCCTATGCAAATTTCGCGCTCGGCGCATACATGTGGCGCTAGTAGCGCCTCGGAACATGCAAAGCAGGTTTGCTGTAAATACGCGCTGTAACGTTCGTGAGCGTTAGTTATCGTTGAGATTCGACGTAGGGTGTTGATGTTAGTCAAGAATGCCTTTAAGAAGACGAAGAAGCCATTATCAACAGCTCACGGAGTTTGAACAAGGTCGTGTAATAGGGCTACGAGAAGGTGGATTTTTTCCCGCAATATTGCAGAATGACTTGGCAGGAATGTAGCCACTGTGCATGATTGTTGGCAGCGGCGGCCAAGGGAAGGTACTGCCTCAAGAAGACCGGGTTCCGGCCGGCCACGTGGCACTACTGAGAGGGAAGACCGCTATGTACAGCGTATGGCCGTGGCGCATCGTACCGCGTCTGCGGCAGCAATTCGAGCTGCAGTTGCCACCACCGTGACACAACGAACTGTTACAAATCGGTTACTTGAAGGACAGCTCCGAGCCAGACGCCCTGTAGCGTGCATTCCACTTACTCCAAACCACTGCCGTTTGCGACGTCAGTGGTGTCAAGCTAGAGCTCATTGGAGGACGGAGTGGAGATCTGTTGTGTTTTCTGATGAAAGCCGGTTCTGCCTGGGTGCCAGTGATGGCCGTGTGTTGGTTAGGAGGAAGCCAGGTGAGCGCCTGCAAACAACCTGTCTGCGGCCGAGACACACTGGACCTACACCTGGAGTTATGGTCTGGGGAGCAATTTCCTATGACAGCAAGAGCACTCTCGTGGTTATCCCACGCACCCTGACGTCACAGTTGTATGTCGGTCTAGTGATTCAACCTGTTGTGCTGCCATTCATGAACAACATTCCAGGGGGTGTTTTCCAACAGGATAATGCTCGCCCGCATACTGCTGTTGTAACCCAACATGCTCTACAGAGTGTCAACATGTTGCAGTGGCCTGCTAGATCACCAGATCTTTCCCCAATCGAGCATGTATGGGACATCATTGGACGACAACTCCAGCGTCACCCCAACCAGCATTAACCGTCCCTGTATTGACCGACCAAGTGCAACAGGGTTGGAACTCCATCCCACAAACTGACATCCAGCACCTGTACGACACAATGCACGAACGCTTGCGTGCTTGCATTCAACATTCTGGCGGTTACATCTGTTATTAATGTACCATCATTTCACATTTAAAATGGCTCTTCTCGCGTTTACAATAAGCTGTTATCCTGAAACCTTAATCGATTAAATATGTTACCTATACAAATGTATTGCTGCCATTTCATTCCTCTACAACTATTTTTTCGTGGTGTTGGGATATTTTTTTCCGTCAGTGTATGTCACAAACGTACAAAAGATAAACAGAAGCAAGCTACATTAGAAAAAATCTACATGTTCTCCATATCAATGTTGTACACCAGAATAGTGTTTATGCAGGTTTTGGCACCCCCACAAAAAAAATGTTTGCAATAAATTCAGGCATTATCCTATGTCATACATTAAGCATTTATAACTTATTTTTTGCATGTGCAGACCTGCCAACTTTGAATGACCCCAATGTGTAGTTGCGCGCAGCATAGCCAAATTATTGCATGTTCACCCCCCCCCACCGTAATAAAAATGTTATAAATTATTGTTTTGTATTTTAAGTAACTTATCATGCTTACACATGACCACACTTCTTTCAGATTTGTTGTAACAATTAACCTACATAAAATTATTAACAACAAAGAACTTTCTCTAACATTAGCAGTTAGTTATGTACCAGGAATTCCTCTTAGAACAGAAAGTTCTGTTTGTTTGTAATTCAATGTGGATCATTGCAATACAAAGGTTACAAAAGTCAAAGCTTAAATGTGAGGGAGCATTAAACACAGGGATTTCAATTGACTATGCACAATAAAATTCAAAAAGAAAGTAGAAAAAAAAATCAATTACTTACTACATGAAGAAAGTTCCATGGCACTGGAGCCAAAAAATTCAGTTCTACAGTGCTGGAGTCAGGAAAATGTTCCATATTTAATTGAGCTTAACAGTATTTTTAAGAGTGGAATCAACACACAAACCTTGCTACATGAAAAGTGTATGACACAGTCACACGATGGTATGCCACTGATTTAATATAGTTAGATCAGTCTCCTGTCTGCTATAAAGTCTTATTTTATCCACAATGCCACAAAGCTTTAAAAAAATGACCATAGTTTTATTATACATACCCCTACTAGCATTTGTCATGACTCGCACGAGCTTTTAACAGGTTAACAGTTGCATGTTTTACTGTTTCAAGCTGTTCTCGGTTGAATTCTCTCTGATAGTTTCACTGTATGCAGACATCCTGATTTTTTCAACCAACAATGCATTTAACGTTTCAATACTGAGACTAGCACAAAATTCTGTAAGATTCTTTCTAACAATACTGAATTTCCTCTCTGTCACTGCATTACTGTGGGGAACCAATAGTATTGCTAACATGACCTAAGCAAGACAAGAGTATTTTCTTGTTCCATTCCCATCTGTTAATTTGGAAATCTTATCCCATGCAATGTCCAGCCTTGGAGAGTTCAAAATTTCTTGCTCAAGATTCTCTACCTGGTACCTCAAAAACTCCATTTCAAGGTTATCCATATCACTGTTACTAACAATTCCTGGAAAACTTGTTACTATGAACTGTACTGATGCATAGGAGAATTTCTGCCTCACTGATATATCTGCCACCTCAGCATGCTTCAAAAAATCATCAGCCAATGGAAATTTCTGAATTATATTGGGTATATAAATAAGTTTTGAGGGATTTGAGGTGAACAAAACACGTTGTTGGAGAACAGAAACAATATTTTAATATTAATCGAAGTATGCTCCCTCTGAAGCTACAACTTTACCCCATCTTTCGGGCAGTGAACGTATGCCCCGAAGAAAGAATTCCGGTTCCTTGGAAGAGATCCAGTTGTCCAGCCAATTTTTGATGTCTTCATAAGAACTAAACCGTTCTTCAGAAAGTGCTGACTGCATCGACCGGAACAAATGGTAATCCGATGGCGCAATATCTGGCGAATATGGCGGGTGGGGTAGAACCTCCCAGTCGGATCCTTCTAAGTACTTTTTCACAGGTCGAGAAACATGTGGTCTTGCGTTGTCATGCTGTAAGATGACTTTGTCGTGTCGATTCTCCCATTCCGGCTGTTTTTGCGTGAGAGCTCGTTTTAAACACATTAATTGGGTTCGATACCGATCACCAGTAATAGTTTCTGATGGTTTCAGCAGTTCATAGTGGATCACACCCTTCTAGTCCCACCAGATACACAGCATTACCTTTGAACCATAGATATTGCGTTTTGGCGTTGAAGGACCTGTCTTCACCCATGCTTTCTGCCGGTTAGGGTTATTGTACCATATCTATTTCTCGTCGGCAGTAATAATACGATGCAAAAAAAAACTTTCTTTTTGCCTTTGAAGCAGCAATTCGCAAATGGTTTTTCGACGTTCAAGGTCTCTTTCTCGCAAAGCACGTGGAACCCAATTCCCTTCTTTTTGCACCATTCCCATGGCAGCTAAACGTTGTGAAATGCATGGTTGACTAACATTTAATGCTGCTGCTAGTTCTTTTTGGGTCTGGCACAGATCCTCGTCGAGTAAAGCTTCCAATTCGGCATCAGCAATTTTTTGGGTGGTCCAGAACGTTCTTTATCACTGACATCGAAATTGTTCCTTTTGAATCATCTAAAACAATACTCACATGTTTTTATGGATGGGGAATGTTTACCATAGATTTCTGACATTAAGCGATAGCTGTCGGCAGCACTTTTCTTGACAATAAAGTAATGCACTTATACTTCCCGCAAATGCTGTTTTGTCGAGACGAAAGTTGCCATTTTCCATCAAGTAAAACAAATACGTCTTCACAATTCAATGGAACGTCGTATATTGACAGCTGGCGTCTCGTACTGCGATATCGCAGTGTTGCCACCTTAAAATACATGCAAGCAGTAATAAGTATGACACCGAAATCCCTCAAAACTTATTTATATACCCAATATATTCACATCCCTTAAAGAAACATCTGACAGAAGAATAAAAAAGTTCCAGTTGTGATTCTAGAAGTTCTCTTTTTATTTCTGTTAAATAGGATCTTGTTTTTACACCAATAACAAGATCTTCATCAGCTTTCTGGTATTTAACCTTTGTGAACTTGGCTTAGGTGACATCAGTTATGTTGTTTAATGCAGATGGTTTAACAAATCTGATCAGCAAGTATGTGAGTAGACTATAAAGTTCCTTTCTTACAGTGTGAACTGCTAGAGCTTCAAGCTGCAATTTTACATTCAGATCTACAAAAAGGGGTAATGTGCTGCTGAGAAACAAACAATAAAGTTTGGTATCCAAGGATCTTAGAGCGATAATCAAATTTTTCAAGAGAACATTTCTTTCCAATACTTTAGAATTATCTTCATTTACACAAAACAAAACAAGTCTGAAATGCGCAGATTTTCAGACATAGAGCGTAATGCGTATCAAACTTTGCTAAAGCGGAGAAACTACACTAAAAGCGTAGTGCTTGGCAGATCTGCATGTGTACATCTCCTGCTCCCCCCCCCCTCTTTCTCTCTCTGGGTGTTTATTATCATAAAACCACATATCTAGGTAAAAAGTATTTTAGGGCATTCATGATTGATTGATTTTATTTATTTATTTATTTAATTTTGTCATTAAAAATATTCAAACTTTAAGATGTTGTATTTATTTATTTAATTATATTCCAATCCTGAAGATAATCATCATAATCTGAATACATACTTCTTTAAAATACATCAACTACATAATTAAAAAAAATACAGAAAACAAAATTAATGAAAAAAATAACGTCAAAAAACAGAGTATCATGTGAAATAAGGATAGTTATCTGGGGTGAAGAAATAATAGCATTTTTAAATTATACACAATTTTCATTTTTAAAGAAATATTATTCAGATTATGATGATTATCTCCTAGATTAGAACATGAAATAAATAATTTTAACACTCTGAAGTTGAAAAAATGAATTTTCAAACAAAATAAAATCATAAGATTTTTTTTATTACCTAGCTGTATTTAGCTTTACGATAATAAACATTGAAAAAGAGAGCAGATGCACATGTGCAAAAACATGTTATACTGAGAAGATATTTTTATGTAATGAAAGAATATATTTTGATAATATATACACCAACTTAGGCAATTGCTATCTTCCACTTGACACATTTCTATACCATCTCAATATCTTCTAATGCACTTTCTTCTTCTGCCAAAGAAGTACCCAGTTCTGTTTCAGCTCTGGGGTAAGCTGTTTCCACATTTGCTTGTGATATACAGTATATGGCTGCATTTGTTCAAAAAAGTGATTTAGTATCAAATTTTGAAGTAGTACATTAGGGATTACGTACATGAAATTCTTCTGTGCATTCATGAAATTCCGCTATTTTTGTTATAATTTGGTCATTCTTCAAGATCAGTGCAAACTGTTGAAAATTTTTTGGGATATTAGTTGGGGTGGGGGGTGCTTCTGGAGACAGTATTTCATCTTTTAAAACTTTAAAAAACGGAAGTTAGATGAAGTGATGAGTTTTCTCCCCTATTCCTAATTTTTTTTTTCTCGTGATGTTGCCTTCTGTCCAGTATTGTTTTCAAATATAATTTTATTGCCGAAATGTTTGTATTTCAACTTGAAACTGTAGGCAACAATTTAGCAGAAGCTAGATGGCATGAAAATTTCCCTGTAATCTTCAGGCATAAGATACTTCCGTGGATTCAAGCAATTCTGCCTTTCCTTCTATCACGAGATTGATGCGCAACTGCATACTTGCCAACTTTTATGGATCATACATAAAATTTATGGATTTCTACTTAATTTTACTGATCCACGGATGTCTTTTTTTTGTTTTACGGATTGTTTAATATTTTGATTGCTCAATCGAAATATTTCAATCCCCTGCAACCATCCACTTAGATTTTCTACCAGACCTTATGAGCGCTGTGTCGTGCGACGATGTCATCTTTGACTTGCCGGTTTCGTGACATCGTGCGGAAGATCTCTCTCTCTCTCTCTCTCTCCATGGGAGTGCTCAAGTGAAGTGCTGATGCTAGACGCATGCGCAGAGTTTGCAATGGCCGTCACATTTTTTATTTCTACGGCAGTGGTATTTCAGTCCTTGTAGACGCTAGTTCATCGTAGCAGTTGATTGGTCTCCTCTTGGGAGGGAAATCACAGCCAATGAAACAGAAGGGTAAAATCTGCGTGCTCAGTGTTGAGCAATGTTGTTGTAGCAGCAAAAGAATACTTTCTTATGTATATTAACAGAATACAATGTGATTTGTCACGAAGATTTATTTTTTCAAGTCGACCACGGTTTTGCTGGGTATTGACCTAGCTTCATCAAGACGAATGGCACATAAATATTCAAATTGTATAGGATATCATAAATGGTGTTTCCAGTCATGGGTTTTGGTCAGTTGCTTCCACGCGCTTGATAGAAATGGGATGGATGCCATGCCATTAATAAGTTGCCAAGACTTCCGATGATATGGAAAGCTTCCAAAATATCAAGTTTGGTGGTTGAATCTGGCTTGTCAATTAATTTTGTTCCTTCAAAGAGAAATTTATGGTCCTTTTCATAACAGTGTTTGGCCATCGATGATTTTTTTAGGTCACAGTTCCGAATGTAGGTCTTGTGCTCCTTCAATCCAAAATGCAAGGCTCTACGGGTCTGTCCTATATACGAAGCGCCGCATTCACATGGAATTTTATAAATTCCCCATGAGTTTTTGTCTTCAACATAACCCCTTGATCCTAAAAAGTTCGTTTTATTTATGGGTTTAAAAATCACTTTAAAATGAAAGATTTTGAGAATTTTTGAAATTTTGAAGGCAATGTTACGGGAAATGGAATAATGGCAAAATTAAAAAATCCGTAAAGTTAAAAATTATGATACACTTTTTATACATCTTTTGCATCGCCAGTATTCAAAATGCACAAAAGCATATACTTCAAGTTTTAAGAAAGGAAATCTATGGCATTTGAGAAATTTTTCGTGATGATGCCATGTTTAAGAATTTTTAACATGTCCTGTGTTTTGCAAAAAAATTAAATAATCAATATTAACTGTACAGCAGTTTAAGTAGTTTTTAACAAAAATGCTGAATGTAAAAATTATTTACTTTTTTCTCTTCTGCAGACAGAAGTGATTTTGCATCATAAAATATCCCTAGAATCGTTGTTTAGAAACAAAGGCAATCCTTATGTTTTAGACTACTGTTGTGTGCACTTACAGTTATTAAACTATATTATCACCTGACACCCCACATTCCTTGAAAGAACTGCTGGCGGTATCAGCAATTTTAAAATGGTTTTGGCAAACAGTGCACCATATAATCAGGGGTGATTGTAAGGTGACACAAGAAACCCTGAAACTCTCAGCTCAGTGCCAATATACATATACTGCATATTACAAATATTTATATATATATATATATTACACACATATAAACCAGCTACACAACATAGGCCCTAGTGCTTGTGCAGTTAAACTTCACATCTTTCCTTGTACCAAAGTTTCTTTCATTGGGCAAAATCCTGCAGGCATTGCATCTTTGAAATCAAATTTCACACTTCACATTATATATTAATTGAGTAGTATATACCCTGAAATGGCAATGGGCTGGACATACTGCCAGAAGGACAGACCATCGATGGACAGCTGAAATTTTAGATTGGATTCCAAGGGACAGGAACAGATCCAGAAGAAGACCTCACATGAGAGATGGGTGGATGAAATTCGAAAGTATGCCGGAGTGACATGGAGGAGACTGGCACAAGACAGACCGTTGTGGAAGAAACTTGGGGAGACCTTCATCCAGCAGTGGATTGATAATGGTTAACAATGATGATGATATGTGGATCAGTTTTACTTGAAGCCTACAGTGGATTCCATTCAATTTCTAAAAGCAGCTCATTGGATTAACCAAACCTAATATAATAAAATTATTTGATGTAAATGCAACTTTCAAAATAACGGAAAAAAAAAAAAAAAAAAAAGCCGTCCTTTCAGCAGGCTGTTATCTTGAGAGCTTGTTTGATGACAAACGAAACACTCAAGGTGTCACAATTAGTCTAATTCACCATCCCCCACGGCCATGCAGTGTTTTTAATCTAATACTGTAATCCCCCCCCCCCCCCAAAAAAAAAATGGAACTTGAACTTTTAGTTTTCATTTTGTAGCATTTTTATAAATGAAATGCCCGAAGCATCTCAAATTTTTCTAAAACTTAAAAACCCGGATTTACGGGTTTGGAATGTGACAAAAACTCGGAATTCCGGGCTACACCCGGATTACAAACAGGTTTGCATAATAGTCTTGCTGTCGTTTAATTTTTGCCAATCAAATGTCCTTATCTAAGATTTCTGAACAGCGCAACATCTTTTTTTTTTTTTTGTTTTTTTTTACGCTTCATCAGTCTGCTTGCGTAAGTTTCAGTTTTGCCAACAATGTAGATTCCGATTCTTAAATTACGCCAGTCAACAATGCGGAAGACAAATTTGTAACTACCGCTGACAGATCAGAAATTTCACATAATTGCTTACTATGAGATATACTCACTGCTGGATCCCCCCCCCCCCAAAAAACATGGTATATCCATTACTAAATACAACTTATATCCGCAGCTAACACGAACTACTGATCTCTTAGATAAACTAAGTTATCGGCATCAGCAATTTTTGCTCTTCTCCCAGCTAAGTGTGCAGGCTCGTTCTTAACAAAACTTAGCCTTTGTTTCAGTAGTACTGCTGCCAGTTCGCGTGCGCGTGCACACACGGGCGGAAGCTTCCACTTTCCCCTCCCTCACTCGCGCAAATTATATCAGAGACCCAACCCCACCCGGGCTGTGCAATAAATATTCAATTGTCCCTCCCTCCCCATAAAGCACAGCTTTTTTGCCCATCAGTCTGTGTCCTCCCGTTTCATGGCAGTTTACGCATTTTGTCACTCGAGGCATGCATCCCATCATTAACTGTAAATGACATCTGGAGCAAAACTAGGTATTGCCCCAATTTCTAGACCTTAAGCATAATACAGGGTGCACACCATATAATAGAGGCCACGTGGCCAGACGTTGTTGGGCGGGTTAAAGTTGTTTGGCGGGTTTCCAGTTAAAACCACTTTGTTCCACTTCTAACTGGTTTCTGCGTGTACAGCTGCAAAGGAATTCTCCGGAGTGGTTAGTCACAGCCAGAGCAGTGTAGGTATGCGGTCATAAGTGTAAGTGAAGAGAGAGCAAAGGCAACAGAAATGGTTTTAAGTATGGAACAGCAGATTTTTATTGTGGAACAGTATTTCAGAAATAACTCATAAAAGGTTTTAAATGAGTTCTTTACAGAAAAATTTCCACATTGTGCAGCACTGGCGAAATCAGTGGTACAGAAGTTAAAGTGGAAATTTTGTGAAACCGGCACAGTGTGCAACAGGAAAAGAAACAAACCCAAGTCAATTCGTACTGAAGACAATATCAAGGATGTGTGCACAATGATGTTACAAAGCCCTCAGAAGGTGGATTTGCATTTTCAGCCGTACAAAGTTATGGTGCTCGAAGAACTTAAAACTACTGATTATGCAAAACGGATGCAATATTGTAAGTGGTTTCAGGAGACCATTGTCAGCGGTGAAATGGACTCAACACTTTATTACATGACAGATGAAGCATAGTTTAATCTGTCCATGTATGTCAGTGCGCAAAACAGCAGGATTTGGACTGACACGAATTCCAGACGGACAATGGAGATTCCTCTGTACGACCAAAAGATAGGCGTTTGGTGTGCTGTGTCAGCGAAGAAAATGGCCGGCCCATTCTTTTTCACTGATACCATCAACTCAGAGCGCTATGTTCAGCAACTGTTCAACCCATTTGTTGCAGCACTTACAGAAGAGTGAGCACATGCTTTCTTTCAGCAGGATGGTGCAACGGCACATACTGCGTGAAACAGTCTATGTGCTGTGCATGAAGTGTTTGGGGAGGACAGAACTGTATTGAAGGGCCACCAGATCACCCGATCTCTCCACCTGTGACTTTTATCTGTGATGAGCATTGAAAGGGAAAGTGTACGCAACTAATTCGCACACCCTTGATGAATTAAAAGTGAACATTACAGATACCATAGCCCAGATTACTGCCGATGAATTGTGGCACGTTACGAACAACATGTTTCGTCGTGTGCAGCTGTCTTGTTGTCGGAGAACAGCACTTTCAGCAATTGTTGTAAACGCAGGTAAATTACTCCTGTTTTCTGTCATTTCAACTATTCTTTACCATGTATAGTAACATTGCCTGACTGTTATCATTCATTATACTCGGGCCTCTTTTATATGGCACACACTGTATAATTGAAGAAGCGCTATTCTCCTGGCCTTGGCACTCATTCCGTAACAATAACACAACTTCTGGTGATTTGCAGTAAAATGAAAAACATGCGACGACCGTCTTCTTCTTCTTCTTTTTTTTTTTTTTTTTTCTAGAGTAGAAAATTCTCCATTCCCCAAATTTTTCCACTTTAAATCTAGTTGCCCAGTCAGCAAACTAGATTTCATTTTTACTTGCCCAGGCCAGTAATTTACATGCCCCGCGCATCTTGAGCATGGTATTTTTCAAGCCCTCATTTCTATTCTTGCAAGAAACACTAATGAATAAGTCTCAGCAATGACTACAATCTTCCTTGTTCCGTTTTCATAAAGTTACACAATGACTTGGTTTTGCCAGTTCTTAGGATGCAAACCAGTATCCCCTGCAACCTTAATAATTTGTACTATAAAGCTTAAAAAATAATCAGTACAATACTATATACTTGGGAAGCAACAAAATATGTAAAAACCATCAGCTTTAATTTGAACAAGACAAATTCATTTCATACAAACTTAGGATACTTACTGACAAAAATTTTTGCATGTCCTTATTGTACTTGCGCATCAAGTCTTGAACTCGTTTTTTGTACTTTTCTTTTTCTGGAGGTCCCATCACCTTCCAGCGCTTAGCTATTTCACTCATTCGATTTTTAGGATCAACATCTGTGAGAACACTCAACATCTCTGTAGAAAACAAGCCATATCCACTCCTACAAAAGAAATGGTAAGAGAAAAAAAAGGCAATTGAGTACAAATTTCACAACTGAATATCCAAGTGAAAGTTGGTGAACCTAAATGGTTCTTAAGCTCAATTTACTATTCTGTCATGTAGTCTAAATGCTGACACTAACAGCTTTGTGAGTAATAAATGTACAAATTCTGAAATACTGATGTGAAAACCCATGTGAATAACAGACTAACATTTCAAATGTTTCTAGAAGTGCGTCCAAAATCTAGATTCTTTAAGTTTTTCCTGGATACTAATATGAACATAGGAACATCTCAGTTATTGTAGTTAGATGACAGCTACTTCTGAGTCATAAAAATAAATACCAATTACCTAAGCACATCTGAAATATATTTTATACTACACAATGTAACATGAAAATTTCAGCACAGCAAAAGTAAGAAGGAATTCACATGGAATTATTAAGATTTTCAGCCTAAGAGCTATGGTTTTTAAACTATAACAAGTTTGTATTTCTGACCCTGGCTTTTACATTCCATTTTTTCTTTGTTGTTGTCCTGTCCTCTCATACAACTGATTTTTTAAATTTTTAAATTTTAGCTTTTAGTTGCATATTCTTCAGGTTTCTTTTTTTTTTTTTTTTGAAAAATATGTTGCACTATTTTCAGCTTTCATAAAAACATAGCTTCTGTGCTGCAAATTAAGTAAAACCTCTAAACTCATATATTCTATACATATACAGTCAAGTCTCTATATAATGAAGTTGAAGGGAAAATAAAAAATATTCGATATATGCGAACTTTGTTACAGCGGGACAGATAAAAAAAGGGGGGATATCTTTTGCATATTACATTATGTTGGGTTAAAACTAGTCAATCATAAACTATTTATCAATTAATCACAGGTAAGTTAATGCTTGTTAATTGAAAACTGTAGCTAGCAAAATAATATGAGTGAGATCTGTAATAAGTAAAACATTTAGCGATTGTAAAAATGAAAGTAACTGCCAAAATTTTGAAATTTTATCTGCTACATGTTACATCAGATATACGACCTAATTCTTACTTGTCTTCAGCAAGATAGCCTTTTTTTTTTAAAAAAAAAAGCAACTTCCTTTGATGAGGTGATTAAGAGGTAGCAAGGGAAAGGGAAAAAAACCAAAAAAACATTTTCCCAGGAGATGTGTTTGGCACGGATATTGCAGAAAATGGGAGGCAATAAAAAAAAAAAAACAAAAAAACATTCACTTCTTCATGCAAACTTACCTATCTGTAAGGGGAACAGATAGGTAAGTTTGCATGAAGACGTGAATGGGTAAATTCTTGTTTTCCAGTAAAGGCTTAAAAAAGCTGGGCAAGAATTAAATTTATTCTTATTTTATTTGATGACAACCATCCTGACCCTTCGATACACGCAGTTTCCCAAAAATTTATTGTTCGTAACATATGGTTAAAATTACAACAGAAAATATTGTGGAGTTAAAGGGCTCTATAAAAACTTCAGTTTATACAGAACTTCATATTATGCAAGCTCGTTATCTGTGGGTTCGACTGTATATATATTTTCTACTACAGTTTGGTGTAGTAGAAAATATATATATACAATATATATATACCACACACAATACGGAATTATCGCCGTAACAGTACTAGCTTTATGGCTCGGTGCATTATCCTGCTGGTACCAACAAGACTCGGTTCCATAGAAACTATGCCAAACAAACCAAAACCATGTCTGTGAGATTATCTAAATTCCAGATTACAATAAAATGATAAGATTGAGAGTCTCAAGGGACAATACCACAACACCATCAAAAACCTAATACACTGAATATTTTTGCATTTGTAACCATTTACTAATTATTTACAGTTATACATGCACAGAGATTATGCACACACGCATGCAGAGCAGTAAACAAGAACACTCACTGAGGTGGTTTTTCTTGGTTCGCCTTTAAAAAGGCGTTTGCGGCCCCCACTGCTAACAGCTAAATTGTCATTCCCAGTTTCTTTTCTGAAAAGAGAATCACTTCTTTACTACTAATACATCTAACAAATCTTCAAATCATAAATTTACAATTACAGTGGAATGGTAACTCTATGTTTATTGGTTATGAAATCTCATTGATTACATAATTTTTAGTGTAATTTTGAAAGACATAACTGGCATTCTAGTGTGACACCATACAGACATATGCAAGAAAGAAAAAACACAAACATGTGCACATTTAACATAAACTGCCACATTGTGGAAATACCACTTTTGATGAAAAACCATAGTGAGAAGAATTGGCAGGAAAACACGTAACACACCAAACATTACAATTCTTGAAATCGTCAAATCATGCATAAGTTACGCTGAAAATTATAAGCAGGACGTTTTGGTAGCGACTTCTACCTTCTTTCTGAAGAAATTTAGAAATGTCACCCAGTGTAATAATTTTGCAATTTGCAAAGCAGACAAAGCAGGATGTCCTTCCTGTCTTCATCCATAAGAATTCTTTGGACAACAAAGTGGCTGATTTCCTGGAAAAAACCAATTGCATAAGACTCAAGGCTAGCAACACTATTAAACTATGTAAAGCTGTTACTAAGCTTTCTAAAAAATTGTCTCTGAAATCTTTCTTAGGAGACATCCCCCCCCCCCAGCTTATTTTCGAACTCCCAGGTTGTTTTTACAGATCAAGCTACAAAAAGTTGGACATCTTATTAGGCCATTAATTGAAAACACCCTCTGCCCTGCAGTCAATCTTGAAAGGCAACTGGTCAAATGCTGCAAAGTTCTGACAAGAAATCATCCTTATTCTGTTGTATCGACCAAGGACTTTACACAGAAACTCCCTTCTTCCATCAATCCTCAAGATTTCCTGTACACCTTTGACTTGGATTCATTATTATTTCCTTCTGTTCCTTTCTTTGCTCATGGTCAAAAAACTAATGGAGCACCAAGAACTTCTTGGAGAACTCATCAAAGATCTTTATGACTGTTTTGATTCATTGGAAAAGTATTCCTGTTTTGTATACAATGGTATCTATCTACTACCAACAACAACAAGGGGGTAGTACCTATGGGCTCTCCTCTTTCCCCTTTACTTGCTGAAATTTATTTGCAGAATATTGAAACATTAATTGTTGCCCCATCCCTCTTAAAACCCACCATTTGGTTATGGTATGTGGACGACATCTTCATTATTTGGCCACACCATAAACACACTGTGTTTGAACTAGTGTCCTCCATAACTTCAAAATTCCCGCATACGAAATTTTCTTCCCAAGAAAAGGTCGACAACAATATTAGTTTTCTGGTTGTAAACATCAACCCAGACTTCTCACTTGGCCTCTCTGTTTACAGGAAACCTTCTACAATAAGGATGTTAAAAGGTGCGTCAGTATTGCAGGTGTTAGGGGTAAGGTAGATTTCAATGCTTTCGCGGTACATGAGGGCATGCCGATTGCTGAACGAGGTGATCCACTTAACATAATATCATCCCTTACCACTCTTGCATCTTTGAAAAAAAAAAAAAAAATTGTCTGCTCTGAAGTCGTACATTCACAAAGCCAATCTTATTTGCAACAGCCATTCTGTTCTTCAAAAAGAATATCAGAACATCATCAACATTGGCAAATTGCATGGCTTCCCACCCCTCTTAGTACATAGACTAATTAAGAGTTTTGAATCACAGAATAGATCTAGTTTACTGCCTGAACCTTCCACCACCCATCAGTTTGTTGGCACTTTGCCCTTTAGCCTGCCCTTCACTCATAAAGTTTGGTCTATTTTCAGGTCTTTTGGCTACAGGATTGCAGTCAAACCACCTCCACATCTTCTCAACCTCATCCTTCAAGACAGAGATCCCAATAAACCCCTAGAGTTACAAGGTGTCTACTTTATCCCTATTAACACTTCCACAGGCGTTACCCACTATATTGGTAGTACTTACCGCAGCATAAACCGGCAATTGATGGAGCATATCTCTGATGTTAAGAAAGGCAGCCCTTCCACCTCCTTTTCAATTTTAATCATCAGCAATACGTCCACGAGTCCCAATTGGCATGCCCTCAGGTACCGCAAAAGCATTGAAATCTACCTTACCCCTAACACCTGCAATACTGAAGCACCTTTTAACATCCCTATTATTTGGAAAGCGATTTTGAAATGTGACAACAACTGACACTTTTACCACGTGTCTCATTTCATGACTGATGAAGGTAGAAGTTCCTACCTAAACGTCTCGCTTATAATTTTCAATGTAACTTACACATGATTTGACGATTTCAAGAATTCTAATGTTGATGAAAAACATTTGACCGCATTTCCTTGATACCACTGTTGATGAAAAATCTTTTGCCCATATTTTCTTTTTAAAAGAATCTACATTTTTTCTTGCTATGATATAAACATATCACAATTTTCTTAATACAAGGGTTGTACAGAAAGTAATGAAAAAGTGGGCATAACTTTTATTTTATTAACTGACACAGATCATTCAAATCGCACATGTTGGTATAATAACTCTTCCTCTATAGAAACCCTTCTTTTTCATTGCAAGTAAATAACGGATTCCAAGCAGAAGAAACATGCCGTCATTGAGTTTTTGACGAAGGAAGGGTGCAGGCTGTCCGACATCCACAGAATGTTTACGGAGGTGACACCATTGGCAACAGCAATGTGCACAGATGGATGAAGAACTTTAAAGATGGAGAAACCAGCATTGAAGACAAATCACTCAGTGGGAGATCACCATCTGCGACCACTGATACAAACCGTCAGCGAGTGGATGAATTGATTCGAGCAGAGAGACGAGTCACAATCTGTGAGCTTGCTGCACAACTGGACTGTGGTCACAATGCCATACAGAAGATGGTGGAAGACTTAGGGTATCAAAAAGTCTGTGCAAAGTGGGTACCTCAGCAGTTGACACCCAATTTGAAGAAGAGAAGGGTGGAAGTCTGCTCTGATCTGCTGGAAGTGTTTGAAGCCAATGAAGACATGCTGTTTTCCAATCTGGTGACAGGGGATGAAACCTGGGTGAATCTTTACGATCCGGAAACAAAGAATCAATCCATGGAATGGCATCACACATCTTCACCAAGGCCTAAGAAGTTCAAGAGCCAGCGATCAGCACAGAAAGTCAGGGTGACTGTGATATCCAGGCGATGAAACAGATGATAAGACTGTCAGATACAAGTACGGGGAATAGGCAGGATGACGCCGTGCTTCATAGTCCAAGGCACTTAGTGTCAGCATTGTTCGTTGTGCGACATGAGAGCGAGCGTCGTCCTGGAGCAGAAGAACACCATGTCTGTTGACCAAAGCTGGTTGTTTCTGCAGCAATTTCTTGTGCGTCTGGTGTAATTCAGCACAATAATGTTCTGCAGTGATGGTTTGGCCTCTTGCCAAGAAACTACGATGAATTACTCCGGCTATGGACCAACAGACAAGGAGCATCATCTTCTTGGTGTGTAGGGTGGCTTAGTATGTTGTCCAGCAGGCTGTGCCTTGCTAAACCATTGTGCAGATCGTTTCCGATTATCATATAGGACCCACTTCTCGTTGCAGGTGACAATTCGATGCAGCAGAGGTCTTGTTTATTCCTGCCAAGCAGCAATGTGCAGACTTCCAAACGCCTAGTCTTGTTGGCAGTTGTCAACTCATGCGGCAGCCACATGTCCAGCTTTTTGGCCTTACCCAGCACAGCCAGATGCCGAACAACGGTCGTGCGGTGGACACCTACTTCTGCCGCTATCTCACAACACGTTTTTTCGGGGGTCCACTTTAACCACACGTAACAGAACATCGTCAGAAACAGCAACAGGTCGGTGGCCACGTGGTTCATTCTGCAGGTCCACAGTTCTGCTTTGAAACTTTACAAACCATCGCCAAATGGTTTGTTCGTTGGCTGTATTCTCCCCAAATGCTTTGTTAACGTTTTGAGCGACAATTCCTGCAGAATGGCCTAGTTTAAATTCATACAGGAAGATAACTCTCAAATCCAGCGTCTGCATGTTTCTTTTGCAAGACATGTTCCGTCCAAACAAACTATGCCTGAACCTTGTTCTTCACACACGTGCTAGCTATTTATAGTAACTCTGTGACGTAATACCCGACACCTGTGGGTGGTTCCATTCCACTATGGTGGGGGCCTGTCTCCACTGTGACCCTCTAGAAAAATTTGAAAAACCACGGTATTTCCAAGCCTGGAGAAAAAAAAAAAAAAAAAAAAGAGAGAAAATTCCAGGGTTCCAGGGGCCACGTAAACCCTGTATATTTGACAATTCGATGTTATCTTTCTTGTTCAGGGCTTGCTGATGTCCACCACATTTATGCTGAATTCCTTGGCAATTCTTTCTCATTTACCATACATAAATGGGAAACGAATTTCCCCGAAGAAATAATTTTTCTCAAATACGTGGAAGGCGACACAAATGTAATCACTGGCACTGATGTGCCGTATTTTCCCTGTTGTTCATGTAGCCACTTTTTCAGAAAACTTGAAAATTACATTGCCCTGGAGCGGAAATTGAACCGGCACTTCCCGAGTACCGGTCTAGCATGCTATCCGTTACACCACCCAGGACAAGGAAGTTCCAAGCAACTGAAGCCAGCTAAACAAATGTAACTTAGAAATCTAAGAATATTAAAATATATATATATATATATATATACTATAAAGATACCTTCGTTTTAAATTCTAAAATTTTTTCCTTAGTCTTCAGTTTTGCTCTTAAGTATATATATATATATATTTCTTCGGGAAAATTCGTTTCCCATTTATGTATGATCAGGCCTCAACAAATCCCGAGAGCCAGGTCGCCCAGCCAACTAAAAACTTTACACTGGCGCCCATTATTTTTACTACAGATTTCCTAATTTGCAGTAAATACCGTACTTTCTTTCATATAATCTGCAGATTATCTTAAAAATTTAGATTCACCCGATAACATACTGGTAAAGAAAAAAAGGAAGAAAAAAAAAAAAAAAAAAGAAAAAATGTTTCTGTTGCGTTTAAAAAAATCAGTGTGATTTTTGGGAGAAGTGGTGTTACTGAAAAGTACCGAAATTGCAGTAGCAGAAAAACTGTGAAGCAATATGGAGATGGAGGACAGCAAAGAGATTGAAAGAATATATTTTTTTCTTACGAGCATTCCGTCAGAAAATATGATGCAACGAATGTGGTACTATCGAGCTAATCCACAGCACATAATCATTTCGAGAATATCATTCGGTAGTTTTACCGTGGTAATCATTTTATTTTTGGTTTTATTTCGCTATTCAGTTGAAACATATTCAGAAAAGAAACAATTGCTATGGATTGTTTGTAATTTCTACGGATATTTTAGGTCTAACTCATTAACTACTGTAATGCAAAAGCCAGGAAGTTTAGTTCTTTGTTTAATTAAAAATAGCACAAAAGTACTTAAAAATAACAGTTGCTTTTTCAAATAAGATAATCGTTTCTTTCTTCTTTGGACTTCTGGGTCAGTCATCCTAAGAATCGCGGCTTTTCTGTCGGAAATTATGGTTCAAGACGAACATGACAGGTGCAGATTATATTAGGATCTTTTTTCTTTTCTTTTCTGAATATCATGGTCTACGGTTATAAGCCGTACCGGATTATGAGTCAGATTTTTTTCTTTTTTATTTCATGACCTGCATGTTATACACTGCCAAGAATCTTAGGAAGATTTTTTTTTTTTAATTTTATGGTCTGCAAATTATATGAAGGAAAATACTGTACTTCAAATTAATATGTACAAAATCTTACTTCCACAAATTGTGTTTTAATAAAATCAGAATCCAAAATTTTAATTTTTGAGAGCAACAACTGGAAGAATGGGAAAAGAAAATTATGGAGTAAATTGGAACTTTATTTCTCAGTAGTTTGGGCAAAAAGAAAAAAAAAATGACAGCAAATATACTTTATTACTTTTTCATCCAGCATCATGAACACAAATTACGTTTGTGTGTTATTCTTTGAAATTTGACTTCGTTTTGCCGAGCTCCTAAATTTTGGGAGCTGGCACTAGAGCATGTTTACCGATCCCTGTGTATGATATTCTATGAAGCACTGGAACTTAAAAGACCTACATGCGACCTCAGCTGTGAGAAAAGACCATTGCGATGCTGCGACAAATCTTATAGTTCTTTGAGTAGTACATATCTGAAATGTTTTCAGATTTCTACGTTACATCTGCTTAGCTTCAGTTGCTTGGAACTTTCTTGTCCTGGTGGTGCGACGGATAGCATGGTTGACCAGTAATCAGGAGGTGCGGGTTCCATTCCCACTCCAGGGCAATGTAATTTTCAAGTTTTTTGAAAGAGTGTCTACATGGACAGCAGTGAAAATATGGCACATCAGTGCCAGTGATTACATTTTCTCGTTTACTTTAATATTAGGGTGATTCAAAAATCACTGCCGTTTTGAAGAGTCATCCTGTGTCAGGCAATTACTCAGTGAGCACATGTTATGTAGATAAGAACAATGCATGACCAGAAAACTGGTATCGTCTAGTTGGTATAAATTGGAGCCCACGCTGCCACAATTTATTGGAAAATTTTCTGCTGTCAAAACCTATGAATGAGAAACATACGATACGATCCAAGTGCTGTTACAGTTTTTCTCTAAAAAAAGAAGTTGACTGCTGCAGCTGCAGTGAGGAAAAATTGTGCTGCAGAAGGTGAAGGAGCAGCATCTGTAAAAACAGCAAGATTTTGGTTTCAGTGATTTAAAAATGGGGACTGCAGCCTGGAAAACAAAGCACATGCTAGAAGACTTTTGACAGGGAATTCTGAAACTGTATGCGAAGCCGTAGAGTCAAATCCGTGCACAAGCACTAGACAACTGTCCAATGAGCTGGGAATATCTCAGCCACAATTGTTCGTGAACTGCATAAGCTCAACAAGATGCACAGAAGCTGTCGACAAGTACCCCATGAACTGACTGCTGCTCAAGCTCAGCAATGCGTGTATCTCTCATGCAAATTACTGGAAAATACCCAGGAAGACTGTTTCTTCAGGCGAATTGCGACGTGGTGAAAGGTGGATATTTTTTCTGAATCTTGACAAGAGAAAACAGTGGTTAGATCTTAAAAAGCCACCAGAACCAGATTCAGAAAGGGGATGATTTCAGCACAAAGTTATCCTATGCATATGGTGAAACTCTGAGGGCCCCATTCATCGGGAATTGGTTCCAGATAGCCAAGGCATTAATGCGCAGCTGTACTGTGGCCAGTTCGAGCAGATGTATGCTGCTTTAAGCCAAAAGCACCCTGCTCTGGTGAACCATGAGTTATCCTCCAACAGGATAATGCTTTGGCTCATCAAGCCCAATTAACAAAGGATACAGAATACAGGTACTGGAGGGTTTTGAGCCAATGTCCCAACCTGCTTATAGTCCAAACCTTGCACCTTCGAACTACCACTTATTCCAGTTAGAACATGTTGTACATGAGAAACACTTCCAAAATATACATGATGTTGAATTTGGGGTCCAAAACCTTTTCGGCTCAAACCCAAAGGATTTTTTTGCAGGAGGATTCAAGACACAACGGTGTAGAACTATCAAGCATGATGGTCTCTATTTTGAAGATTGGACTTTTATGTTTACGCATTTATACACGTTTTCATCAAAAGCCAGAAAACAGCAATGGCTTTTGAATCACCCTGGTAATAATGATAATAATAACAAAAACTTTCCAATGTTTTTTAAAAAGGGAAAACATAGAAATACACACTATAAAATAAAAAATGTATGTTACTTGTTAACTGGCATTTTAAAATAAAATTCTCAAGTAGTATATCATACCCTTTGGTAGTGGATACTTCATCATATGCCTTTTTTGCTTCTTCAGCAATTTTCTTGTATTTTTCCTGAAATTTTTGATAAAACATTGACTAATGATGGCAGAAATTTGTTAAATATGAGGTACATGCTGCCAAAAGTGTGTTAAATAAACTACATAATATTCAGGTAAACAAACAACAGAGATAAAAAAAATGGTACTTGAAACAAAGGAATTGGTAAGACTGGCTTTCCATTTATGAAAAAAAGTACATTAATTTCTTGTATTGCATATTACTTGCACCAAGATGAACACAGATGAATACAATAAATTAAAATAAAACAAGATAAAACATAAAAATTTCTAACTCTGGTTGCAAAACAATTGCATCACTTTTGTATCATTGTTCCTGAATGTGATTCAGTAGCCCATTCCTGAGTAAGAGTTATAAAAATTAATAGAAATTGTTTGAATATGAATGTTTAACCCATTAAATATCCATCACATATTTCAATGAAATTCTGCACTGATATGAATGAAGGGGAAAGTGCTTTATGCAGTGTTGGCTTCTAATTTCTTAGAAGAGTTATTGATGAGGCATAAAAACTCATTTGAGAGTTACATTGTCAGAAGAACTCGTACTGGGCAAGCATTCTCAGTAATAAAAATTGTTCTCAGAAAGAAGTACAAACTACTAAACAAAGAGAGTGGGGAGGGGAGGCAGCTCATTAAATATAGAGTTCAGTCCCTATCTTATCCTCTTTCATGTTAGCAAAAGTTAGGTGTGGTTTTAAGTTTTCATTTGGAAAAAGTTTGAGTTCACTCACAAGAAGTAAAGACAGGATTATTTTGGATGTAAAACAACAGGCATAAATACTGCAGATAAAAGATAAGAACTGCATACATCACAGAAAAGACAAAGCTGATTAAAGAAAAAAATAGTTTGTTTGATAATGTGTACCACATGGAAGATAAAACAATTTTCATGATTAATAGATTTTCAGACCAATGGAAACATTTCAAGCAAAGTATGTAGATGTCACTAAGTACCCAACCAATTATACTTTTCAAAATATTCATGGATGGAAATAAAGTTTTGGAATTTTTGAAGAAATTTGATTCAGTTATTTAGCATCATTTAATATTAAATACACATTTTAAGGAATTAAATACCTATTTTTTTCTTTGTATTTCTTATGATACATTTTTATATGCAGTTTAACTTCCCTTTGTTGCTCTATTTTCCTCACTGTTTAAGTTTAGAACAAAAAAATCTTTTGGTTATTTGATAATAATTAGCTTATTTTTCAAGTTCTTGTGCCACAAATAATCTTCAGTTTGTTCATTAATTTATTGTTGAAAATATTTACTTTTAGTCAGCAATTCACGAGACCATTATCAGATCAGTTACTTCTCCTTTAACCACTGTGGTTCAAGTTTGAAAAAACTCAATCCACATTTGCATCATAATGGTGTTGCTGGCTGTTAGCAGTCACCATATGTCTGTGCATGGTATCTTTTCATGTTTTTCAGTTTGGGGGTTTGGTACTGTGTGTTTGACGCTTAATAAAACTCCTATGAAAACAAAACCATTGACAGGTACATTATTGTTGCAGCGTACACACTCTTTCTTTTAAAAGCTTATTACTTCCATTGTAAAAATTTCATCCATTTCATTATTGTCTGTGACATCCCTTCTAAAAATATTGCACCACACAGAGTCCATGAATGAGCTTGCCAAATTGTACAATTAAAACAGATGCAACTTTTCTCATCTGGGAAGATGGGATATTACAACCTCTGGAGAGGAATATATCTTTTCACAACCTAAGTCCTCTACTCGACCACAACAACATTTAAATTACCTATCCAATTTTAAAACCAGGTCATTACATGACCTTTCCCCTAAAACCTCATGTACTGGTTTGCAGCTAATCAAACTAACAGCTACTGTTTTATCAAAGCTAAGGTCAAACTAAATTTGTATCCCAAGACCCAAGATCACCATCTCCTGATGAACACTTCTTCATTCATTGAACACTTATATGAATTTTGTCAATTCCAAAGATTTTTGCAACTGATATTACAATCCAAGGTAGCAAACAAGGAAAACATCTAAAGCAAAGTTATTGTATCCCTTTCACAACTGATTTCCTGTACAATGGTACAATCTAGCTTGGCCTATTCACATAGTGCGTTGAAGAAGTACAGGGACCCTATCTATAATTCAAAATAGAAAACACTTACCAGATAATTGAATGCATCCCCTTTAAAATACTTCCCTTCTTAACCAATTAGGGGTTCCAGCATTTCTTCCACTTAATAAAGCACATTTGGAAGTATTTTCTTGGGATTATAGTTTCATCCTCTGTAATGCATTCTTGATGAAGCTACAGGGTGTTTCACTAGGTAGTCTCTCCCCCTCCCCCAAGAGTCAGTCATATTTTGCAACACACTCTACTTAGAAACATAACATGTGGCTTACAATGTACCTCAGTACATGGAAATGTAGCAACATTCACAATAAATGCCGCAAATGTCCTCCATTGACATCCAAACATACTCAAACATGACAATGCATATTATCGAAGGTCCTCCACAGCATGTCTTCATCAATAATCCGTATTGTTGCATAGATGCTACTTTATAAATCTTCTAAGGTGCAAGGCTTGTTGCTGCAAGCATGACACTTCAAATATCCCCATAAGGAAAAATTGGGAGGAGTCAAATTAAGCGAACGAGGTGGCCACAGACCTTTCGAGATCACTCGGTCATGGAAGAAATTTCTTAGCTAACCTGGCGATGTAAACATTTTTTTTTGGCGATTTTCTTCCCCAAAACTTCTCCAGGAATTCCACACAGTGTTACCTTTATAGATTTTCTTTTCCAATAACTTTTCACAATAAACACTCGCTTCACAACGGTATACACAGCCATCCTGAAAGACATTCGACACCGTAAAACATGCAAATTGCCTCTGGACAGAATTAATGTGCCCGACCATCTGGTGGGGTGACATCACAATGAGCCATCACCTTATCCGGAAAATCACTCCAATGGATCATTGCCTTATCAGGAAAATCACTCCCATGCATTTCTCAAAGATCAATGTCATTTGTAAACAAAATGTCATGTTTCTATGTAGAGTGGGAAGAAAACAATAGTTGATTCCTTGGGAGGACTACCTAGTGAAACACCCTGTATATATACTCTAAAATGTTTGTCCTTTGAATTTTTTTTTTTTTTTTTTAATTTGGGAAGCAAAAGAAGTTGCAGAAGGCTAAATTAGGCAAACAAAGCAAGTGTCATACTACTGAGATTTGGTCAGGAACTGAGTGATTGACAGCACTGAAGGAGCAGGTGCATTATCATGATACAACAGTCAGGATTGAGAATCACACTGTAGTGGCCATTTGCACTAAAGTTTTGATCTTAGTCTCTTTTCCAAACTGCTTTGTTGTAAGTCTGGTTCACAGTCTGCCTTGTCATAGCAAAATTCAAAATGCACCATGACATTAACATACAAGAAAATGGTCAACATCCTTTTCACATTTGATTTTACTTTGGATGATTGGGATTTTGTTTTTAGGTCACAGCCATAGCCCCGGAATTCATCACCAATGATATTTTGGATGACTGGGATTTTGTTTTAAGGTCACTGCCATAGCCCCAGGATTCATCACCTATGATATTTTCTACAAAGTGTGGTTCCATTATTGCACGACTGTAAAGCCCTGACAAACTGCAACATTGTGCTCCTTTTGCCTGCATGTTAAGAAGCCTATCCTTCTTATGCGAGAAGCCCATCGTTCTTATCATGCCCAAATCATATGTCAAAATTGCACGACATGAATTAACTGAGATGTGAGTTTCATTGGACACTCAATCAATCTGATTACTTCATTCACATGAGTAATGGAATCATCTGTTCTTGAGTGATGGTTGCCCAAAGTGAGAGTAATTTTCAATGCATTTAGCATTTGTTACTACGTTCATTCTTCCCGTATATCAAATACTTGGAATGCCATATGAGTACAACTCAGGTAGACATTTTTACAATTGCAGTAGAGTAACGACCAACGCTCCTTTCCACCTTTTTCTTAATATGGCTGCAATTTAGCAAGAGCCATCACATAATTTTGTTGGAAAGGAAGAATTTATTGTTGAAAAGGAAGGTTTCGAGGCCTCTGTGGTGCAGTGGAAGCACATCTGGTGCGTAACTGGAAGATCCTGGATTCAATCCCCGGTGGCAGGTGATTATAATTTTTCCGTGACTCACTTATAAAAAACATGGAAAGAGCGATGACTTCTATTTGATATTCCTAATCTACGACAACTGTGTATTTATTATTCATTTGCCTTCTAGTTATTTGTTCAGTTGCTACTGTTCATCATTGGTGAATACCCAGCATTGTGCGGGGCTCCAAAGAAAGCAACCTGCCAGATGGTTTGGCATTTTGTTGTATGTGAGTCTGGAGAATTTTAAGGTCGCTGTGGTGCAGTGGAAGCATGTCCGGTGTGTAACTGGAAGACCCCAGGAACGGCCGATGAGAATTTTTCCGTGACTCACTTATAAAAAACGTGGAAAGAGCGATGCCTTCTATTTGATATTAATTTTGTTGGTTCGATCCATAGGATCACACAACAAAAAAAATATAGAGTTTGGACCCTTCCTTTTCAACAATAACAAAAAAACATTTTATTTTAACATATCTATGTGGCTTGGGACTTATCGCACAGCAGATTAATGGAAGACTTGATTGACTTAATCACCACTCGCACTATGGACCCTAGACCAACACTTTGCTTTTTGTAAATCTTCGCTGTAGCAATGCTGATGCAATACCAACTATGCTTTCCAAAAACATTTTGTGTACTTCGACCTCGCTGAACTGAAGGTCCCACCTCTCCCCTCTTGACCTCCAAAAACGTACCTTCTTAAAAACTTGAAATCTCCACTTCCACTTAATCGCATTTTGGAGTTAATACTCACCTACATTGGGCTATCTGTAAACAGGTAGCTCACCGTAAATGAGTATTAACTTAAGTTTGCACCTCTCTCATTAATACACCATATAAAACATTTCCGTGCCACATAAGATAAGTACAATACACTTAAAATACTTAGACATGTACTAAGCCGACTGTAATGCAATTAAGTGTGTGTATAGGCACCAACAATCTTAAAACATACTTATTTCATCCGCTCTGTCCTAAAATGGCACGATGAGAGAAATTCCACGTGAGAATGAACATATGCATACATATTTATAACTATTTTTTCTGAACTGGGAATTAGTGAATCTTACAAGTAGATTACAGTTAATTGGGACTAGAACACTTTGGCCCAATACAGTGGGTGCCCCACTTATGCAAAGCTGTATCCCAAAGAGCTAATTTGGGATGTTCTTCAGAAACTGCCTTAAATAAACAACGATCCTGAATTTACTGAATTTACTGTACTGGAGGGTTGAAAGAAAGAATTTACTGTACTGGAGGGTTGAAAAAAAGTGATAACATATACACTCAGTAATTACTTAAAGAATGAGCTCATGCAAACTTTTAGTGGCATACCTTTTTCTTTTCTGGAAGTTCACTGTACTCTTTAGCCAAAACCTTCATCACATCTTGTTTAGATAAATCTGGATGTTTTTGATGGAAGATGTCAAATTTTTCTTGTTGGTAATAGAACATTGCAGACAGTGGTTTTTTGGGCCGAGCACCATCAATTGCTTCAAGTTCTGTAATGTCATTTTTTGTGTTTTCTACAACAGTGTTGTTAACAACAGCTTTCTTTCGATTTGGCACCTTTGCTTCACTTTCGATTCTCAGCCTTTCCTTTTCAGGCAAGCTATTCAAATAGGCTGCATATTTTTCTTTGTATTTTGCATTTGCCTATCAAGAGAAGGGAAAAAAACTTATCTTTATACAGTTTTGGAGTGTCAAAGTATAACAAAGAATATACGTACTATTACCCAAATTACAGTGGAATTGAAAAAAAAAAAAAATATATATATATATATATCAGTGTGAAAACAACATGAGATGTAGCAATAGCATAAATTTTCTGATCCACAATGTTACATTTACAATCATAAAAAAAGATAGTATTAGCAGTTAAAAAATATACTGTTTACTGATTGCAATGATTCATTTTTTTAATCCCATGACTCACAGGCATAAAAATCCCAGAGTTCACTGTTTACATAATAATGCCAGTATACAGAAATTACCTTCATTTTCAAATTTAGGCAAATATTTACAGGAATAACTGAGTAAATTTGTGTCCATTTTTTTAGCCTTCATAATTATTCTTCATACAACACATGATAGTTTTTTCATGCATTCAGTTGGTCCTTAACGTCATGAACTTTTTCTCAATAATCCTAGAAATTTCCCACTTGTTATTTAAGGGTATGTATGATACAGCTTCTTACACAAGTAATGGTGTAATAACTTACTTTTACAATCTCGGTTTTAAAAATTTTAATTATGAAATCTTGGAAAAAGACAGATCTGTGCTTATCTGTTACAGGGTTCTCACTCTTTTTCTCCCACAAAAAATAAGCACTTTTTAAAGACTACAAAGCACCCCCCCCCCAACATTTTTGGGACCTTCCCATCCATTATAAGGCTTTCCACTCATTTTCTTCCATATAAAATAAAAAAATTTTAAGGACTATTAAACACAATCCCAAATGTTTTTTAAGGACCTTACCATATGCAGAAATCTACTTTTTGTAAACAGTTTAACTATGCAATTGTAGTATGCTGATGAAGCTTGCAATGTTTTTCCATATACACTGCCAGAAAGTGAAAAAAGAATACCATTAAAAATTGCAGCTTCATCTATGAGATTCATGTCATAGCAACAACTTGTTAAGAAAGAAAAGTGCACACGTGTGAAGTGATTCAATGTTTATTTTAACTTTTAATGCATATTACAGAGTACAGAAGGCACATTTTAATAAGGTGTTGCACCTCCTCCAGCAGAAATCCAAGCTTCCAATCTAGCATGCAATCGGTCATACAAATGCTGGATACCATGCTGGGGGATAGCATTCCGTGCGCTTTCAACTTGCATGCGTAATTCAGAAATCGTCGCTACCTGCTGGGGTGGGTCTGCGGAAGAGTCTTTATCTGATCCAGTCCCAGACATGCTCAATTGGAGACAAGTCCGGAGAGCGTGCTGGCCAAGGGAGTTGATGCACAGCTTGAAGAGCATGCTGAGTTGCCCGGGCAGAGTGTCGGTGGGAGTTATCCTGCTGGAATATCGCATCTAGGATTGCCCTAAAAATGGCAGGATGACCGGATGTATGATGTTGCTGACGTCTTGTACAAGTCTGGTGTTTGTAGTGTACCCCGTAAAAACACCAGACTCGTACGAGAGTGATAGCTAATCACTCCCCCACACCATGATCCCTGGAGTGGGGCCTGTGTGTCGTTGGTGGATGCAAGATGGCAGAAACCGCTTTCATCACTGAAGACCACAGACTGCCATTCTTCACTCCAATGAACTCGTTCTTGACACCACCGCAAACATACTCGACGGTTACCAGGGGTCAGTGGTAACTGTGCCAGCGGCACGCATGCTCATAATCCTGCTTCCAACAAATGATTCTTTATCGTTTTGGTAGACACCAATGGTATGACAGAGGATCGAATTTGTGATGTCGTAGCTGTCCACTTTGCCAATGCCGCCCTCTTGATAAGCTGATCTTCTCGTATGCCCGTAACCACGTCTGCGAGCATGCAAATGCTCCTCTAACCACCGACGTCACCATCTTACCACAGCTGATACCTCTCGTCCCACTCAGTCCGCAATTTGACAGAAGGACCCACCTCCTTCCTCCCTATACGGCCTTGCTCAAACTCCAATAACTGAACAAATGCTGTGCGCCTGCATCATCCAGGCATGGTAGCTTCTTCGACGAGCACTGGACAACATGACACCAGACGAATGACTTCGTTCTGCATGCCCTAATCCTTAAATATGTGCTGCATACATTTGCATGTTGTCATCTGCAGTGATGTTATTATTTCATCCAATGACATTCCAACTTGGATCACAGTTTCTGCTGCCCTTAACAATTAACATATTATAATATGACATTCCTACCAGCATTCCTTCTGGGGTGAGCCGCGGATGGCTTAGTGGTTAGCGATTCAGACTATTAATGCAAGGTCCTCAGGTTCGAACCTGTGCTGATCTTTCAGAGATGGTGTGATTTACTAACAATCGCTGAATATCCGCCGTGCATCGGACGAGCACGTTAAGTGACGGTCCCCAGGCTGGACCCACTGGTTAAATGGGTATCCCTTCCTATGTCCCCCCTGAAATTCTCTCACTCCTCTATGTGCAATATCGTACTTGTACGGTGGCGCCATCTACTGTACTCTAATCTCACTACAAACTGTTCTGTCAAAGTCGCAAGACTTGCTCTCATTCCTTCCGTTTCTGTATCCTGCCCAAAAGGCGGTCTCGCTGTAGGTGGCTGGGACCTAAACTCTACTCACTGTGGACGGAAGTCCTACAAGAAAATGACAAATACATTCCTTCTGGGTATGCTGATGAATTCCTTCTGGGTGTTCTTTTTTCACTTTCTGGCAGTGTACTTAAGTCTGTGGATGTAATAAATTAGGATCTATGCAATTTAAAAGTCAGTTCTGCTGGTCAAATCAGTTTTCCTATTTCAGAGAATACTCATATAGGCAATAATACAGTACATGTAACTAGTAAAATTGTAACTTAAAATATGTACATACATACATATCACTAAGCTGTTCTCTGAGATTCAGAGGTTAGCACCAAAAAGAAATACAAACTACCCGATATTTTTACTTACTCTCGCCGTATCAAACTTCTCCATTTACAGTGATCTTGACATACAACTCGGGCTTCACTGATATCCATTACACACCATACACAAGATCTTCTATACTTCATACTCAATCTTTTTCTCATGCAGACACTCCTGAATCTGATCCACCCATGTCTTCCTTGACCCTCCTCTGCCTTTCCTTCCTGCCACTTTGGTGAAAAAGATTTTCTTAGTAAGCATCTCATCACTTATTCTTTCAACATGGCCAAACCACTGAAGCATATTGGTCTCCACCTTGCTAACAACATTTTGCTTCACATCACACAACTGCAACACATCTTTATTCCTCACACAATCAGACCGTGTCTTGCCACAAACCCCCGTAAGTAACGCATTTCTCCAGCACACAAACGACTTCTATGTTTCTTCTGTAGTACCCAGGTTTCACTGCCATACATCAGAGTAGGAACAATTACACTTTCATACACAGCCATGCACGACTCTCTTGAGAACCCATCATTCCTGTGAAAACTTCCCAGAGCAGCCATGACTTTCAATGAAGAATTCACTTGCCTACTAATTTCACCATCCAATTTGTTCTCTCTGTCAAACATGCTTCCTAAATACACATACTCACTCACCTGGTCAATCACTGTGTCATTTACACTTATATTACATTCAGTGCTACCAGTTCCTCTCTCAAAGACCATAACTTTGGTTTTTCCCTTATTTATACTGTTTGAATTTCATGCAAACTTTCGTACATCCGGGACAAGACAACATACTCTGCAACTCACTTTTGCTCTCTGCTAACAGAACAGTGTTGACCATCAGCATACAGCAATCTGCACACACGGATATCACCAAGACATAAACCAATATTATCAGTTTTGGCATCACACATGCACACATCCATAAATATATTAAACAGCCATGGTGACATTACACAACCTTGCCTGACTCCTGCACCAATAGAAAACCATTTTGATAAAACGCCATTCACTCGTACACAAGCTCTACTACCAGCATACATGGCTTTTACACTATTAAGTAGATTCCCAGTAACACCATATTCATTCAATACCTTCCACAAAAGGGCCCCAGTTATTTGGTCGTAAGCTTTCTCTAAATCTATGAAGGCAGTAAAAACTTTCTTACCAACCGCCAGATACTTTTCAATCATCACGTGTAATGCAAAAATTTGGTTAGTGCAGCCTTTACCAGGAACAAAACCCCTCTGAACATCCCACACTTTCTCTGATGTAAGACCCCACACTTTTTCAATAACAACCTTACCAAACACTTTCCCTGGCACACTTAGTAGGCTAATACCACGGTAGTTCTTGCATTCAGTCTGATCACCTTTTCCCTTATACAAGGGAACAATAATAGCATCCTTCCAATCCTGAGGGACCATTCCCAACTCCCAGCACAACTGGCAAATTTCAGTTAACCAGTCAATTACAGAGTCACCACCATATTTCAACATCTCGGCAGTTATGCCATCAACTCCCGGAACCTTACCATCCTGAAGAGATTTTAGAGCTTTACACACTTCTTCTCTTGAGATCCCTCCTGTGCTTCCATCTCTCATTGTGACATCATCTGCATCTGTCTCAGAATCATCTGTGCTTTCCTTATCTAATAACTGGAAAGCACAGATGATTCTGAGACAGATGCAGATGATGTCACAATGAGAGATGGAAGCACAGGAGGGATCTCAAGAGAAGAAGTGTGTAAAGCTCTAAAATCTGCACCACTGGAAAAACAAATTTCCAGCATAGACTTTTGTTACTCACATTTTTCTACTGCTTAGCAAAAAAAATAATAGCTTCGGGATACAGTTTAAAATTAGGTTTATGGAAATGAAGTTTACAATTACATTTAAACTGATAGAAGGTTCAAATGTACTGGTCCAAAAATTGTTGGATGAGGTTGTCCAGTGATGCATCTTGTTTCTGAGATTAACTGATAGTTGAACTTAATGGTATGTTCTAGTTTATAATGGCTGATATGCGATTCTTGAAATGGAAATTTGATGTGGAATTAAAAGACTGGACAAATGGCTGGATGAATGACAGATGTTGGAAATCAATCCTTATTTGTTATCTATTATTCTCATGTAATGACATAATTCATTCATTCGCTCTTTTACAATGTAACTCAAGTCAAGTGAGATATAGATACTGTCACGCATTGTTCTCGTGACACACATTTTCAAATATGCGTGATATAACTGCTAAAGTATTTAAGAGCTACTGTTGTCTTCACAGTAAAAGGATGTGTCTGAGCATTGTCACTGTATTTTTTTTAATGTTTGATAGTTATTACTAAAAAAGTAAATCATTAAATCACATCTATTTCAATCATGTCTCTGTAAGAGTGATTTCACTGCGTCACTTGTCGCATCTACGTTTTCCTCCCCCACAACAGGGTTAAACAAGAGGTGATAGTTTAAAAGTTGAAACTAATCTAAAGCCAATAACATGAAATTAGTTAATGAAAACTGGAAAGACTAGAAAGCATAAGCTTCCCACCAAGCTAAACATTTCATGATGGCATATGCATTTCAATCCGGGTTTGGGTCATCCTCTGTGTCTTGCTGGTCAGTTGTCACCAAGTAGCCAACTCCCATACAGTTCAGGTACACTCAACATTTGTATGAATGTTGAGTGCACCTGACCATCCACTGCTTTTACAACAAAATATAATCCATTTTCAATACAGTTACAGATATATAGAGTGGAAGAAATATTCTTCTCATAATATGTGGAAAATACATCATGATAATTAACACAGCAATAAGACATCTCTGAATTGACTGTAGTTTTACTGTTCTCACATTATATCAATCACTCAGAAAACTTGAAAATTTCATCACCGTGCTAGAACAGTAATTGGGATATGTGGGTACGCCTGAACAATGCTTTTTGCATGCTCAAATGGTAATCGGGAGATGCGGATTCGTTTCCCATTCCAAGGCAATGAAATTTTCAACTTTTCGGAGTGATTGATATTAACTGAGAACAGTAAAAATACGGTCAATTCAGAGATGTCTGATTGCTGTGTTAATTATCAGTTTACTGCTGTTTGCTGATGTATACATCTTCTAAGAAGAAAAATGTGGTAATGTCATTTCATGAGTTCTCATCAGTTCAGAATCTGAAGCAACTGGAGTCAAAAGCAACATCTTGGCAGGATTTTTAACCAAATGACAAATCATCATAGTTTTTTTTTTTTTTTTTTTTTTTGGGGGGGGGGGGTAAGCATTTTCATTCTGATAATTATGTACCTAAAAGTGAGGTAGAAGAGACTGAAGGAAGATGATGTACCATCTCTACATTTCCAAGTTATCCACATAATACAGAAAGTGCCTCCTACAAAAAACAGCAGACATGTTTTTAAGAGAAGGAACGATGCCACAGATTATTGTACTAGTACAAAAAGGAAAATGAGTGTAACATACTTGGACAACATAGAATGATTAGTTCATTTTGTCGATACTGTCAGGATGACTTTGATGACTGATTCAGACCCATTTAATCATGTACACTGCCTGACAGAGAAAATGCCACACTATGAAGGAATTCTTGAAAACAGACCAAACCGCACACACAGATAACCAAGTAAGTCCTGAACAAATGATTTAATTGTCACATCCAGACTAGGCTCCAGTGGCCGAATATACAGGATAATCAATAAGGAGTGTGGTCCCCATTTTGGGTGATACAGCATTGAATCCGACGTGGCATCGAGGAAATGAGAGTCGGAATAGAGTCCTGGGGTATCGTGGACCATGTGGTGTTGATCCAAGTCCACAGTTCATCTTCAATTTGCTGGGGTGGGAGGGTGCTCAACTGACGTCCAAACATGTTCCATAGATGCTCGATGGATGAGAGGTCGGGGGATCGTGCTGGCCATGGAAGCATCCGCACACCGTGTAAAGCATGCAGGCTGATCCGAACGATATACGGCCGGGCGTTATCCTGTTGAAAAATGGCGTATAGATGGGCCGCAGCACCGCATCAACGTGCCTGTAATGCATACCAGCGGTCAGGTGCTGTTGGCGCTGATAGCACTCCACGCCATGATTCCACGCTGCTGGGCCATGTGGCGCTCCACAATGGAGGAGGAATCCTACCGTTGGCTAAGTTGCCTCCAGACTCTCACACGGCGATCATCTGTGGTTAGACAGAACTGCACTTCATCGCTGAACACCACACTGTTCCATTCAGCACCCCACGAAGCTCTGGACCACACCAAGCGGAGAGGGTAGCCTTCGCAACGGACAGCAAACCAGATGCAACCAATCGACGCGACACTGTCTGCGTCGATAATGGAGAATCCAAGCCTTTCCGTACACTCTGCAAAATGTCACCTGTTGTGGCCTGTGGGTCCGTTACCACATGACGTCGGAAGTGACGATCAGTGCGCTAGGACATTTGTCTCCATGCTCCAGTCCCCCTACGATGTTGCACAAATCCTTCCTGGGACCCCTGTCTTTAAATACGACTGACGGCTGTGGCATCACATAGCGTTTCTTTTGAAATATGATGCAAGGACCATCCGGCGGTATGAAGGCCTACGATGGCACCTCTTGCGAACTAATCTATTTGACAAAAACGCGTACGACGGCATCTTAACGGCATTGGCACCCCTTGTTCATTCTCCAGGCACGGTTACAGCAGAACCACTCACTTCTTGCAGCCGTGAAGACATCTCAACTGATGGTCTCACGGGTTGGTTGTCCGCTTACATCCCGCATGCCATTCATGAAATTGGCCTGCAAATGCAATCATTTGCATAACTTGTACGTGTGCACCCACCCTGCAATTAGTATGATGCTGAGTTCATGTCTTCGTGGTATGACATTTTCTTTGTCAGGCAGTGTATTATTTCATCAGCAGCCATATTAGGCTTAGTTAGCTGTGGCGTATTTTATAGAAAAAGTAGCCAGTTCCCATGTTTCAGTCTACAAACTATATAACAATTTTGTGACCTATTAAATGAGGATTGATATTTGCACACAAATTACAACAGCTCGTATAAAAAAATTTGCTAACCAAATGGTTGTTTCTGAGTCACCCATCAATAGATGGTGCTGTGTTCAGACCCCTCACTTTATCCTCACTGTTTTTGCTTCAAGTTAGAGCATGATAGGTAATAGAGTTGCCTTGTTAGAGGACAGCATTACTAGATATTTAGGTAAGTCCTTATTACAATGCAGATGAATGATGGTAAACAAAAGTTACAAGATCAGAAGAAGGTTAGCAACTTTGGTATTGGACTTAAACTGCAATTTTTTTAGGGTGTCTACCAAATTTGGGAAATGCAAATTCATGGCCAATCAACAAATATATATATATATATATACACACACAGTGTGGCAAAGAATTTTTAAGACTGGGTCTGTAAAATGAAATAGAAACAAGAAATTATAATTTGTTTTGGTTTGTTATTCAAATGAAGTCCCTCCGGCTTCAATACACCTGTTACAGCGATTTAAAAATGATTTGAATGCCTGTTCCAGTTCACTTTGCGGAATTGCCTCCAAAGCACGCGTCAAAGCTGTTTGTATGGTCGAAATATCATAAAAAAAAACACCCTTTTAATGTCATTTTAAGTTTTGGGAATAAAGAAAAGTCGCAGGGTGCTAAATCACGCGAATACGGTGGATGATTCAACACACAGACGTTCTTTTTCGCCAAAAATCTACGAACAAGAAGTGAGGTGTGACTGGGTGCATTATCGTGAACAAGCACCAACTGTTTTCATCCTGATATTCTGGACGAATGCGACAAATTTTTCCCATCAAACGCCTCAAAACATTTAAATAAAACTCACCAGTAATTGTTTGTCCACTTGGAACAAATTCTTTGTGGATAATACCCTTACTATCGAAGAATGTAATGAGCACTGTTTTTATTTTCGATGGAACTTTTCCTGCTTCTTTGGCTTGTGGTGAGTTTTTTTACTTCCATTCCGCACTTTGTCGCTTTGTTTCAGGATCATATTGAAAACCCCATGTTTCATCACCTGTAACAATCGATTTTAAAAGTTTGGATCATTTTCAGCGGCTGAAATGATGTCTCTGCAATGTGCACTTCTCCTTGATTTTTGTTCATTGGTTAACGTGTGTGGAACAAATTTAGCACAGACTTTTGTTTTGCCCAAATCTTCATGCAGGATGGTTCAAATCGTTTCTTTGTTGATGTTTAAAGACTCTTCCATCATTCTTAGTGACACACATCGATTGTTTGCTACGAAATCACGCACTTTTTCAATAATCTCAGGTGTGCTAGATGAACTTGGTCTTCCGGTACGCTTATCATCTTCTAGAGTCTCTCTTCCGTCCTTAAAACGTTTGTGCCACAGGAAAACATTTGATCTACTTAAACAAAACTCACCATAACTTGTTTCATCATTTGGTACGTTTCCGAGGCACTTTTACCAAGTTTTGCGTTAAATTTAATAACAGCCCTTTGTTCCATCTTAATAATTCAACATGAACAAAATTTTACTTCTCTAATGAACGGCCATTTCGTTTGAGTTACTTTAACAACTGTGCAGTACTTTTGGCAGAAAGCAAGCAGATGGTAACGGTTTATAACGCATTTGCGATTACACTGGTGGCGGCACCGTAGGCTGAAATCTAGCGTCAGTCTTAAAAATTCTTTGACACACTGTGTATATACACTGACGGGAAAAAAATCCCAACACTATGAAAAAATAGTTGTAGAGGAATGAAATGGCGGCAATACATTTGTATAGGTAACATATTTAATCGATTAAGGTTTCAAGATCACAGCTTAATGTAAGCGCGAGAAGAGCCATTTTAAATGTGAAATGCTGGCACATTAATAACCAGTGTAACCGCCAGAATGTTGAATTCAAGCACGCAAACGTTCATGCATTGTGTCGTACAGGTGCTGGATGTCAGTTAGTGGGATGGAGCTCCACGCCTGTTACATTTGGTCGGTCAATACAGGGACGGTTAATGCTGGTTGGGGGTGGCGCTGGAGTTGTCGTCCAATGATGTCCCATACGTGCTCGATTGGTGAAAGATCTGGTGATCTAGCAGGCCACGGCAACATGTCGACACTCTGTAGAGCACGTTGGGTTACAACAGAGGTTATGCGGGCGAGCGTTATCCTGTTGGAAAACACCCCCTGGAATGGTGTTCATGAATGGCAGCACAACAGGTTGAATCACCAGACCAATGTACAACTGTGGCGTCAGGGTGCGTTGGATAAACACGAGAGTGCTCCTGCTGTCATAGGAAATTGCTCCCCAGACCATAACTCCAGGTGTAGGTCCAGTGTGTCTCGGCCGCAGACAGGCTGGTTGCAGGCGCTTACCTGACCTCCTTCTAAACAACACACGGCCATCATTGGCACCCAGGCAGAACCGGCTTTCATCAGAAAACACAACAGATCTCCACTACGTCCTCCAATGAGCTCTAGCTTGATACCACTGACGTCGCAAATGGCAGTGGTTTGGAGTAAGTGGAATGCACACTACAGGGCGTCTGGCTCGGAGCTGTCCTTCAAGTAACCGATTTGTAACAGTTCGTTGTGTCACTGTGGTGGCAACTGCAGCTCGAATTGCTGCCGCAGACGCGGTACGATGCGTCACGGCCATACGCCGTACACGGCGGTCTTCCCTCTCAGTAGTGCCATGTGGCCGGCCAGAACCCGGTCTTCTTGAGGCAGTACCTTCCCTTGACCACCGCTCCCAACAATCATGCACAGTGGCTACATTCCTGCCAAGTTGTTCTGCAATATTGGGAACGAAAATCCACCTTCTCGTAGCCCTATTACACGACCTCGTTCAAACTCTGTGAGCTGTTGATAATGGCTTCTTCGTCTTCTTAAAGGCATTCTTGACTAACATCAACACACTACGTTGAATCTCAATGATAACTAATGCTCACAAACGTTACAGCGCATATTTACAGCAAACCTGCTTTGCATGTTCCGAGGGGCGCTACTAGCGCCACGCGTATACGCCGAGCGCGAAATATGCATAGACGTTATCTTACAGGGTACTCTCACCGCCTACCAACTGTCGTTTATCTAACACAACCCCTTCTTGGTGTTGGGGTTTTTTTTCCCCGTCAGTGTGTGTATATATATATATATATAGCAAAAAACAACAATATAACCTAGGGAACACAGGGTGGCTTTCAACATTTTGCCTATAACCACATCGAAAGGTCACCAGGGCCAGTGTTGAGATTGGCCCTATATTTCATTCCTTATACTTATTGTATTATTTACCAATTTACTTTTTTATTTCATCTTGGATTAAGCATTCTACAGCTATTGAATGCACATGCCTTTCCAGGCTTTTTGTTCTGTTCTGTGTGATTTTCAATGATTTGCAATACTTTATATTTATATATATATATATTTCTGTTTTTGGCTAAAGTTTAGTTTAAATTATATATATAGTCAAGTCACATTAATGTGACCACCTCCTACTTTTGACGTCAACAGTGAGTAGCCAATGAAAGAAGGCATGTGCCGTGAGCTGGCTTGAAGGGTATATAAAGGTGTGCTGTAGGCATTCTGAAAACATAACACTCGCTGCTGTCATGGATAAAAGGAGCAATTTATCAGATGTGCAAAAAGGGATGATTATCGGCTTTCGGGCCAAGGGTGGCAGTATTTCTGAAACAGCTCAGTTTGTGACCTGTTTGTGTGATGCTGTGGTTAAAGTGTATCGCGATTGGAGAAATGGCACCATTGTGAATAAGTGATGTGGAAACTGCGGAGTACCACGAGTCATTGATGTGAGAGGTGAAAGTCGGCTTCGAAGTGCATGAGGGCCGATTGACACGCTACAGTGGAGCAACTCACTGGCAGAATGAACCAGGGGGCTACTAGAAGTGTGTCTAAAATTACAGTTCAGCTAACCCTGCTGCATATAGAGCTTCGATGCAGATGGATGGTCACTGCACCAATGCTAACGAGGGTGCATCAGCAGAAGGCTTACATTTGCATGGCAGTATCGGAATTGGACCTCCGCTGATTGGCAAAGGATTGCCTCCTCTGAGGAGTCATGTTTTCTGATTCGTCGAACGAATGGACTTTGGCGTATAAGGGGAGAAACGTTGGAGAACAAACACTCTTCAACCAAATGCTGGAAGAACACAAGCTGGTGGTGGCAGTGTGATGGCATGGGGAATGTTTTTGTGGCATTCTCTGGGTCCACTCATACCTGTGGAAGGCACTATGGATTGAATTCGTTATGAATCCATCCTTGCAGACCACGTACACCCACACATGCCAATAGTCTTCCCTGGGGCGGATGGGATCTTCCAGTACAACAATGCAATGTGCCACACAGCTAGAAATGTCTGAGAGTGGTTGTTAGAGCACGATGAAGACTTCAAAGTACTTCCCTGGACACTAATTCTCCAGACTTAAACCCAATTGAGCATCTGCGGGACCACTTCAATCGTGCTGTTCACTCTATGGATCCTCCACCATGCACCCTTCAGCAGTTGTCAGATGCACTGCAGTAAGCATGGCTCCACATACCTGTGAACACCTTCCAGCACTTTATTAATTCCTCACAGCCAGTCTGGCTGCTGTCCGCGCTGCACACTAGGATATTACTGCGGTTACTCTGGATAATAGCTGGTGGTCACAACAATGTGACTAGACCATGTATTTATATGCACAGCCCTATCCAAGGTAATGGTATATGAGCACATAGTGCACACACACAGACATACACATGTATATACAGTAAGTATACATATATTAAAGAGAGGGACACTCTACCCCTTCTTTTTCCTACGTAAAAAGTGTCCCTTCCCTTCTGCTGGTAACAAAAAACTGACTAATTGCACTTTGTGCCTAAAGTTGAAATGCTCACCATTGTGTATGTGTGCGCGCGCACGCGCACACACTGTAAAGTACGACTTCCACGCACAAAAGTGCGGAAGGATACATTGACATTTAATGACTTGAGCGTGTGGTGAGTGATGAGGGGAGTTGCGTGAGAGATATTGAAGAGGGAGGACATGCCGAGCTTTGGCTAAGACAACAAGTTCAGTTTGTACCGCAGAGTGTATTCCAGTTTATGTTTTTGTGTAAAGTAATAAATGTTTTGTGTTGTGATCGAGTGTCTGTGATGTTACAGACCAAAGTAGAATTGGAGGCACCTGTGACATTCGAACTACCAAAGATAGAATTGAAAGCATCTGTGGGATGAGATTGCGCAACTTCAGCGGCGTGTTTTTATGACCGTGGGAATCGATGAGTTGAAAGATCTTCAAGCGTGAGAAAGAACCAACGCGACAGGGATATTTTTTTCCTTTTTGTGTTATGAAGAACAAAGGATGGTGACTCTTGTTTTCGAAATGAGTTCGTGAGAGAAAAAAAAAGTTCCACATCGGATTTACACCACATTAGATGTTTATGTAAGTACTGCTTTTGTTGTTGTTCTTAGAGAATTATCCAAAGGAATGAAATATCAAAGCAAGTTTTTTTAGAAGTTTCCGGGCACGGAATTAAATAGAAGGAAATAATTTCTGTCAAGAAATAGTACATTCAGAACAACTGTTTGAGCCTAGAGTATAGGTAAATGTAGAATATTGTTGTAAACAATTTCTGTAAACGTATACACATATACGATAATAAATAAACATTGGGTACACATAGAACTTGTTGAAATGGCTTTCTTAGGAAGAGCTCGCAAAGAAGAACTTATGCAGTTGGCGGAAGAATTGGGTATAGAAGTTACGCCAAATATCAAAATTCTGGATTTAAAAAATAAAACTGTCAACTTTGAAGGTTATGAAGAGGATTTCGTGAAAGAACTTTTGGCAGGTATAAAAGAGCGTAGAGAAACAGAAAGACAAATGGAATTTGAGCTTGAAAAACTCAGAATAGAAGCTGGACGTCAGCCGCTGGGAGGTAGTTTGGAGCAAAATGGAAGTTCTCAAAAACCGAGATTAGAACTTCGTCATTTGATGAAAACATTTGACCCAAAAGACAGTGATATAAGTATTTACTTAGTTTTATTTGAAAGGCAAGCACAACAAGCAGAAATAAAAAGGGAAGATTGGGTTGCGAATTTGATAGGACTTTTGCCCTACGAAATATCACAATTGATTGCCAGAGAAAATGTGGAAGATGCTAAAAACTATGAATATGTTAAAAGGTTACTTCTTAAAAGATATAAGTTAAGTCCAGAGAAATTTAGATTGAAATTTGTACAACACATGCGTACATCAGAGAAGACCTGGAGAGATTTCGCCTTCGAGTTAGAAAATTATTTTAATGAATGGATTTCAGGACTTAAAATAGGCGATTTTGAAGGGCTAAAAAAATTAATGATCACAGATCAATTGAAGCGGAGAGTGCCTATAGAAGTAAGGGAGCATTTTATTGATAAATGGTCAAATATTGTCTCACCTTCAGATTTGGCTGATATGGTGGACAATTATGAAAGTGTAAGAGGAGGAACCAAGAAAAATTCGTCGAATGAATTTTGTGCTTCAAAGAAAATGCAAGGCAGTGAGAAAAAACTAGAGATAACTATGATCGGGGAAATTTTATGAAAAATGGATTTTATAACAAAAATTATGTTAAGTCAGATGTAGGAAAAGGGTGGTCAAAACGGAATGTATCTCAGAATGAAGAAAAGTATGATCGCAGACGGAAGATTCAATGTTACGAGTGTGCATCTTATGATCACATTCGACCTCAGAGTCCTAAGCTAAAATCACAGAACTCGGGAAGAGTAAATAGAATCAGAGAGGAAACTGAAGGGCATCTCTTGGCACCCTATACCTTTGAAGGAAAAATAAATGGAGTTACCATGCCTATTCTCCAGGATACAGGTTCATCAGTTGATATCATTTGTCAAGAGTATGTGTCACCAGGTGAGTTTACTGGAGAACATGTGTGGGTACAGCATCTTCTGGATGAACAAAAGGTTTGTTTACCATTGGCAGAAGTTGAACTAGAATGTGAATTAGGTCATATTGTAACTAAGGCTGCAGTGATTAGGAAGTCACTAGATCAAGGTAGATATTTACTTGGGAATAAGACTGCCGCTTTGTTAAAAAAATTGATATGGAGTGGCCACTTAATTCAGAACAGGTAAATGTTGTGATTACTCGGTATCAAGAAAAACAGAAACAAAACAATGAAGAGAGAAATTCAGTAAAGAATGATTCAGGGAAGAAAGAAAAACAAGCCCTTGAAGGAGAGGCTGTGGGTTCCGAAGAATCAGATGAATTAGAAGAAGAAATTCTGCCATTTAGGAATGATGAAGATAAAGCCATGTTAGAGTTGGTAAAAATGGATTCAAAAAGTTTCATGGAAGATCAACGGCAAAGTTTGGAATTGAGAAAAATTCTCAAAGAAATAGAGAAAACAGATTTTAAAAAGGCAAATGGTTATGCTGTACTAAGCAATGGGATGTTGGTGAAGAAAAAGATCAACAAGATTGGCAAAGAGGAAGATCTTATTGTTGTTCCAGAACAATATAGAGAACAAATAAAAAACATGTCATGAGGGAACTTCGGGGCATTTAGGAGTGACAAAAACCAAAGACAGACTAGCGAAGTATTTTTATTAGCCTAACTGTTATAAAGACATTGAAGAATTTGTAAAATCTTGTGATTCATGCCAACGTGCTGGAAAAGCTGGGGACAAAAAGAAAGCACCTTTAAAAATAGTTCCAATTATTCCTGAAATTTTTACAAAAATCAACGTAGATGCCTGTGGGCCTTTGCCCTGATTGGGAGAAACTTTGCCCGAGAATTCAAGCGGAAATAGATACATATTTACAGCTATGTGTTTGTCGTCCAAATATCCAGATGCAGTACCAGTACCAGACATAGGATCCAAGTCGGTAGTTGACGATCCAAGTCGGTAGTTACACATTTTTAGCCGCATGGGATTTCCAAAAGAAATTCAAACTGATCAAGGAGCCAGTTTTGTAAGCATTTTGACACTAGAATTTCTGGAGCGGTTTGGAATAAAAGTTACTCATAGTTCTGTATATCATCCCCAAAGTAATCTGGTAGAACGATTCCATCGAACTATTAAAAGTATGTTGAGAGTTTTATGTCTTGAGTCTGCTCCGGATTGGGAGAAACAGTTACCGGCGGCGCTGTTTGCTTTGAGAACTGTGACACATGAAAGCACAGGGTTTACGCCTGCGGAATTGGTGCATGGAAAAATTCTGAGGACGCCAATGACACTATTGTATGAAAAATGGATGGGTCATCCTGAAGAAGAAAACTATGTCACTGAATATGTATTTGAGTTAATAAATAGGATGAAAAGATGTAAAGAACTTGCCATTAAAAACATGGAAGTGGCTCAATTAAAAAGAAAATACTGGTATGACAGAAATGCGGTAAAACGTGAATTTCAAGAAGGAGATTTAGTATTGGTTTTTGTTACCTGCAGACCAAATAAGTTAGCGGAACAGTGGAAAGGACCAGGGAAAATTGAGAAAAAAATTTCTGAGACTAATTATGTAGTAAGCTTTGAAGGTAAAAATGTAAAGCATCAAGTATATCACATTAACATGCTGAAACCATACCATAAACGACCAGAATTTGTGAACTTATTGCCCGTTTGTGAAAATGGTGAAATGGATTTACAGATTAAATTTCCGCAAGTTGAAAAAAATCCAAATATATTTAACTTCTCTGATATCGAGGAGAACAGTAAACTTCGAGATCGCCTAAGTGGCCAACAAATTCAGGATCTGAAAAAACTATTATGTCATTACTTGAAAATGTTTTCTAATATTCCAGTGAAGGGTAAAAATCATAAAGAGGAAATTATATGGTCAGAACAATGTGAGAAAGCTTTTGTGGAACTAAAAAAATCTTTATCTAGTTTTCCTGTTCTGTATTCTCCTGACTATGAACGTAGATTTATTCTACAAACTGATGCTTCAGATCAAGGAATGGGAGTCGTCCTCTCGCAAGAACAAGAAGATGGCGCTGAACATCCTGTACTCTATCTAAGCAGAAAACTTTCGACAGCAGAGAAGACATACAGCATCAGTGAAAAAGAATGTGCCGCCATTATATTTGCGGTACAGAAACTGAAATGCTACCTGGATGGTCAAAATTTCCTCATACAAACTGATCATAACCCTCTCGTTTGGTTACGCACCAACACAAGTTCAAATGCTCGTCTGATGAGATGGGCCCTTGCTTTACAAGCATATGATTTTGTTATAATTCATCGATCGGGAACTATGCACAAAAATGCAGATGGACTGAGCAGAGTTCTAACTTTGGATGATCCACCTTGATCATGTTATGTGTCTGCTAGTGAAAACATTTTTTTTTGTTTTTTGTTGTTTTTTTTGGTTGTGATATATACTACATAGAAATTGTTGGAAAACACGTAAAGATGATTGTTAAATTAATTCATATATTTCTCTTTGTAAATGAACTATGATTCATTATGTGAACTATGACTATTGTATTGTAAAATGACAAAAACTTTTTACCACTGGAAAAAGTTCCTCTGGAGTGAGGAGGGGTTGTAAAGTACGACTTCCACGCACAAAAGTGCGGAAGGATACATTGACATTTAATGACTTGAGCGTGTGGTGAGTGATGAGGGGAGTTCCGTGACAGATATTGAAGAGGGAGGACATGCCGAGCTTTGGCTAAGACAACAAGTTCAGTTTGTACCGCGGAGTATATTCCAGTTTATGTTTTTGTGTAAAGTAATAAATGTTTTGTGTTGTGATCGAGTGTCTATGATGTTACAACACACACACACACACACACACACACACAAACAAACAAAGTATATATTAAAAGAGGAGACACTTTGCTCCTCTTTTAAAGTGATACTAACACAAAACTGACTTTTCTTTTTTTGTGCTTAAAGTAAGCTGAAATGCTCACAACTGTGTATATGCAAGCACACGCACACACACACACACACACACACACACAGTAAGCACATGTTAAAGAGGGAGGACACTCTGCTAACTCTTTTTCTTTTCTACATAAAAAGTGTCCCCTGCCCTTCTGCTAGTAACAAAAAATTGGCACTTCATACTTCGGCTGTGCCTATAAAAAGGTGAAATGTTCACCACTGTGCTACATGATTTCATAACACATCTTTAACATTTATACCTGGAAATGTCATGGCTTCATAAGCAACATAATTTAAATTGTTAATTGATCTCAAAATTTTGTACATATATTTCTATGCCAAATTTTTTTTTTTGCTTCAACAGTTTTTTTTGTGGGGGAGTGCACAAGTGCCCTTTTTATGATATTTGGATCATTAGGTGGAAATCACATGTACGTCTTATGTGGTCAGTGTGCATGGACAATTACTTAGAACGTCACCAGAAAATTAACAATTATTAAAAATAAAAAAAAAAAATCCATGACCTTCCAAAGCAAAATTGGTGCCTTTTTCGTGACTTTCATGACCAGTAGACACCCAGTTTTTCCATGAAAACAAAAAATTTCAGACTACAAGACACAAATTTAAAGTTGTTGAAAATATATAACATGAAATAAATGTAATGACTTTTCAAAATCTATACTGCATTACTTTTTAATAACAACAGTACTGTGCATACAGGAATATATTTGCTCATTTTTAAGTAAAAATATTAACATTCGGATTCTACTCATCGTTTACTGCAGTTACTTTCTTCACAAGCAATGTTATTTAATTCTTTACATGAAAATCCGTGCTTATTTCTCATGCTTTCGCTGAAACATAATAAAAATCTACAAAAGACTAGATTCCTCATGAAAACAAAGCACATGGAATTCTACTTCTAAACGCAATTTGAATAAGTGTGACAAAACTTTAACATCTACCAAAACAAACACTTTTAACAAATTAACATTTTGTGAGTAACGTTTGTGTGTATTTATGCATGCACATATACACAGTCAAGTCACATTACTGTGACCACCTCCTACTTTTGACATCAACAATGAGTAGCCAATGAAAGAAGGCACATGTAGTGAGCTGGCTTGGAGGGTATATAAAGGTGTGCTGTAGGCATTCTGAAAACATATCACTCGTTGATGTCATGGATAAAAGGAGTGATTTATCAGATTTGCAAAAAAGGGCTGATAATTGGCTTTCGGGCCAAGGGTGGCAGTATTTCTGAAACAGCTAAGTTTGTGACCTGTTCGTGTGATGCTGTGGTTAAAGTGTATCGCGATTGGAGAAATGGCACCATTGTGAATAAGTGATGTGGAAACTGCGGAGCACCACGTGCCATTGATGTGAGAGGTGAACGTCGGCTTCGAAGCTGTGTGAGGGCCGATCGACACGTTACAACAGTGGAGCAACTCACTGGCAGAATGAACCAGGGGGCTACTAGAAGTGTGTCTAAGATGACTGTTTACGAACCCTGCTGCATATGGGGCTCCGATGCAGACGGATGGTCACTCCACCTATGCAAATGAAGGTGCATCGGCAGAAAAGGCTTACATTTGCACTGCAGTGTCAGAATTAGACCTTCGCTGATTGGCAAAAGAATTGCCTTCTCGGATGAGTCATGTTTTCTGCTTCGTCGAACGGATGGTTTTGGCATATAAGGGGAGAAACGTCGGAGAACAAACACTCTTCAACCACTGCTGGAAGAACACAAGCTGGTGGGGGCAGCGTTATGGTCTAGGGAATGTTTTTGTGGCATTCTCTGGGTCCACTCATACCTGTGGAAGGCACTATGGACTGATTTCGTAATGAATCCATCCTTGCAGACCACGTACACTCACACATGCTGATTGTCATCCCTGTGGCGGACGGGATCTTCCAGCACAACAATGCAGCACGTCAAACAGCTAGAAATGTCAGAGAGTGGTTAGAAGAACACGATGAAGACTTCAAAGTACTTCCCTGGCTCCCTAATTCCCCAGACTTAAACCCAATTGAGCATCTGTGGGACCACCTCAATCGTGTCGTCCGCTCTATGGATCCTCAACAACGCACCCTCCAGCAGCTGTCAGATGCACTGCAGTCAGCATGGCTGCACATACTTGTGAACACCTTCCAGTACCTTAATGAGTCACTCCCAGCCTGTCTAGCTGCTGTTCACGCTGCACACGGCGGTCACTCTGGATATTAGCTGGTGGTCACAATAATGTGACTTGACCGTGCATATTAAAAATAGGAAATTCGGTACATTACCTTTTGTGCTTGCTTGTTGTATGCTTCTCTATCTAAGTCACCTAACTGCTTCCAACGCTTGGAGATTTCAGCCATCTTGGCTTTTGATGGAAAATCTTTCAACTGCCTCAACATGATACGGGAAAATAAACTATAGCCAGAACTGAAAAAGAAGAAGTTATACATATAACAAAGAAAAAGATAAATGTCACAAATATTATGGTCCATATTAATTGTCCCTACATCATGTAACCTTGTCAGTAATTCATGCATTTTCCATAGCCACAACATATTTTTCTTCATAGTAAACAATTTACTTGAAGCACAGGTGCAATCATTCGGTAACTATCTATCATTTAACCAGATTTGTATTTTCTTCTGCGTAACAGGAATCATTGTAGAAATGTGACAATTGTCTGTGGAATTATGGGTGAATGCTATACTAAAAGGCACTGCCAAGACTGAAAATTTTTTCACTTTACAACACCCTCCCATTTTAAACTGTAACAAACTAGGCACTATGCTCATAATTGTATTCTTTACCTCATTTTTGAACATAATGATGCATATTTGTATATTTATTTACATATATAATTCATCATCATCATCATCATCGTCAACCATTATCAATCCACTGCTGGACGAAGGTCTCCCCAAGTTTCCTCCACAACGGTCTGTCTTGTGCCAGTCTCCTCCATGTCACCCCTGCATACTTTCGAATTTCATCCACCCATCTCCCATGTGATCTTCTTCTGGGTCTTTTCCTGTCCCTTGGAATCCAATCTAAAATTTTGGCTGTCCATCGATGATCTGTCCTTCTGGCAGTATGTCCAGCCCATTGCCATTTCAGGGATTTAACTCTGATCATGATGTCTTCCACTCTTGTCATTTATCGGATCCACGAGTTCCTCTTCTTATCTCTCCTGGTTACACCAAGTATGCACCTCTCCATGCTTCTTTGAGTTGTCTGCAGCCTTTGTATGTCTCTTTTAGTTAAGGTCCACGTCTCTGCACCATACGTAAGCACTGGAAGGATGCATTGATCAAACACTTTTCTTTTAAGACATAATGGCATATTGCTCTTGAAAATTATGCTGTTTCTTCCAAAAGCTCTCCAGGCAAGTTTTGTACGCCGATTAATTTCTTCATCAATGTGACCCTCACTTGATATCTGCTGTCCAAGATAAACGTACGTGTCTGTTATCTCCAGCTTTTCTCCATCAATCGATAAATCTTCATTTCTTGTAAAAGCATTGAACATCACTTTTGTCTTCTGAAAGTTCATTTTTAATCCCACTTCTTTACTCTTGTCAGCAAGTTCCTGGATCATACTCTGCAGCTCTGATGGGCTAGTTGCAAAAATGACTACGTCATCAGCAAAACGAAGGTGGGTTAGATAATCTCCATTAATCTTTATCCCCTTGTTTTCCCAGCTCAGTGACTGAAAAACACCCTCCAATGTGGCATTAAAGAGCTTCGGAGATATGGTGTCACCTTGTCTCACTCCCTTTCCAATTTTTGTGTGTTGTATTTTCAAACAGCCTAATCTTTGCACTTGCATTTTTATAGATGTTATTAATAATATTAATGTATGCATCTTCAATACCGCAGGTTTTCAGAGCCATTGTAACTGCTGATGGTTTCACCGAATCAAAGGCTTTTTCATAATCGATAAAAGCCATGCACAATGGAAGTTCATATTCCCTCGCTCTTTCAATTATTACACTGTATATTAGAGTGTCACCGCATTGCATTAAAAGAAAAAATGCTAAATTCCAAAATTTTTCATGTGTCGCTCCCTAAAATATGGTCCTTGCCATAAAGCATACAGGCGAAGAAAAAAATTCAATGCAATGAAAAATATTTTGTGGTTTTACAGCATTATTGAATTTCAACATGCATTCCCCTGAAGGTATTCATTATCATTGTGAATATACATCACTCCACAGGAATCAATGTCAGTCAATTTCAGATATGCTAAATAATGACTGAGTAAGCACAGACTGCATTCCTGGGTACACTTTTCAAGGCTTTAATTGCAAAGTAATAGCCTTCAACTTACTCTGTGTGTGTGTGTGTGTGAAGGGGGGGAGGGGTACGATTTTGGGAGAAATTATTGATCTGTCTAACTTTTATTTTCGGAAAATCTTGCCTCCTATTTCAAATTGGAACACAAAGATTTATGTCATAAAATGATATTTAAGAATGATACAAAACAGAGAGAACATTGTGAGATAGAATATATATATATATATATATGGGATGTAAGGTCAGGTGATGCGTAACATCACAGCCTCTCCTTGACAAATGTCAACCCTGCCTTCTCGTGGTGCATCCTGTTCCCACTAAAGGGGCTCTGACGACCGCCAATAGCGGTATAACTATACCATCGGGATTAAAGGAAATGCTATCCCACACTCGCCAACCCGCTTGGCCAGCGTGGTGAGTTATGGCCAAACCCTCCAAAATGACTCCACAACTTAAATCTTGGCCCTCAGTCTCCGGCAGCTGGAATGTACCTGGCCAAGGCAGCGGCCAGTGCGACACGAAGGCAGAGGGTGCTAAGAGTCCCCGTAGGACTGAACTAGGCTGCCATCTGATGCTGACTTTGGCTACGTATAATGGACGCTCCCTATCTTCTGATTCAAGGCTTCTTGAATTGGAAGAGGAACTACAAAGGATCAAGTGAGACATCGTGGGGCTAAGTGAGGTAAGGAGAAAAGGAGAAGATCTCATCGAACTGAAAAGTGGACATCTCTTCTACTATCGTGGGACAGATACTGGCAGAACTAGTGGTGTTGGATTTATAATAAACAAGAAACTGAAGGATAAAGTTGTAGAAGTTGAAAGTTCCTCTGACAGAGCTGCACGACTCGTTATCCAACTCTCAAGAAGATACCAGGCTCAGATTATTCAAACTTATGCACCCACCACAAGTCATCCTGAAGAAGAAATTGAAGAATTTTGCATCATCTAAATAATAAAGGTAAGCAGCACTTGAAGATCATTATGGGAGATTTCAACGCAAAAATAGAGCAACGGCAGCAGAATGAAACTTCAGTAGGTAAATTCCGTCACGGCAACAGAAACCAGCGTGGAAATACTCTCGTTGAGTTTGCAGAGGCAGAAGGGTTTTTCATCTTGAACTCCTTTTTTAAGAAAAAGCCACACAGGAAATGGACATGGAGACATCCAAATAGGACGACAAGTGAAATTGATTTTATTATGTGTAACAAAAAATTCATCATAGAAGACTGCAGTGTGCTAAACAAGTTCAACACAGGTAGTGACCATAGATTGGTGAGATGTAAGATACACCTCAACACTAAACTTGAACGTGGCAAGCTCATAAGACAAACAAAATCTATTGACATAACCAACCTTCAAAAACACCATAATACCTTCAAGTTGGAACTGAAGAACAGATTCTCTGCTTTAGAAGGCCTAACATCGGAAGAAGTGGATATTTCTGAAGTTAACAGAAAAGTAACCAAAGCTCTTATGGAAACAGCAACAAAATTAGCTGGGTCTAAGAACAAGTTGCATGTGAACAAATTATCAGGAAAAACCAAAATGTTGATGCAAAAAAGAAGAGAGATGAGGACAACTAAAGAAGATGTGACTTCCAAAGTGGAATATATAGAGCTATGCAAGACAGTACGAAAAAGTATCACTGAAGACGTAAGGAAATTCAACTTTGAACTAGTGAGGAAAGCAATTGAAAACAACCAAAGCCTAAAGATAGCAAGGGGACATCTCAGTAAGGGAAGAAAACAGATTATGGCACTGAGAAAAGAAGATGGTTCTGTAACAAGAAATAGAGGCGAAATTTTGACAAGAGTGAAAGATTTCTACTCCAAATTATATGAAAGGGATGATACAATGATACATGTACTCCAGAGATCATGAAAGGTACCAGTACAAGAGTTCTTCCAGTCCTCCCAGCAGAAGTTGCCCATGGAATCAAGAACATGAAGCGGGGAAAAGCTCCAGGAGAAGATGGAGTTACTATAGACATCATACAAGAAGCAAGTGGAGAAATCGAAACAGTACTCGCCCAAATTTTCACTCGATGCCTTAATGAAGGGAAAATTCCTGAGGATTGGAACAACGCTACAATGATCTTGCTACATAAAAAAGGTGACATTGAGGATCTCAGGAACTACAGACCTATCAGCCTCCTATCAGTGGTTTATAAAATCTTCACTAAAGTTCTTTCACACCGCTTGAAGGTAACACTGGACATGGCTCAACCGAGAGAACAAGCTGGATTCAGGAGTGGCTACAGCACAATAGATCATATCCACGTACTGAGAGAACTAATTGAAAGAGCGAGGGAATATGAACTTCCATTGTGCATGGCTTTTATCGATTATGAAAAAGCCTTTGATTCGGTGAAACCATCAGCAGTTGCAATGGCTCTGAAATCTTGCAGTATTGAAGATGCATACATTAATATTATTAATAACATCTATGAAAATGCAAGTGCAAAGATTCTGCTATTTGAAAATACAACACACATTAAAATTGGAAAAGGAGTGAGACAAGGTGACACCATATCTCCGAAGCTCTTTAATGCCACATTGGAAAATGTCTTTCAATCACTGAACTGGGAAAATAAAAGCATAAAGATTAATGGAGATTATCTAACCCACCTTCGTTTTGCTGATGACATAGTCATTTCTGCAACTACCCCATCAGAGCTACAGAGTATGATGCAGGAACTTGCTGACAAGAGTAAAGAAGTGGGATTAAAAATGAACTTTCAGAAGACAAAAGTGATGTTCAATGCTTTTACAAGAAATGAAGATTTATCGATTGATGGAGAAAAGCTGGAGATGACAGACACGTACGTTTATCTTGGACAGCAGATATCAAGTGAGGGTCACATTGGTGAAGAAATTAATCGGCGTACAAAACTTGCCTGGAGAGCTTTTGGAAGAAACAGCATAATTTTCAAGAGCAATATGCCATTATGTCTCAAAAGAAAAGTGTTTGATCAATGCATCCTTCCAGTGCTTACGTATGGTGCAGAGACATGGGCCTTAACTAAAAGAAACATACAAAGGCTGCAGACAACTCAAAGCAGCATGGAGAGGTGCATGCTTGGTGTAACCAGGAGAGATAAGAAGAGGAACTCGTGGATCCGAAAAATGACAAGAGTGGAAGACATCATGATCAGAGTTAAATCCCTGCAATGGCAATGGTCTGGGCATACTGCCAGAAGGACAGACCATCGATGGACAGCCGAATTTTTAGATTGGATTTCAAGGGACAGGAAAAGACCCAGAAGAAGACCACATGGGAGATGGGAGGATGAAATTTGAAAGTATGCGGGAGTGACATGGAGGAGACTGGCACAAGGCAGACCGCTGTGGAGGAAACTTGGGGAGACCTTCGTCCAGCAGTGGATTGATAATGGTTGACAATGATGATGATGATGATGATATGGAGAAATCTTGTCAACATCCAACTTTCATCTTCAGAAATCCTTCCCCACCCCCCAGATTCAAACTGAAATACAAATATTTATGGAATAAAATGACATCTAACAATAGGGAAAGAGGGAACACTGCAAGGAAAAATATTATGGTGATCACAGATGTTTTCACTCCATCCAGTGTTTAATTTACATTTGCTGATGCATGCAGTTTGTGAAAATATAAGACCACGATTGAGAAAAGATACAACCAACAACACACCGACCGACCCAAACTGAAACAGTGCAGGCTGCTCCCGCGATTGTTGCAACGGTGGTGAACTGCCATACAAACAAAATGCTTTTTTTTTATCCATCTCAGCAAAGCCCTTGCAAAAGGTGCTCAGGAAACTCATTGGTGCCTTTCTGCGAGTCAAAAGACCAGGGAATGGAAAAATTACAACAGGACATGGCAGTGTGCGACAGCAATGATGCAAAGAAAAACGACGGGGAAGGATACCAGGCCAGCAGAGCAAAGCAGCGATGACGTAACAAAAAAAGGATGGGGATGAAAAACAACACAAAGGCAAAGCAGGTGTGGGCAGATGACGAAAGAAAAAATGACAAGGAAGGATAGCAGGTCAGCAGAGCACAGCAGCAATAATGGATTTATATATATATATCTAACTTTTGGTTCCAGAAAATTTCGAAAGACGGAATTCCATTCCCGGACAGACAACTTGCACCCATGTATGGAATGCAACTACTGCTTATATACATGCCATAGGCAATTGCTTTCATAATTACTATAATGAATTTGCAATCTTGGTTTTAAGAAACATAGTTCAGCTTGTTAAGACTTTACTTATGCTTAATTTATTAGCAAATTTAGCACCACCATTTCACATTTAATTTTTTTTTGTTTTTTTTTTTTTTTTTGATTGGAGGTTTAACGACCACCGTGAGCAACTCAATGGGCTATAAGCAGTCGCCCGTCCCTAATTTAGGGTCACTGGTTCCAGGGAAGGGAGAGAGCCAGTGCCGTAAGACAAACACAACATCCATGCCTGACCGGGATTCGAACCCGGACCCCTTACGGACGAATGATCAGAGGCCAGCGCCTTAGACCACTGCGCCACCGGGGCGGCCATTTAATTTTTAACATGCAGTACACTCGCTGATGAGACAAGAGTAAAATTTTAATATCAGTTCTTTTAGACAACAATCGTAGAAAAATGAACTTTTGCAATGAGAACAAATACAGTAATGAATTACAATGAAAAACTTAAAATACTCTACATGGTATAATAGTCCTAAAGAACAACAAATGAAAAAGAACAAGATTGAAAAAAAAAATGTTCTACTGAAAATTTTGCCCATGTCTCATCAGCCATCAGCGAGTGTACTGCTTTGAATGATTGTCAATAGTGATACTCTTATTTTTATCCCCCTAATCCTATGCTCAACAAAATGAATACAGAATTGTTACCAGGGGTGATTTGCGAGCGGGTATGACAGGTACTTTGAATACCACCAACTTGCAGTTTTAAATTATTTTCTAGGAATGTAATTAAAAATATAGTCTACATATGAATATAATGTCTGTAGACAGAAGAAAAATATGTTCAGCCCATACTACCTATTGAGCATCAAACATTTTCACTGTCATAGGTGACATCTCCCAATAAACCAACAGCTTGCAATCTATTACAAGTGGTAGACACAGGACAAGCAAACTTTTGAAGTAATCAGCATGTGTTAACCTTTGAGCTGCCCCGTACCATTTTCTACCACGAGCGGGTGCGCAGAGTATTTTTTACGACAAACGATTGGTGACCGACTATGTGATACACGATCAATATATGATTTCAAACAGTTACTGAAGTTATTGTATAACAATTAAAACTTCGTGAGAACTATTGAAATAAGTCTTTTTATTTGCTGAAATAACCAAAGAAGCCCATAAATGAAAACCCTGGAAAAGAAATAGCGGTAAAATTCGTAACGTAACAGAAGTATTTTTTTTTACTCTGATTGCAAATTGTCATGTGCGTGATATGTAGCACATAAAATGCTGGTTTCGGAGTGGTGTTTACAAGTAAATGCATTACAACTGTGACATTTCATTGACGCTGAAGTTCTTTTATTGTCCATGACACACAAACAACATACTCCACGTCGTAGAATCGGTTGCTCCTCATTTAGTTGGTTTACTGGTTGTCCATAATTTACTTTGAGAAATGAACTGACATCAGATGGTATGTTTGGTAGCTTTGCTCTAGCAGTAAGGTGCTCCTTCATAAGACTGAGAGACAATTCTTTGAGAAATATTCTGCCATATTTCGGACAACTTGTCAGTTTGGGAAAGGAATATAATACCTTGGAATGTATTAAGGAACATAATACACGATGAATGAAAATATGCGATATTTACATGAACGAGCGCGCACCGTAAACTTTACATGAAACGCTCTTAACACATCTAAGTCTTCTCACAGACTAAATAAAAGGTCTCGGCACTAACTTGTCCCCACAGTGTCTTCCATAAACGATGTTCTAGGAATTCTTTCAGCCTATGGGAAAGCTGAGATTCACAGAAAAGTCTTACTCGGAAACTACATTTGTCGTAAATTTTGCGACAGCGCGCTGGCTCGAAGTTTAAATTAGGTAAAAGTGTCCAACACAGAAACACACACACATACACACAAATAATGATAATAAAAAAATAAAGCAATGTTACAAATAAATTTGATCAAAAGGTTTGTTAAAAATATAATATTCTAACATAATGGAGATAGAACTGTACTACAATTATTTAATTAATAAATAATTGGGTGTAAATGTGGTCCTCAAAATACATATCAGATCCATTTTTCTGCAATTTGCTAATCTAACACAGAATTAGATAAGACTTTATTTAACCCATTCTCCATTCTGTACTTGCAGATGCACTCCTCCTGTTTCTAAATTCACTTAGTTTCTTCTGGGATATGTAGCTTTTCTAAGGTACTTCACAAGAAACTGACAGTAAAAATTATTGAAGACTAGACTGTGTAACTATAAGGAATAAATAGCAAAAATACAATTCGTGTTTACAGGCTTCTGCTCCCCCCCCTTTTCCCAAGACAACACTTATTCATCTTTTTTCTGTCCCTAAACCTTTCTGACATGTTTATTTATTTGTCAGACAACAAATATGCAATTCTGAAACCTCCAGCAGCTTAAGTAAACTACCAACAATTACTAATCTTTCATTTTTAAACACAGCTGACTGAGTGTCTTCTCTAATATTAAAAAAAAAATCAGAATTTTTTTCAAGCAAAATCAAAGTTTTTTGAATAAATCTCAATCAAATAATATTAATGCTACTCACCTCATTACACCTTTACTATCCTTTTCTAGCTGTAGCAATGTGACATTGCCAATGGTACATTCTTCATTACACTTCCAATAGATCGTCATTAGCACCTGATGACAATCTATTGGAAATGGTTTTCAGATAGTCAACAAAGTCACTTTCTTCCTGGCCATACAAACCTCACAGCTAACAAATAACAAATAAGGTTTGCACCTAATTGAATGTCAAAGAATACATGCATCCCCCCCCCTTTTTGTTTTTTTAATGAAACTGATTTCTACCTTCACTTTAATTTTTTTGTGCACAAATAATGAATGTACTACCTAGTCAAAAACAGAGTAAGCATTTATTTTTTTTTAAATAAACGCAATCAGTTTAGAGAAATTAAACATCACATGTGGGGAAGACTTACTTTGGTGGTCGTTCTGGTTTACCATCATATCTGTCTTTAAGTTCTTTCTCTGCTTTGCTGAGAACATTTTTTACAGGATCTGGATGGAAGTCAGGATGATCAGTCCTATACTTTTCAACCTCAGTCTTAAAAAGAAAAATTTATAAAAATCACATGCAAATATTCGAAAAAACAGGTGAAATACATGCAAAAAAGTACATATTTAGATCCCAATGGTATACCTTAAGGGCTAATAACAAACGTGCTTCCTCAACAGAATTTAAAAAATATGAACATATATTCTGTAAAGTAACAACATGAAAATGTGTAATACTGAAATTTTGTAACTATAGCAGCATTTTTTTTTAAATTTCTATATTAACAATATTATTATAGCTAGGAGATCTGTTGCTGATCTCACATGAAATTGGGTGCCTGTTTCTTATTTCAAGCCAAACTGTTACTAAATACTTTGATTAAAAAATTTGGAATAATTTTAGTCTTTTTATCATTCTTTTTAAATGCAGCAATATGGGAATCAGCCACTCTCACCATAAATTTATACACTTGCTACTCACACAAGTTAATGAAGCCAAGCCTGGGAAGGGGAGTGAGTGGAAGATGGAACCTCAGAGTCATTTCTTGTGAAGGTTGACAGATACTACTGTGACTGCAGCAGCATGTCTCCTAATCATGCAACTAATTCCTGTCTTGCTCTGCAGAGCCACATGTAATGGAAGAAAATTACATCATTTACACCCATGGGACCTATGCGAATTGAAGAAAGTTACCTCATTGCAAGCAATCCATCCAGAGCTGCAATAAGGGAAAGAAGTAACACAATCATTCTCTCCTTACTACTGACTATACTATGAGTCAGCCTAAGAGTATACTACTGTGGAAGATATGGAACTACTAACTTCCACTATGAAAAGTAGTCCCTGGCATTTAGACCAAAAAGCAACAGAATTTCTGCTCCAAAGCCACTTTTCTTTGCTCAGATGTTTATCACGCAAAACTGCTATCTAAAACAAATTTTAAAAATGCCAGAGCATTTTTAGAAATAAATCTGATATGCGAAATTACTCAATCAAGAACCTTGCAGTTATGGATGCTGACTGTCCAACTGGGAAATGTTCATAACTTGGAGAGAGGGAAGACTTCTCCCAACATTCGCAACTTGGAGACAATACACTGAAAATCGCGGAAACTAGGAGGGGGGTACTCTCGAGCAGCAGTAGTGGAAGAATTTCTTGGAAGTTCAGACCTCACAGCACTCCCAATCTGTACTATCCACACTGCATGTCTTGAAATGAGTCCCTGTATAAGGCTCCATCAGCTCCTTGTGGTGTTAAGATTAAATTCAATTATCAGTGCAGTTCTGCTTGGGTAAGGGTGGGGTCAGCATAGAAGTAACTGGTTAATAGAAAGAACACAGCAGGAATGAAGTGCACACAATATGGACTGATACCTTTCTTGCGTTGTACAGAGAGGTGTGACTTAGCTTCACTATCTTTAAGAACAGTACACTCTGAGGGTAACTTGGAGTACAGGAAGTAACCAGAAAAGCCCTCACAGGTAGCGTGCAACCCAATTCAGCAACAGAAGTGACATTTTTCTACCTAAAGGGGAAATCAAGTCTCTCTTCCAGGATCTTTCATAACAAAGCAAAAATCCATACACTCTCCAGGTCCACAACATTGGAAATAAAATTCTAGGATTTTTCAAGATTCCAGAATTCATGTGAACCCTAGCAAAACAATACACCATCGGCAAAAAATGCATACAATATAACAATAAAGAAATCTACAGAAGCCAGTGATAAAAAACAGAATCTCACTATTGGACTGAAGCTTGCATAAGAGACTTGAATGTTAGACTTCATCAAAAGTAATTCAAATGAGTCATGGCTTGCACTATTAAAACTTATCTACAGCCATATTATAAATATTATTAGAATTACAACAGAACAATAGTTAGATATACACACAAAACAAATATTTTAATAATATAACCCAGATAATGAAAATGTGAGTAAATTCAGAATGATGAACGTTAAAAAAAAAAACAAAAAAAACAAAAAAAAACTAGTCGCTCATAGCACATCAATGTGCAAAATAAATGGAAACTCATAACTATTATATGACAGTTGGGAATTCTGTTTCCTTCACTTTATGTCTCAATGTAAAAGGTAATTTCTTTACTTCCTTAGTTTCAATTAGAACAATACTCACTTCCTCACTAGAACTAAATAATTCATACTTACCTATTATTTAGAGTAAATAAAAATTTATCTGCTGAAATTCTAAAAGCACTGAAAGATGGGGTGAGTATTTCTGGGAGTTATTAGATCAGGAAAACAAAGATGATTCTGAGACAGATGCAGATGATGGCACAGTGAAGGGTGAAAGCACAGGAGGGATCTCAAGGAAAGTGTGCAAAGCTCTAAAATCTCTTCAGAATGGTAAGGCTCCAGGAGTTGAAGGCACAACTGCCGAGATGTTGAAATATGGTGGTGACCCTGTAATTGACTGGTTAACTGAAATTTGCCAGTTGTGCAGGGAGTTAGGAATGGTCCCCTGGGATTGGAGGGATGCTATCATTGCTCCCTTGTATAAGGGAAAAGGTGATCAGACTGACTGCAAGAACTATCATGGTATTAGCCTTTTAAGTGTGCCAGGGAAATTGTTTGATAAGGTCATTATTGAAAAAGTATGGGGTCTTACATCAGAGAAAGTGTGGGATGTTCAGAGTGGTTTTATGCCTTGTAAAGGCTGCACTAACCAAATTTTTGCATTACGCATGACGATTGAAAAGTGTCTGGCTGTTGGTAAGAAAGTTTTTGCTGCGTTCATAGATTTAGAGAAAGCTTATGACTGAGTAAATAGGACACTTTTGTGGAAGGTATTGAATGAATATGGTGTTACTGGGAATCTACTTAATAGTGTAAAAGCCATGCATGCTGACAGTAGAGCCTGTGTATGAGTGAATGGTGTTTTATCAAAATGGTTTTCTATTGGTGCAGGAGTCAGGCAAGCTTGTGTAATGTCTCCATGGCTGTTTAATATATTTATGGATGTGTGCATGCGTGATGCCAAAATAGATAATACTGGTTTATGTCTTGGTGATATCCGTGTGTGCAGATTGCTGTATGCTGATGGTCAACACTGTCCTGTTAGCAGAGAGCAAAAGTGAGTTGCAGAGTATGTTGTGTTGTCCCGGATGCACAAAGTTTGCATGAAATTCAAACTGAGTATAAATAAGGGAAAACCAAAGTTATGGTCTTTGAGAGAGGAACTGGTAGCACTGAATGTAATGTAAGTGTAAATGACACAGTGATTGACCAGGTGAGTGAGTTTGTGTATTTAGGAAGCATGTTTGACAGAGAGAACAAATTGGATGGTGAAATTAGTAGGCAAGTGAATTCTTCATTGAAAGTCATGGCTGCTCTGGGAGGTTTTCACAGGAATGATGGGTTCTCAAGAGAGTCGTGCATGGCTGTGTATGAGAGTGTAATTGTTCCTACTCTAATGTATGGCAGTGAAACCTGGGTACTGCAGAAGAAACACAAGAGTCATTTGTGAGCTGGAGAAACGCATTACTTACGGGGGGGGGGGATTTGTGGCAAGACACGTTCTGATTGTGTGAGGAATGAAGATATTTTGCAGTTGTGTGATGTGAAGCAAACTGTTGTTGGCAAGGTGGAGACTAATATGCTTCCGTGGTTTGGCCATGTTGAAATAATGAGTGATCAGATGCTTACTAAGAAAATCTTTTTAGCCCAAGTGGCATGAAGGAAAGGCAGAGGAAAGCCAAGGAAGTCATGGGTTGATCAGATTCAGTAATGTCTGCATGAGAAAAAGATTATGAGTATGAAGTATAAAAGATCTTGTGTATGGCGTGTAATGAATGTCAGTGATGCCCGAGTTGTGTGTCAAGATTGCTGTAAATGGAGAAGTTTGATACGGCGAGAGTAAGTAAAAATATCGGGTAGTTTGTATTTCTTTTTGGAGCTAACCTCTGAATCTCAGAGAACAGCTTAGTGATATGTATGTATGTATGTATGTATGTATGTACTTTGAACGTACCCCATATCTTTGCTCATCTTGAAAAGCTTTACGTATCCATTTAACCCTTTTCCCATCAGAAAGGCCGTTCCACAGCTTCCTTAGCTTCTCCATGGCTTCACGACGATCCACCTAAAGAAGCAGAATATGTGATTCAATACAAAGATAGATGGAAATATAACACAGAAATAGGGTGTGCAAAACAAAACTAAAAAATGTATAAAAAAATCTGTTCCAAAAAGTTTAAGCACATAAACTATTAAAATTAAAAAAATAAAATAAAAAAAACAGTACATACTAGCATTTGTCAGAGAGAGAAGGGCATACTGAACACAAGTGCTTAAGGCATGGATGTCATTTGTTTGTGATGGTTTTACAACAATGAAATGATATAACTTGCTGCAATATAAAACATGTTTTCTAAAAACCTACGCATGTTAACATCTGCACTTGACATTTATGGTTACCATGATTGTGCTTCATTTTCTTGAAAACACAACTTATCCTAGAATTATTTTTCATGATGATGTAATGAATGCCAACCAGCAACTGACTAGTTATGGATTTTGATTTCTCATGTCAAGGGCCTGTGTTTAGGTACCATTTCAGTTACACGTTTGTTTTGTTTACACTATCTTTGATTCTGACCTACTCTCTTCACCGTAACCAGAAACGTCATATTAAAGCCCTATGATTCCTCGGATCTTTTGATGCCCTCTTATTAAATTAAAAGCATTAAAAATTAAGAAGTATTGAAATTGCAAAAAATAACATGCTTAAGATACATAAAAATTGTTTATTAGAGGTGTTCTTAACTGGAACTTCAATATTTTTCAACCTTAGAAATAATAAACGATGGCAAATGACTGCCATATTCGTAATGTTGGGGTCCATAATTTTCTTTTAAAACTGTTTTCCATATTAATGGAATACAAAACAGAGAAGTGGAATTACTTTTTGGGTGAAAGAAGGATTTCTAAAGTTTCCTTAACACAGTTCAAATTAACCCTCGCCTATTCATCAGTCATTTTGTGCCACATCAACGGGGAAGTTCAGAAATTTCCCTCTTCACCCCCAAACTGTAATTCTGATTCACCATTTTGTTTTCTATCAACATGGAAAACAGTTTAAATAAGAAAAACAATCAATGTGACATTATGAATGGGCCAATCATTGGCAATCTTTCATCCCAAGGTAAAAAAGTGATATACTATAAGTAGTAGTGTACATAAATGAAATTGAGGTTCTGAGGATGCTGCAGTGGTAGCGAAAAGCTTCAAAGCCAAAATCCAGAGTAGTGTTAAATTTTTTAAATGTTTTTATAGATTGCATTTTTAAATTCTTGTAAATATTTTAACCTTTTAGCATGCTGAGATGAAGTTTTGATTCAATGCTTAATTTGGTAAAACTGCATGCGTGGGCCCAAGGTACAGTGTTTTACCTTATAATAATAATAATAATATATTCCCTTTAGGAAATTAATGTTAACATACTTCACAGCATTCAAGTTACAACTGAATTTTGAATAGCATCGTACATTTTATGAGTTTTGTTGAACATTCAATCACGGTGGCAAATCACACCTTACCAATACAGACACTTGATGTGGACTAGGAACATCAAACAAGAGGTCATCGCTCTTTCCACGTTTTATAAGTGAGTCACAGAAAAATTCTCATTGGCCGCCACCGGGAATTGAACCCAGGTCTTCCAGTTACGCGCCGGATATGCTTCCACTGCACCACAGCGGCCTCGAATTCCTCCAGACTCACACACACTAACTGCCAAGCCAATTTGGCAGGTTGAAAACCTGCCAAATTGGTTTTGGTAAGGTTGTTGACCTTACCAAAATGTGCTCCATGACTATGTCAAGCACTAACACAGTTAGGAAGAGAGACAAAAAAAAAAAAAAAAAAAAAAAGGTTCCTAAGAATGTCCTGGGTCTATGGTTTTCTATATTTGTTGCAAGTGCAATATAAGGATCTGCCTCATAATGCACTGGAATCAATTCTGTTTTCAGATGCAATCTTTTATCCCAAGGTTAAAAAGTGATACATCTCACATCAGCTCAATAAATAATATATCTGGTGATTGGGCTGATCAGGGTAGCACTGGAATGGTTTGCAGCATGTAGGCAACATGAATAATACATGGTCCAGCATTATCAAGCTGGAACATGGTATTTGGCATGTTCTGGAGGAGTGGTAGGACCACACAGTGGGGAATAATATCCACATATCCTTAAGTGGTTAAATTACCTTTGTTGACTATCAGCAATGGCCAACTGTCATTAGAGATGGCACCCCATATCAGGATCTTACCAGTGGATGCTGTACAGTATTCAACGATACATGACATGGAAGCTCTTCCATTGGTATGTCACCACAAACAAGTGTGGCCACCCTTTTGTCTCTGACGGATGTGAGGTCACATCACTAATAATGAGATTGTTCATTGCACCACTGCAATCTGGCATGTCTTTGGTTTCAAATGAGTGGTACACAAAGGAAGGACACCTGCCTCACATACCAGTTTCAAGCAGGTGTTGGTGAATGACACCGACAGATACTGGGAATTGTCCATTGGTAGTTCTATCACTGGGTACCTGCAAGGCAGGCACATCCTGACCTATAGTCACTAGAGGATGAACAGATCCTAAACGGAGGCATGAAACACCTTTCCATGTCCACTGCTGCGAAATAGCACTCAATTATTTTGGTGTCATGTTTCAAATGTGCTGTCAATTATCTCTTATATCATCATGTTTCACATAAAACAATGAAAAACCTTTGTTCAAACTGCTGAGTTAATTAGTAATCTGTCTATGACATACAAATGGCATTAGAGTTCAATGGTAAGCAGATTTACAGGCCAGGTTTAATTTCCTTTTCTTTACACTGTCTAAATTAAGGTAAAGTAGATCACACTTAGTTACGTTAAGAAATCTTTTAATGTAACTATGAGTGATCGACTTCACCTTTATTTAGTTAGCTCTTGTTATGTGTTTTTGCCCATCATTGACATCTATGTTGTCTACTTTTCCCAAATGACCCCTAAAAATAATGTAATCCACTGCATTCTAAATGTAAAAATTTCCTTTTCTTTACACTGTCTAAATTAAGGTAAAGTAGATCACACTTAGTTACGTTAAGAAATCTTTTAATGTAACTATGAGTGATCGACTTCACCTTTATTTAGTTAGCTCTTGTTATGTGTTTTTGCCCATCATTGACATCTATGTTGTCTACTTTTCCCAAATGACCCCTAAAAATAATGTAATCCACTGCATTCTAAATGTAGAATCCGTGTATACCAGCCGCATTTTCACACTAATTTGCGCAAACATAAGAGCATATTTTAACAATATTTTCTAAATATTTTGTTTCATTTTCATTGCCTTTAGATAAATTCCATCAGTATTTATCTAAAGAATCACATTCTGAATATATGCGTCAGATTTCTTTTTTTTTTTTTTATTGGAGGTTTAACGACCACCATGAGCAACTCAATGGGCTATAAGCAGTCGCCCGTCCCTAATTTAGGGTCACTGGTTCCAGGGAAGGGAGAGAGCCAGTGCCGTAAGACAAACACAACATCCATGCCTCACCGGGATTCGAACCCGGACCCCTTAGGGACGAATGATCAGAGGCCAGCGCCTTAGACCACTGCGCCACCGGGGCGGCGTCAGATTTCTTCAGAATCTGATTGGTTTTCGCAGGTCACATGAACATTTTTATTTAGCATTTAAAAAATAAATCATGCCACACCTCACTAAATTCTGGTTTCTTGAGCCGGTCAGCAACAAATATGCTAAATGCTGTATGTGGTTTGTTAGGACCCTCTACTGTTCCTGCATGCTGTCGCATCTCAGGGGTAGGAAACTGTTCAGGATGGCACTTTCCTAAGAGGAGAGAAAATAGGCAGATTAATGCACAACAAACATATGAATTCATTTAAAGTTTTTTGAGGATAACTTTTCTTAATAATATGAATTATTTCAGAGATCAGTATAAAGTCAAAGGAAAAACAAAAACAAGATTTTTCATTATGATTGCCATAGTGTTTTAAAACTATAGGCAAAAATATTTAATGCCACACAAAAGCAAAAAAAAAAAAAAAAAAACAGAAACAGACCAAGATAGAAGGTGAAAGAACAATATGCATACAAAAAAATTAGAAAGGATGAAAAAACATGTCATCAACTCGGCCAGTATATAAAGGTTGATAAACAAAAACATAAAAAAAAAAAGGAAGGCTTGGAATAAAAATTACATCTGCAAAATAAATAACAATAAACACAAACAAAAGGTTAGACATTGAGAGAACTGGGCAGCAACACGCTTAAATTATGTGAAACTTATATTTGTACATGGGAGCTTTTGAACGATGTATTTAGCTGTTCTTCAGCCAAAGTTTGGATGAAAACTGCTTAGGTTACTGCTAGATTCACGAATGTTATATTTATTTTGAAAGAGTATGGATTTTCAGATCATGGGGATGATATATGGCAATTTCAAATTGCAGTTACTGGAAGAAAGATAAATTTCCAAGCTTTCACAGTACCAATGAGCATATGAACTGAAAAACAATGCAGTTTGCTTTGAATCTTCCAATAGGCTCAAGCTCAGTTGTTTTCCAAAGTGAAGGAGGCTAAGGCAGTATTTGAGTTCCCCATCTTGACATCTTTTTTGGTGTTATTTTAATCTATAGATGTTTCAATACGAGCTTCTGATGTAGAAATTGCATCTAGAAAAACCTACATCAGAAGCTCTTATTGAAGCATGAATTATAGATTAAAATAACACAGAAAAGATATAAAAATGGGGAACTCTTAATACTTCCTGAGCCTCCTTCACTTTGGAAAACACCTCAGCCAAACCCTGTTGGAAGGATTCAAAGCGAATTGTACCATTTTCTGGTTCCTAGCTCTTTGCTACCGTGAAAGCTTGAAAATTTATCTTTCTTCCAATAACCGCAATTAGCAATCTCCACATATCATCCCCATGATTTAGAAATCCATACTCTTTCAAGATAAATAAGATGCGTGAGAATATGACAACAACCTAGTCAGTTTTCATCCAAACTCTGACTGAAGAACAACTAAAGACGTAGATGGAAAGCTTCCATGTAAAATATAACTTTTACATAACTTACAGGTGTTCCTCTATTTTCTTCACATCCAAAATGTAGGACATCTATAACAAGCACCAAAATAAAATACAATATGACAGCACATACAAGACCGTTCCTTCAGGCTGCTACTAACTGCTGGGAGGAATAGGTACACAATCAGCATACAACAAGGATAAAAATTAACAAACAGATCTTTTATATGGTATTAAACTTTAATATATTTTCTTAAAGAAAGTTGTACCTTAAGTTTAATAAGCACATACAGTATGAGAAGGAACTTATGTCAGAGTGATGGTACTAATAAAACAAGAATGAAATTTTGCACTGTTTATTTTGTGGTGTAGGCATATGTACACGAGACAATGTATAAACTTTTTTTGAATAAGAAAAATTTATACATATCCAAATGATTTCACTGGAGCCCTGCTCATTGAATTTAGATGATTTATTTTAAAAAGGTATCATTCCATTTAGGCATTGAATCAATGTGAACATGAAGTTGCATTACATATAGTAATAATAGGCAGTTATGCTGTACAGTTTCAGAGCCTTTAGAACTGGATCCTTGAAAATGCATACCACCAGTAAACTGCATTATTTTACCACAAGCAGGATGGGATATTTTAGACCCTGAGAAAATTGGGCAGGATTTTTCAAACTTGAGGTTGCAACCATGTGAAAAATAGCTAGAATGAATGCTGCATGCATGCGAGCGAGCACGCACGTATGCATTTTTTTAATCTTTCTCTCAAGAAGTAAAATATTTTGCAGTGGGCTATCACTTTCTACATGGTACAGAATTTAAATAAAGAAAATATTGTTGCTAACCTTTGTTAACATAGATTGAGTTCTAAGCTCATGGTTAGTAATTTACACTGCTTATGATGTCTCATCTAATCAATCAATCCTTTCCAGTTATTCAACTTTTCATGCAAGGCACTTGGCATGAACCAATTAACTATGATCTCAGCCACTCTTTCAATGAGACCAACACTTTGCACTGTGTACTTGTAACAGTTGAGAAAAAAATGATGTTAATTGCAACAGCTTGACAACGAATTTCCATAAATAATGTGAAACTGAACTGTCAGGGTGCTTTAATGGAGAAAGCTGTTGTTGCTGAAAACAGAAGTGGTGGTAATAAAACATAAGTTTTCAGACAAACATTGTGGAATTTGAAAGTTAATTGATAAAGGCTACAGTTATCATGCAAAAACATTATTTTTGGTACAGCACCATTTCTATGCCAAAAGAATGAATCTGTGTTACCACTATGCACTTTGCAGATTAAATATTAATTTTCACAATGTATTTTCACATACAGCTAATGAAAGATGTCTCATGCTTAGCTAATTCTTCTATGTCATTTTTATTCAATTTCCCTGATTCATAATTACAAATGAGGCACTTGTTCTAGATACAATTTCAAACACTTCTAATTACTTGGCCCTTTACTGTTCACCACAGAACTATTGCCTTAGCAGATGTCCTTCATTTACATTCACTCCGAATTATAAAACATGTGTAAGCAATTATGATTACAACTACAGAAACATTAAAACCTCTCAAAGTTAGCACAAAATCATTTATGGAAATAACCAGTTGACTATAACTGCTGGAATGACACATTAAGAAATATGTTTTCTAACCCATGCAAAGAGAAAGCATAAATGAGGATAAACTGTGGCACCAGAGCACTAAAAATCAGTGTTTATATCAAGCTTGTAATGTTCTGCAACTTTCAAAGTATAGTTGTTTAATTGATGTACCCTTTTTTAGTATGGTTGAATTTTCTATAATTCTGCATTTATTCTTTATGTTGCCTTCTAATCTGTGTCACTGACTAGTTAATACAACCAAGTTTACAGTGCACACTTGTTCATATCTATCAGGCCTGTTCAAGAAAGACTTGAGCATTTTTTTAAATAGTATAGTTATATATTGGAACCAAAACACCAACACAGCATACACTCAACTCCCCTCTGTGTGAATGAACCTTTCCAAGCCATTGTGTAGCACCTGACCTTGAGCAGAACGCTGTGAAGAAGTGTCTGTTTGAACCCAGCTCTCAGCGAGTCACGGATATCACAGTGGAAAAGCGTGCAGCTTTGATGTTCTGTGTTTGTGTATGGAAAATGAATTTGCAAACGTACGAAAAGTTGGTGCAGGCATATGGTGAGAGTGTGATGCCACATTGTACAGCACAGTGGTGGTTAAAAGAATTTCACGAATGCCGCGAATCATTTTACAAAAACAAGGTGGACCTGCGAATATCTAATTGCAAAGCAAATCTTACCTTTGAGGAGTCACTCGGACAAAGTAATAGGTGACGAGAATGATATTTTTTATCCATTTATATGCACTATAAACACACGAAGACACACAAACTTTAGTATGAAAATCACAACTTCTTATTCAACTATCAATTACGTATCTGCCTGTGTTTGCACTCATCTCTTTCTCTCTCATCGAGGCTCAACCAGAACCAAAACCATCAGCGTTCCGTGGTTACGGTTCTTGCATCACCCACTAACAATCGCCAGCAGCTGGGCTGCCTCTGCTAAGTCCAGGTTCCAACACCAACAGCCATTACTGATCACACAGTAGGCACTGCAGCTGTGATTATTCTTGAGGATCATCGCCTCACAACAACAGAGCTCTGTATGGAAAACTCTGTCATCTCTAAAGGCAAAATGTGAAAAGTCTTCTGGAAAGGTAATGGTTATCACTTTCTTTGATTACCAAGGAATGGTGTACCAGAATGTCACGCAGCCGAGTACTATGGTTAATGCAGATTGTTAAGTGTGTGTTTTGACAAAACTGATCGCACATATCCGTAAGAAGCGTCCACACACTCACCAAAATGGCTGAAAACTCCACCATGATAACGCTCATCCTCATGTGGCGCAGAAAGTCACTACCTTCTTGGCTGAAAAAAATATTGGAACAGTACCACGCCCTCCATACAGTCCAGATTTAGCACCTTGTGACTTTTTTCTTTACCCAATTCTCAAAAAGAACTTTCGAGGACGTAGGGTTATGTCCTAAAAACAGGTAGTCAAAGCTTTGGAGGCAGCTCTGCAAGGTATGCAGAAAGATGGCTTTGAGCAAGTCTTTGAGGAGAGACAGCGACGTTTGGACAGGTGCATCGCCTCCAGAGATTACTTTGAAAAGGACCACAGCCATATGTAGTTTAGGTTCCTTAATACATATTTATAAATTTCTGTGCAATTCTTTCTTGAACTGGTGGTCTTGTACATTATAAATGTTGATTGTTGAAAATTGTGCTTTTATGGCAAAGGAGTCAAAGGTGTAGTCGAAAGTGTACTGTCCTTAAGAAGGAGTCACTGAGTTCATTTCACACACACACACACACACAACTGAAAACATTTTTCACACACTTTTTCTCATTATGTAGTCTTTCCATTTGCCAAACACTATTTTTGATCAAAGAAAATCTTATGGAAAAAAAATGTACTTATATCAATGAAAAATGGGCATGTGCGCATAATGAAGAAAAAAATTATTTACTCTTTCAATGGAACTCATTGCTATGTATTGTCATGTTTTGTGAGAGGGGAGCAGGATGTTATGAGCTCAATAACAACATCAGATCTTTTATAATTCAACATTTCAGTGATTTGATTTGATGCACGAAACCTGTGCAATGCAGAAAAAAAAATGATGCCCAAGAAAGGAAAATGTATTTGAGCATGGTAATGCAAATTCTAAAGAAGAATAAAACAATTGCATACTTGAATTTTTCCAGCTCCAGCTTGTATGTTTCATTCTCTTTTTCATAACTTTCTTTGTATTTTTGCTGAAAGGGGAAATGCAACCCAACATTAAAATGATATTACAACATAAAATTGTCAGTCTAAAAACACTTAACAATAACAAAAGTAACAATTACACTCCACAGGGGAAAAACAACAACAGCATGTCAAGCATGGACATGAAATGGTAACACCCCTGTTGTATCTTGGTCAAAGCACTAACATATCTTCAAACTACAATCAAATAATTTCAACATTTTTCAAAAACTCTCATATAATTACTAAATAGCAATGCCTAGTTTTCCTTGCAGGATATTTGCAATTTCAGTTGGATCATGGGGAGGGGGAAATACTTATGTTGCCTCTAATGTATGTCTATTAAATTACTGGGAAAAACTTATGAAACTCACAGTATGGCCTACCTGGGCATTTGTTAGCATTTCCCTGATATTTGAAGCAGCACATGAGGCTATCAAGGAGGCCAAATAGTTTCTGTATACTCCAAAGTGAGTTTCCTGCTCTTTCTTTTTACTTCCTTTCAACAATACTGTTCTATGTATATCAGCTCTTTCTCTGTCATCGGCTAGCACATCTCAAACATCCACCCACTTCAAATAAATTCCAATCTGTTAAATAAACAAAATCTTAAAACAGCTTCACTTTGCGGCTGCCTTTGATTCGTCACAGGCATCAATCTCACCACAAGTGAAAGTATCTACATCATAAATCATACTTGCCCAAAGTAAAAAATATACATATTTGTATCGTTTGAAAAACACACTATTCCAATTTTACACCCTCAATTTTCATTATTAATTCTAACCATTTAAAATCTAAATCAGAATTCTTTAAAATACTTATTTTAAAACCTAACATTAACTATTTACAAAGTATTACTCTATGTTGTTGAAACTAGCATCACTGAATACTTCAACACAAAAGACCACATTTTCAGACAAAAGCCTCAAATTTAGTATGTTAAAGAAAAAAAGGTCTATAAAAGATCAACACGTCTGAATTTATTTCTTCCAAGTGAAGGTACAATGACAGCTTGAACTACTTGTGTACTACTTCATGGGCTAAATGGACCAATCTGAAATTCCAAGGGAATGAGGGTAGACTTGTTCAACAAGGAGTTTTACCTGGGAGACCAATGGCTTAATGTAGTTGCCAAACTTAGACAAGAAGCAGAGGCTCCCTCTCTGTCACCAATTCACACAATCTAACCACTAGGCAACTCACATCCTGAAGAGCTATTGTCTCACACCACTATACCAACAAGTTAGTAAAATCATGCAATGCATTGATTATGATACGCTTTCAAACATACCAGAAATCGCACGCAGACAAACCCTCCTTCCTACCTTGACTATTAATTCGTTCAGTATACCTCCGGAACAACATACTAAAGTTTTGTCGCAATAGAAGCATTTTGACTGAAGTTATTACTCAAATTATGAGGATAATGGCTGTGGAATAAATCTCGCTCCTATGCCCTGATCTTCGACCCCATTTCGATGATATTAAACAGAATTGGTTCAGTATACCTCCGGAACAACATACTAAAGTTTTGTCACAATCGAAGCATTTTTACGTAAGTTATTTTTTTTTTTTTTTTTTTTTTGTTGGAGGTTTAATGACCACCGTGAGCAACTCAATGGGCTATAAGCAGTCGCCCGTCCCTAATTTAGGGGTCACTGGCTCCAGGGAAGGGAGAGAGCCAGTGCCGTAAGACAAACACAACATCCATGCCTCACTGGGATTCGAACCCAGACCCCGTTCGGACGAATGATCAGAGGCCATCGTTTAGACAACTGCGCCACCGGGGCGGCTTACTTAAGTTATGACGCATAAGGGGGGTGGAATAGATCCCGCTCCTATGTCCTGACCTTTGACCCCATTTCATCCATTTTCAATAGGGTTTGTTTCCAGGTTGTCCCCTACCACATACTAAAATTTCATCGAAATTGAACTATTTTTACGCGAGTTATCATGTGGAGAGACAGGCAGATGGACGGACAAAGCTCGAGCATATACGCTTCTTCAACCTACAGTTGAAAAGCATAAAAAAAGAATTTAGTGACAGCTGTGTGTTTCACACTTGTTTTATTAACGTCTATGATTTTCAACTGCTCATGTATCACATGCACTTGGTCAGTTACACCACCACTTACTTGTTTATGCTTTCCAGCCGTTGGTTGAAGAAGCATATATGATACAGCTGTGTTCGTCTGTCTGCCAGTCAGCACAATAACTCACGTAAAAATGGTTCGATTTAGATGAAATTTTAGTATGTGGTAGGGGGACAACATGGGGACAAACCCTATTGGAAATGGAAGAAATGGGGTCTAAGGTCAGGATATAGGAAGGGGATTCATTCCATCTCCCTTATGCATCATGGTTTAAGTAAAAAATGCTTCGATTGCGACAAAACTTTATCATGTTGTTCAAGGTATACTGAACCAGTTCTGTTTAATAACATTGAAATGGGGTCAAAGGTCAGGGCACAGGAGCGAGATTTATTCCACAGCCATTACCCTCATAACTTGAGTAAAAATGCTTCTATTGCGACAAAACTTTAGTATGTCGTTCCAGAGGTATACTCAACGAATCAATAGTCAGGGTAGGGAGGAGGGTTTTGTCTGAGTGCAATTTCTGGTATGTTTGGAAGTGTATCATAATCAATGCACATGATTTTACTAACTTGTCTTTGCAGAGATTGATCAGATGGAAATTCATCACCTCAAAAATGTGTATTGTGAGAGCACCCAAGACTCTTTAAAGAGCAGTGAAACTGAAATTGAAGAAAAGTCCAAAAATGGATTGCATGCAGTGGTGTCAACAAGGACAAAAAGTGGTGAACTGATGAGCTAATCAAGCAGATGCTATTGAAAAATCAGCATTGTTCACAATTGAAATACTGCAAGATTTTTGGTAAAAAGGTCAAAGATTCCAACATAAGAGAACCAGCCCAGAAATCAATTTGTGTGTATCTTCTTAAGTACTACAAGAGTGACAGCACAGACTTTCCATCTCACACAAGTGATTAAATATGGCCCTGTAAAGGACAAGCATTTTTCAGATCATATCCACCTACAGAAAATAGAACTCATTTTTCAGATCATATCCACCTACAGAAAATAGGTTGAGATGCACTCCGATAACTTGATCAGGAAATTTAGAGCACTGACATGCAGCACCTTGTATAATGCTAGCAAAATTACATCAAACTTGATGGAGATTGTGCAGCAAAATTTCGTTATGATGTAGGAACTTTGCATGTAAATTTCATTACTGTTTCAATTATAGTTTGTAACTTACTTAAAAAAAAAAAAGAATTGAAAGCATTAGCTTTATGCCTGACGCTAGTGTTTTCAAGTACATAATGTGTAGTTTTCTGAAAACCGAAGATTTTCCATACTGCAATCTACATGAACCCAATTATATTTCCTCAATCCTGATGCACAAAGAATTCTTCCCTATGGATTTGAGGCAACAGAGATAACATGCAAAATGCATGTGATATTTTCCCATTCTGAAATCATGTACAGACTTGTTAGCAATGCCAAAGAAGAAACAAAGTATCTTCCAGCAACTAACATGTCAGTGACTTCTTTGCCATAGGTGAATGAATCATTAGAAGAAAAACTTTCAGTCCATGAAAAACTTGCATATAAATATTTGAGGTCATTCAACTTGACAATGCCATAGTTGATGCTGTCCAACAGAATATGATTTGTATATGGTAAAGATGATTTTGCAAGGAAGAGATCAGATGAACCCAGTGTCAAACAACACAAGATCAATAGTTCTGAGTTTTATTAGCAATAATGAAATCATGAATAAAAGGTTTGTGTGTACTTACATCAGAAATCTTTGTACAGTGCCACCCAACCAAGGTAAATTAAAGAATAGGATGAAACATTTTGCATCTCAGCCTCATACATCAAAATAAGTAGAACATGCAAGCAGTCTGCATAATGCACTTTGAATTCTCTTAAAAATTTCAGAAACATAAGCATTTTTCTTTCTCACGCACTCCACAGAGCACTCTAACAACAATATTGGATTATGAATATTTTCAAGATTCATACAAAATGTAATGTAACAAAAATTACCTTTTTCTTTTCTGGCAGTTGTTGAAACTTCTTTGAAAGAAGTTTAGCCAAGTCAGTCATTGACATATCTGGATGTTCTCTGCTGTACTTCTCACGTTTTTCTAAGAAATATCTGAAGTATGGAGTCAAGGGCTTCTTGGGCATCTCTGGATGTTTCTGGAATGGAAAGCATGAATTCTACAAATTGGGATATCTACTTCTAGTATTAATTTTAAGTCATCATAAATTTGTATAACTGTGGCATTATTACAAGTTTAAAAAGTAGGAACTGTACATCAAATTATACTCAAAATAGTATAACTATACTAAAAATCCAAAAATTCCTGGCGTAGAATAAATATAAAATTTTCAAGCTTTTGCACATCAACCAGATGGCTTTCTCAAGGAAGGTAGACAGCTAACTGCAAACTGGATAATAGAACGTTTCAACACTCTGAATGTGATGACTTGACTAGACAATAAATGATTAGGAGCAAACGTGATATTTCGAAGAAACGAGGTCACGTTGGTTGGGCACGCGGTACAATGGTAAAGAACTCAGCATTATTTGAAGAATTTATTCCAAATACGTGGCAACTCCAGAGAAACGCTATCATTGCAAGCCTCGCAGCTGGTCAAGATTTCCAAGGTTTCGCAAATGGCGGTAGATTTGGGTGTGGAGTATAAAGCTCATTTCTTTACATCACTCCATATAGGATCGGCGGACTTTAACTTGACTTCCCTTGATAGGGCAGTGGTTATTTTCCCGTCTCTTGTATCCCTTTTATGTTTGCTGATTCTAATTCAAACGAACGTTTGGTCATTCCGACGTAGAGTTGCCTGGATATTTTAGTGGGATGGCATAAACACCTGCCTCATTGAGAAGAATTTTCGGATTTTTAGTATAGTTATACTATTTTGTGTACATTACATTCAGATTCAGAGTGTATTATTACAACTGTATGAATTTTCCATGAAATGCAGGATACAGTAAAAGCCTGATATAGCACGGTCTGATATACTGTGGATTCAGATACAATGCAATGAAGAGTATGTCTCCTGAAAAAAAAAAAAAGAAATCATCATTGGTAAAATTCTTACTTGGGAAGCAGCACCGTCCAGGACAGAAGCCAATGAGCTACTTGCTCCTTGGCAACACGAAGCAAGCAGCGCTGTCCTTCACAGCAGCCAATCAGCTACTTGCTCCACCTCACCCTCTTGTCTATAAGTGTAAAGTCCGTGTATCATACATTGCATTTATTCTTGAGTTCAGTGCACATGTTGTGATGTTGCAGAAAAGGAAAGTGTATTCTGTGATTGATAAACTCAAAATAATTGATCATGTGAAAATGGAGAGTCAAAGGCAAGTTTATCATGTGAATGCTGCATCTCAGGAGGAACAATTAAAGGGTGAATGAAAGAAGAACATAAACTTAGAAGTTTTCTGGACGCACTTGAAAATGAAGTGGGGCTGCATAGAAAAAAGACTAAACTAAGTAAATATTGTGCACTAGACGAACATCTGTACACCTGGTAGTGTACTATATTTTAGTTCTTTTTCCCCTGTCCTCCTGCTCCATCACACTACAGGTCACTTTCCGATATACTGCGGTTAAGCAATAACGCGTGGGTGAAGTATGTACCTCGACAACCGCACTACATCAAGTTTTTACTGTACATACAAAACACTGAAATCACATAATAAATTACACAACTTATCCACTGAATGTTTAACAAGGGTGTAAACTAAAGATACTTCTTAGAATGATTTGGAAGGATTTATATACTCACATAGTCACCTAAATGCATGTCTAAAATAATATTAAGCTTAGGCTTAAAAAAATCGTACTTACCCAACTAACTGAAAAATGTGCATATCAGCAGTAAATGAATCACCCAATGGTATTCTGGTCCTGCACCTTCAATTTTCATAACTTCAAATGTTTAAAATGTATACCTTTAAAACTTGAAAATTTATATATGGTGTGATGATGTAGCATTTCCAGTCTATTTCTTAAATTTTAAAAATTATTGAATTTTAAATACTCTGTTAATGTTTTCAACAACATGAACTAATATTTCAGCAAATGTACTTCAGGCAGTTCTTTGTAACCACATGGTTTTCAAGTATCAGAAATTTGTAAGTAGTTAATGGTAGTTTAATTTAAAATAATTTTTTTTAACAATTTTTAGTTTTACACATTTAATGTCAATAACAATAATTGAAGATGTAGAACTGGAATACCATTGAGTAATGCTATTCACGTGTTAAGTTTTTCACTTATTTTGGTAAGTACGAATTGTTAAGCCTAACTTATAGATTTAAATAAATAAAAAAAAAAAAAGGTGGGAATGTTTGAAATGCGGTATTTATTAACAAGTCAGAACACTACCTTCACTAACCAATGCATTTTGTGCAAAGTAAGTACATTTGAACATCTATAGCCTTTTAATGCTAACACAGGACATGGTATTGTTGAGGCATTCACTTGCAGCAGATGGATGTCAGTCTAATACTAGAAGTAGTGAGTGTGAACACAGCCAGCATGGTTCGCTTACATTTATGTTGCAAGTAAAAATTCCTTATTTATGCAACTTTTTTTAATGTATTCAAACTTTCAAATAAGCCCAATTTGCCAGGTTCCGTTTGCTACATTTTCTTGATCATTAATGTTTTTAAACTACAAAATTTTGCATATTACATATACACTATATTGACAAAAGTCACCAGACACCCCTTCAAAAGCAAATGAACGGATCTGTTACATTGTTAAGATGTGTGGTACAGCTGCAAGCAGTATAAAAACAAGCCTGCAGCTGATCGTGATCATATCGCACTGTGAGGTTGAGTGAAAATGTTGCGGCGGTAGAAAACTGACTTCGAGAAAGGAAAGATTGTTGGGTGTTATATTAGTGGGTTGTCCACAAGAGAAACTGAGAGGCGTTTAAACATACCCAAGTCAACTGTTTTGGATGTATTGAATAAGTGGAAGGCAAACTACCAGATAGTTTTTACTTATTGTTGCCATATCAAACTTCTCCATTTATACAACGATTTTGACATACAACTCGGGCTTCACTGACATCCATTACACATCGTACACAAGATTTTCTATACTTCATACTCATGATTTGTTTCTCGTGCAGGCACTCCTGAATCTGATCCTCCCATGATTTCCTTGGCCTTCCTCTGCCTTTCCTTCCTGCCACTTGGGCAAAAAAGATTTTCTTGGCAAGCATCTCATCACTCATTCTTTCAACATGGCCAAACCACCGAAGTATATTAGTCTCTACCCTGCTTACAACATTTTGCGTCACATCACACAACTGCAACACATCTTCATTCCTCACACAATCAGACCGTGCCTTGCCCCCCTCCCCCACCGTAAGTAACGCATTTCTCCAACACACAAACGACTCCTATGTTTCTTCTGCAGTACCCAGTAGCCATGAAAATTTTAATACATTTACACAATAGCAGCAGCTAGTAGAGCAACTGGTGCCAGAGCCAGCCACATCTCAGAAAAGCACATGAAGCTAAAATGATGCAACTGCTTAGGGTTTTTTTTTTTTTATTATTATTATGATTCAGAGATGTGCTGCATATAAACCAATGAAAGATTAGCATAACAAAAACAGTTCAGCTGTAAAATGAACTAAACACATTTATACCTACTTTATTGCGAAGTTATTCATTTATGGCAGTTTTGGAGCAATGAACCATTGCTCAGGCGAGTTTTCGCAGACAAGCAACAGATATGCTGTTGCATATAAAATTTAAGCTTTTAAGGGAAAGTAAAAATGAAATATCAATTTCAATAATTTGGCTTCCCCCCCCCCTAAGATATAAAACTAATTGCTTCATTTGTCAATAATTTAAACAGAAAATTACTTTTGCTAATCTAAAGCAAATATTATGGGAATTTTACTAGGAAATTTGTTCATTAACAGCAAATTTTCGGAGAAAACTCTTCTCCTTCTTCAGGCTGTCTCATTGTTGTCACTTTTTCCTGTCACTATTACGGTTACGGTTAACCTTGACGGTTTAGGTTATTTTTCAACAAATCCTGCTAGATGGTAGGCAGGGAAAATCTTTTGCAGTCATTGATGATGGAATTTTGATTTTTCTCAATCTCTATTCCTTCTTTCAGCTTTCTTTTTGAAAATTGCTTTGGAAACTCATGACTTTAAGGGAATTCCAATCCATGCTGTGCCCAGTTTCTCTAACATGCCTATCTAATCCAGTCTTGTTGGAGCAATTTTTTATAGCTGCTTTATGCTCAGCTATACGAGTTTCTAGTCTGCGACCTGTTTCACCTATGTAAGATAGTCCACAACTACAATTTACTTCATAGACTACTCCTTGCATTTTTAAAATATCTTCTTCTCTTTGAACTATTTTAGGGAAAATTTTTAATTTTTTTAACTTTGTTCTCTAAACTTGGAGCTAGCCTAATATTGTACTTCTTACTAATTCTCTTTAAAGACTCAAATAAACCTTTGTGATAAGAAATTTTTCTAGTGAATTTTACTTGTTCCTTTTGTGGGTTCTTCGTACCATTAAAATTCAGAAGCTTCTTAATTTCTTCTTTAGGATAGTTATTCTCTGCAAGTATGACTTTAAGCTCTTCTTTATGGGCTTCTTTTTTATCTGCAGTAGAAACTATTTTATTAATTTTTTCTAAAAACTGACTTGCTACATTTTTCTTAATAGAAACTGGATGATAGGAATTGAAATCCAGTAGTCTTTTAGTATTTATTGGTTTTTTATACCAACTAGTGAGGAATTTTTCATCTTCATAATAAATAGTAATATCTAAGAAGTTTATTCTTCTTTCTTTTTGAAGTTCAATAGCGAACTTAAGGGAATCATCTAATTCATTGAATGAGTCTAGAATTATTTCTGGAACAATTTCTGAGCTATCTATTATAAATAAGATGCCATCCATGTATCTGCTATATAAGCAGAAGTATGTGGGTTGTACTAGTATCTTTTCTTCTAGTTTTACCACATAATAGTTAGCTAAGAGTGGGGAGCCCATAGCTAGCCCCGATTTTTGAATGAAAAAAGTTTTCCCAAATTGAAAGTAGTTGTTCTGCAAAGAGAAAGTAAGCATTTCAAAAATTCCAACTAATATGTTTTTTTCTTTGTTGTGAAAAACTTTAATATTTGAGTCTTTAAAGAGAATTAGTAAGAAGTACAATATTAGGCTAGCTCCAAGTTTAGAGAACGAAGTTAAAAATTTTTTCCCTAAAATAGTTCAAAGAGAAGAAGATATTTTAAAAATGCAAGGAGTAGTCCATGAAGTAAATTGTAGTTGTGGACTATCTTACATAGGTGAAACAGGTCGCAGACTAGAAACTTGTATAGCTGAGCATAAAGCAGCTATAAAAAATTGCTCCAACAAGACTGGATTAGATAGGCATGTTAGAGAAACTGGGCACAGCATGGATTGGAATTCCCTTAAAGTCATCAGTTTCCAAAGCAATTTTCAAAAAGAAAGATGAAAGAAGGAATAGAGATTGAGAAAAATCAAAATTCCATCATCAATGACTGCAAAGGATTTTCCCTGCCTAACATCTGGCAGGATTTGTTGAAAAATAACCTAAACTGTCAAGGTAAACCGTAACCGTGATAGTGACAGGAAAAAGTGACAACAACGAGACAGCCTGAAGAAGGAGAAGAGTTTTCTCTGAAAATTTGCTATTAATGAAAAAATTTCCTAGTAAAATTCCCATAATATTTGCTTTAGATTAGTAATTGAATTAAGAAACTAGGAAGCCATTTCTCAACATGAGCTTTATTCAAAGAAAATTACTAATTTTGAGGTCAGAAAAGTATGTACTGAAACACACCCTAACTAAAAATGCATTCACTTAAATTTGTTACTTCATAAAGTATGTGCTATTTTCCTTTCCTGTCACTTTGATTGTTCTTTTTCTGACTGAAAATTGATTTAGTTTGAGCAAAGCATACTCACCATGTTATTTATATACCATGTCATTTCTACATGCTAGAATGGACCCAAAATCCGGACCCCCAAACCAGCAATAAATGCATCAGTCCAGTGCTTCCCAGATAAAAGATCTAATAGTGTAATATCATAAGAAATGTCATATTGTCTAATGTCACAGTACTACACAGTTTATTAAAAAATTCTGAGCAAATGACCTACAATCTATTGAATTGCATAACAAAGTAAAGCAAAATATTTATTACATTCCAAGAGAGCAACAGTTAATTTCTAGTTTCAGTGCAATTACAAAAACACAAGACATGACACATAAGACTGTAGTGCTACTCTTTTTCACAAGTTCACCCTCAATTTTGCATGTTCACCTGCTCCTGTAGATAAAATTACTGATCTAAGCAATGTCGTTACCACACTCTGGATGTACAAATAGATCTGGATTTTTATATATATGATATTCAAATCTACCCTCGTAACCAACTGAAGGATGTGCACAAGGCAAATGTCATTATAGAAGTGGTTTAAAACTGACTGGAACAAGACTGTGACATAAGTAGCTGGAGAAAACCATCAGATTTTCTGGTTAGTTAGAATCAATCATATGAAGGTATTACACAGGGGTGATTGTGAGGTGACACAAGAAACCCTGAAAATCTCAGCTTAGTGCCAATATACATGTAATGCATATTATGAATATTTATATATATATATTACGCTCACATAAACTAGCTACACAACAAATAGGCCCTAGTGCTTGTGCAGTTAAACTTCCCATCTTTTCTTGTACCTAATTTTCTTTCATTGTGCAAAATCCTTCAGGCATTGCATCTTTGAAATCAAATTTCGCACTTCACATTATATCTTAATTGAAAAGTATATGTGGATCAGTTTTACTTGAAGCCTACAGTGGATTCCATTCAATTTCTAAAAGTAGCTCATTGGATTAACCGAATCTAATATAATCAAATTATTTGATGTAGATGCAACTTTCAAAATAATGAAAAAAAAAAAAAAAAGCCTTTCTTTCAGCAGGCTGTTTGTTATCTTGAGAGCTTGTTTGGTAACAAAAGAAACACCCAAGGTGTCACAAATTGATGCAGTGTTTTTATTCAAACACTGTAATTCCCAATGAAAATGGAACTTGAACTTTTAATTATCATTTCAAAGTATTTTTAGAAATGAAATGTCCGGAGCATCTCGAATTCTTCCAAAACTTAAAAAACTCAGATTCACGGGTTTGGAATGTGACAAAACCCCGGAATTCCGGGCTACACCCGGATTACGAACAGGTCTGATTACACCTTATGTGGATACCGCAGTTACAAAAGAAAGCTGACAAAAATAAATTTATTCAGTTTGGCCATATTTGCCATATGAAAAAAAAAACAAAAAACTTGTCAGATGTTACATTCACAGAAAATATTTACTAAAACAATTAAATGAAACTAAAAATATCAATAAAAATATTTATTGTACATATTACACAATGATGTTTTAGACATAATTATACTTATTTTTGGAGGCACTTATTTTTCAAAATACTTTTTAAGATAAATATGAGATATCGTAAAAGATTCTAACAAACCTGCTTCTTTGAGGAACTGTAAGATGACCATGGGTGCTTCAACCATTCTTTGGCATCTGTAACCATATCGGTTAGGGTTCTAAATCGGCGTAGCTGAAATATATATGTACTGAATGAGCACTAAATACACACAACTACCTGTTAAAAAGTATTAAGCTTATTAGAATGGCAGCTAAAATAATACTGTTATTAACATAGAGCTTACCCAGTAATAAGAATGCATGTGCAATAAAATGTTAACAAAGGTTCTTTCACACAGCACCTTCTGACTAGTGCTTACAACAAGTTTCTAACGGACACAGTATCTTACAAAGACAAACTAATATATATATATATATATAACTTAATCCCTACAAAATCATGACCCCCCCTCCCAAGAAAAAAAACATTTTGCTCTCGAAAACCGTCATGCAGTTTTGTTTTGCTTTTTAGCAAGAAACTTAATAACAGTAAAAAAAAAACTAGGAAACAACTAAAAAAATCAACCCACACAGATTAATTACTTCTAACCACAGAAATACTTGTTTATACACACCAATGAAGTATTAAATTATGACCACCCCCAGCCTAGAGAAATGAGAGCACCTGGAGACCGAATGGTGGCGCAGGTGAAGTTCACAGAGCAGTATATATATATACAACCCGAGGACTGGCTTCGTTTAGTAGTGTGTTCAGAGTCAGAATGAGAAAAGCTGCTGATTTATTGGAGTTTGATAAAGGATAAATTGTGATGGCACGGTGCCTTGGAACTTCGATTTCGGAAATGGTGCGACTTGTGGGTTGTTCACGTACTGCTGTAGTGAGTACATATCAAAAGTGGTGCATAGATGGGCAAACGACGAACCGTCGTCCAGCTGTGTGTCGTCCGCAGCTCCCTGATGCCAGAGACGAGCGGAAACTGTCGCGCGTTGTTCACGGCAACCGCAGGGCCACAGTGCGACAAATCAGCCGGAGCTACAACAGTGGTTATCAGGGCAATGTGTCACAGCACACAGTTCATCGCAGCCTTTTGCACATGGGCCTGCGTAACTGAAGACCCAGTTATGTTCCAATGCTCACTGCACGATATCGCCAACAACGCATGAAATGAGCCCAAGATCATCGAGATTGGACTGTGGATGATAGGAAGAAAATGGCCTGGTCTGACGAATCAAGAATCTTGGTGCATCATGATTCTTGATTCGTCATTATTTTTAATCAGAGAAATACTTATTTATATACAATATTTTTGTCAAAGTTTATTTTCCATCATTTCAGAGGCAACTAACTTGTTACAGAATTATTTTCACAAAACTTTTTTTTTTTCTAAGAAAGAGCCACATAAAATTGTCCATAAGAAAATTCAGAGTAATTCAAGTACAGGGGAATTATCAGGCAACTCAAGATCTTTCAGCAACTTAATTTTAGCATGTACTTAACACACAGAAAGCCCTCTTGATGCTACCAATATAATGCTTACGAATTTCATACAGGTAGGCTTTTCTGTTTTGAAACACTTTCGCTCACTTCTCAAGTAGTTTTAACCTTTCTCTCTATCAGGGATGTTAGTGCCCCTACCATGTTTTGGAGCATTTCTTTGAGTGGGAAAATATGCAATTTGGAGCAGAAACATTGGGTTTTGGAGCAAGAAAATTTGCATTTTGGAGCAGAACTCAGGTTTTGGAGCAGCTAATGATAGCATTTTTAATTGTTTAAAGTCCATGCTGTGCTTTAAGTTATGTTTATATACTGAATTACCGTAATTTTGGGTAAATAAGCCGCACTGGCGTATATGCCACAGCAATAAAAAAAAAAAGGGGCGGAATGAAAAAAAATCACCAGAAACGCTGCACCTCCGTATGTGCCGCACCTTCGCAGTAAGGTGGGGAGTACCACCGCGGAATCTTGAAAACATTACGTAGATAAAAATATAGTACCTGATCTTTCAAATAATAAATAAAAATATCAGTTAAACAAGATTCAATCTTAAGTACAACACTCACCGTAATACCTATTTTATAAAAATTTACTCGAAGAATTCATAAAGCGCTTAAACCAATTATAAAACATTTATACCTCAACAATTTAAAAAATACATGCACAACATTCTGAAAATATATGGTACACATATTTTTTCAATCAAATCCATCAAAATCGGAAACTTCACTGTCCGAATTAAGAACTTTTAAAAGCTCATCATCTAAAAAAAAACTTGGGGGTCGTCTGCACCTCTTTCGCTGTCTTCTGGCGTTTCACCACAGTTTTTAAAAATAATGTTTGCTTCAGTGAAGCCCAAAATAAAGGTCGAAGTTCAGATGTTTTTCCAGGATTCGGAAAAACATGTTTATTTACCATTAGCTTAAAACTGGAAGTATAACTTCTACATTGCGTCATTTTACTTTCCGTGATAACGTAGAACTACGCAAACTCGAGAAAAGGCGATTTGGCGAACTGAATGCAATGAATGCACACGCCACTAACAAATGTTGCACGGGCTGTCCTTGCGTTAGCCTCGGAGCGAAGCTGATGATGTCATGAGTTCAAAGAGAGTTAGTTGCTCGGAACATGAAACAAGGGCGATTCCCTGCGAAGCTCCCCCCTCCCCGCCACGGATTTTTTACGAGTTTTATCGGAATCGCCTCTCTCTTATCTGTCCAACCTCAATCCTATAACCTATTATTGTCATGTCTTGTTTTAAGAGGGGTGGGTGGAATTTATTGCACGTGGCTGTAACTTTGTTATTGATAAATGGGAAAACAATTGTAGTACCCTCGATTTATTGAAAACTACATGACCTGCAATATTTTAAGCATAACACATTAATATCAAGGATTTTCTTCTGAATGCATTTGTTTCACTGTAACAAGAATAGGATGCTGCAGCGTCCAAGAACTGTTGCTATTGTTACTGAACGCTTGCGAATATACACTTAGGAAGAATAAATAATATGTAATTACCGTTTGTTGCTTGGTTGGTTTTTAGCAGCATATTTTTCGAAATTCATGGAATTCAGATGAAAATACATTATTTCTGAAACCAACCAACTGGCAAGCCGTATGTGGTTTGCGTGTGCATTACAAACTCCTAAGGTTTTCTGAAGGAAAGCGTACCTTCGATATAAAAGGAAAACTAATGTAACATTTAATAATCAAATTTTAAAATCACATTTCAGCAGTTGCGACATGATACTCTTCATAATGTTTTTCATCCAGTAATTATCAATGTTAAACTTTTGTCATTGCTGTGAACAATTACAACTGGAACCAAAACTATAAGTGGGATCCTGTATGTATGGACATGGACATTAAGCAGACGATTGTGAGTTACTAAGTGGTTCAACGCACCTTCCATCTGGAAAAAGAAAAGTGTGAGGGTGAAGATGTTCCCCTAGGTAGGTCAAACTGAGAAAAAAAAAAAAAAAAACTCCAAAAATTCTGCTCCCTGAATGCACAGGGCAAAATTCAGACTTTAAGTAAGAACCAAAAGATTGGTATTCCTGAAAATTGATTACAAGTTATGCGATATAAACAATCCTTTCATTTATCCATAGTGTTCATGGGCGATTTTAATTAACATACATGAGACCGACGAAGAAAAAAACCAAAGCTGTACTTTTTAATTTGGTGAAAAATCAGACTGTGCGGTGAGAAAGTGTGAATATTAACACAACATGAACAAAACTGAATTGTTCACTGTAATTTATTTATGAAAATATTTAACTAGATGACACCACTGTATTCACAATTATAAAATTACTGAATTCAAAACAAAATATGGTGGTTTTAAAAGACAAAGCATCAAACAGCATTTTTTTCTTCTTGATTTTGTTCTTGTACTTGCTAGAACATTAGCTTGATTTCCTCTTGTGAGCAAACCCTACTTTCTTCTCAGCAAGTTCTACGGCCATATTTGTCTTTTCCTGACTCTGCCACTGCACAGCATCCACTGTTTACTTTTTTTCTTTGTAATTCTTTGTTTGACAAGTCACAGTATCACTATAATAACCAATCAAAATTTATGTGCTTACAATTACCTAAATAAGAGCAATGAGAGAGAACTTACCCTTACCAGTAGGTCCGTTCTCTCAGATAAGTAGACATTTCTCTGCACATTAACTTCCATATTAATATCCACGGTTGGTTTTTGGCCTTTGGTGCGGTGGTTTTTATGTTGTCTTCAACATATTCTTTTATTTGACTTAGTGTGCAACTTATCAACCTATACTGCAGAACTGAAATGTTGGTCCAAGAAACTTCTTTTATACTTTAAAAACCCTATATTTACAATGACTTGAACAACCCTAACCGGTCACCTAATTGGCTTTAAAAAAAACAAAAAAAAAAAACCCCTAAGTACATGAACATTCAGAAACCATAAACAAACTTCCTATTTACAAACACCAAAACATATGAACAAAACGTTTAAAAGCCTAAAATTCAATTATTCACAACGAATTTTAGGCTTTTAAACGTTTTGTTCAGATGTTTTGGTGTTTGTAATTAATAGGAAGTTTGTTTATGGTTTCTGAATGTTCATGTACTTAGGGTTTTTTTTTTTTTTTTTTTTAAAGCCAATTAGGTGACCGGTTAGGGTTGTTCAAGTCATTGTAAATATAGGGTTTTTAAAGTATAAAAGAAGTTTCTTGGACCAACATTTCAGTTCTGCAGTATAGGTTGATAAGTTGCACACTAAGTCAAATAAAAGAACACATTGAAGACAACATAAAAATCACCGCACCAAAGGCCAAAAACCAACCGTGGATATTAATATGGAAGTTAACATGCAGAGAAATGTCTACTTATCTGAGAGAACGGACCTACTGGTAAGGGTAAGTTCACTCTCATTGCTCTTAGTAATATTTTTTTCTTTGTTACTTTTCTTTCTTTTTTCGTTTTTTTGTTATTCCCTCAGATGACAATTTTATCCATCATGCTTAAAGAACTTTCAGCCTGAGAACCATGAATTCTGATATCAGAGCTTTCACTATTTCAGATAAATGGTGTAATTTTCAGAGAACGAATACTTTTTTGAACACCATGCATCAATTCTTACAAATTTCCAAACTTCGTCACTTCCGTTTTTGGAAATTACCCCACCCTTATCAAGCTAAAATGCACACACATTTATGAGGGTGATGGCATTTAAAAACTACATAGGAGTGTGGACATCGTGCAGGGGTTGGAATACAATTACGGAAGAAATCTTCGCTCCGTTCAACTTCCGTTTTCAAAAATTTATCCAACATTTTCAAGCTGAAATACAAATATTTATGGAATAAAATGATATCTAACAATACTGAGTAGAGGGAACATCGCGAAAAAAGAAATTACGATTATGAGAGAAATCTTACCTTCGTCCACTTTCCGTTTTCAAAGGATAAAATTCTGTCCTCCAACGGAGAAAATGACCCCCCCCCCACCCAATTTCAATTCAGTTGTGCATTGATCATGTGATTGGTCCAAACGATAACAAAAAATACGGCATTCCTCGAATTTCGTGGCCGAAGATTACAGGGAAATTTTCACGAGGTCTAACTTCCGTTTTCGGAAATCGTTGCCTACAATTTCAAGCTGAAATTATATTTAACAACAATACTGAACAGAAGCAATATCGTGAGAGAAAAAACTACGATTACAGGTAAAATCTGCACTCTGTTTAACTTCTATTTCCGAACGTTTAAAAAGACAAAACAACATCCCCAAACGGGATATGACCCCCCCCTAATACCCCGAAAATTTCTTCACTTTTGCACGATCTCAAAAATGACAAAAAAAAAAAAAAAAAAAAAAGGGAGGAAACTTCGCGAATCCGCGGAAGAATCTCACGTATGAATTAACCGCTGAATCGATTTCGAATGTCGTAAGATTACACTAAAATATCGTGAATGGTAACTTTTGGTGCAGAGCAATTTTCCATGTCAGATCAATCACCTTCTTGACCTCACCATTTCTGATTTTGATGAAATTCGGTATGAAGCACACATATGACAAGGTAAGTAATTCTGCCAATTTTCAGATTTTTATTTTGAAAATTGTCCAAGATACACACATAATAAAAATCGAAATTTTCGTAAAAAATGACAAACTCGCACACTTATAAATGGCTGTAAATTTTTTCCTAATTGTAGTAGAGTGACAATTCAAACCCAGTTGCAAAGCTAAAGGATTGAGCTTTCTATAGATACCATACATGACATTCTTACAACAGATTAAGTTTCAAGGTCATCCACTGTGACCCTTGACGTTGAATATCTCAAAACATGCAGTCTTAAAAAAATTACGAAAAAAATATATTTTATTGCTACAACATTCTTCTACCCATGTGCCAGATATTAGGCTGGCACCACTATGGCAAGGCAGTGTAGGATTAATAGGAGTGTCATGCTGCACCCTTCTGTATGTAAGGCACAGAGACATACCATGCAATAAATATTTCTTATGTTGAGGATTTGTGTTTATTATACATGAAATGTGTATATATTATAACAGATCAACAGATTTATCAGAAATATGCTATGTGACAGCAATTTTACTTGATAGACACCATTTTCAGCAGTAAATAATGTCAACAAATCTTCGAGATCAGAGATTGAAACTCCACCCATTTTAGCCAATGGCAGGGTTTCTTCTTAGCCAATGACAAAGCTTCTTATTAGAGCCAATGACAGGGTTTCTTATTAAAGCCAATGGCAAGGCTTCTTATTACAGCCAATGAGAAATCTTACTGGTACACCATTTTACATTTGCTGTTATTTCAATTCTGAGCTTGTGAGTGTGAGGTTATCAATTTATCTGTAACATTGTTAACTGTTTAATTGTTATTTTATTTTATCTTTATTGTTATCTTTATTTAATCAATTTCTTTTTATCAAACTATATTTATTTATCATTTTTTTTTCCAGGTGCAGTTTCATTAACCAAAATGGACTTTAAAAGTCAAATTTTTTGTTGCAATCCTCTGGGTAAAAGTGGGCACACAAGGTTTAGAAAGAATCTGAGAAAAGTACAGCCTTGGATGGTTCAGAAATGTCCAAATATAACATTAGAACAGAAAATATGTAGTTCATGTAGAAAATCTATCTTTGAAATGTCAGGTCCATGTATAATTGAAACAGACGCAGAGGCAGAACAACCTCGGTTAAGTGAAGATAATTCAGAAGGAGTGGTGAAGAGTGAGATATGGACTGACAGAGACACAACTTTGGATAGTCTGAACGATACGTTACTTTCTCTAGGCAAATCTCCTGTGAAAAAAAAAGGTTAGGTGTTGGACAGTACAGTAAGAAGAAATATCAGAAAATTGGTGAAGTGATAAAAGACTACATAGGTGTTCCAGAATGTGATAATCCTGTGACAGTGTCTGATGAATCGGTCATGATTTCAGAGTTGAAAGAAAAATTTCAAGAAACAGACTCTAGCAGTGTTAAAGTCCAAATACTAACAATATTACCTAGAACCTGGAGTATTCGTAAAATTCAGGAAGAATTTGGTGTAACATATTACATGGCACGAAAGTCTAAAAATCTTGTGGAAGAGCAGGGTATTTTAGCAACTCCAAATCCTAGGCCTGGGAAAACTCTCAGTGACAGCACAGTTGAAAACATTATTGCATACTATAATAGTGATGAAGTGAGCCGTTGTTTACCAGGAAAAAAAGATTTTGTTACAATGATGGAATCAGGATCAAAAGTACAAAAACAGAAACGTCTTATTCTAGGAAATTTGAAAGAGATATTTTAAGGATTTAAAGACAAGAATCCTAATCTCAAAGTAGGGTTTTCAAAGTTCTGTGGTTTACGCCCAAAGAATTGTGTGCTGGCTGGTGCAAGTGGAACACATTGTGTCTGTGTGTGTTATGCTCATGAAAATGTAAAACTTATGCTAGCAGGGTGCAAATTGCAAGACTTAACTCGTAATGATGAATTACCAGTTAGGACATACAAAGATTGCCTTGCAAGAATAACTTGTAACCCTCCTCTTCCAGAATGCTTCTTCTTCAAGTGTGATTCTTGTCCTGGTATAGCACACTTACTAGAGTAAATAAGTAACTTATTCACCATGAATGGGATTGATGAAATTGTATATAAATTGTGGACTACAACTGATCGCACAACACTTATGACAGTCTGTAACACTGTAGAAGAATTCCTTGAGACCTTTGAATCAAAAGTGAAATTGCTATTGCCACATTCTTTTATAGCTATTCAGCAGTCATACTTTCTGTCAAATCTGAAAGAAAACCTTGATGATAATCAGTGTGTTGTGTTGTGCGATTTTGCTGAGAATTATTCCTTCATACTGCAGGATGCAGTCCAAGGATACCACTGGAACAATTCCCGAGCTACTATTCACCCTTTCGTCGTGTACTACAAAAGTTCACACACACTTCAGTTGGATCATGTTTCTTTTGTTGTCATCTCAGAATGTCTTAAGCATGACACTATCAGTGTTCACCTTTTCCAGAGCCAATTGTTGCAGTTTATATCATCACATTTTGACAAGAAAGTAGAACACATCTATTACTTCTCAGACGGTGCAGCCTCACAGTATAAGAACAGGAAGAATTTTGTCAATCTGTGCCATCATGATGTAGATTTTGGTATCACAGCTGAGTGGCATTTCTTTGCCACCTCACATGGAAAGGGGCCATGTGATGGCATGGCAGGCACCATTAAGAGATTAGCTGCACGTGCCAGCCTTCAGTGTTCATACAATGACCAAATTATGACACTGCGACAACTGTATGATTGGGCTTCCAGAAACATTCCTTCGTGCCATTTTAAATACAGCACGGACAAGGACTATGAGAACCACAAGGAGTTCCCCGAGATACGTCATGCTAGTGCTCAACCAATTCCTGGTACTCAAAAACTTCACTGTGTAATACCAGTAAGCCGCACAGCTATTAAAACCAAGATGTATTCAAACTCAACTGAATACAAGGTTGAGTCAGTATTGCTAAATCCAATAGAACTGGATCTGGAGGATATTCGTGGCTATGTTATTGTTGAGTATGATAACCAGTGGTGGGTTGGTTGTGTTTTGGATGTGAACATTCATACAGAACAAGTTAAGATAAGTTTTCTGCACCCACATGGACCTTCAGTGTATTTCACATACCCACAGAAGCCAGATATATTAGAAGTGGATAAAACAGCAGTCATTACGAAGGTTGACCTACGAACAGCAACAGGTCGGACATATTTTATGGAGAGAAGCGAAATAGAGATGGTCACTAGCAAGATGGCATCACATTCTTTTGGTTTGCAACCTTATTAACCAAGCAGTTCATTTGTATGTGTACACCACTTATATAACCTGTAACACATTGTGAAATTAATACATACATGCATCTGGAAAACAGTTATTGTACATTTGTCCGAACCTAACCTGGAGGACATATACTCCTATTAATCCTACACTGCCTTGCCATAGCGGTGCCAGCCTAATATCTGGCACATGGGTAGAAGAATGTTGTAGCAATAAAATATATATTTTTTCGTAATTTTTTAAGACGGCATGTTTTGAGATATTCAAGGTCAAAGGTCACAGTGGATGACCTTGAAACTTTAATCTCTTGTAAGAAGGTCATATGTGGTATCTATAGAAAGCTCAATGCTTTAGCTTTGCAGCTGTGTTTCAATTGTCACTGTACTACAATTAGGAAAACAGTTACAGCCATTTATAAGTGTGCGAGTTTGTCATTTTTTACGAAAATTTCGATTTTTATTATGTGTGTATCTTGGACAATTTTCAAAATAAAAATCTGAAAATTGGCAGAATTACTTACCTTGTCATATGTGTGCTTCATACCAAATTTCATCAAAATCAGAAATGGTGAGGTCAAAAACTTATTTTTGTTTTATTGATCTGACGTGGAGTGTCCCTGCAGATTTAGTCAAAATCAAGATTTTTTTAGCATAATGGCGCAAAAACAACGTATTGGCGCAGGTCTGGCAGCCCTGCTTTATGCATACTGCCACACTACATGTCTTCTGTACAGCCATAACTAGAGTGTATCTACTTATTATATTTTAGTGGAAAAAAATTCTGCCTCACCCCAAATATCACTTGCTAATGAACTATAATATGCTTTAATGTCTTTTACAGTTTTCTATTTAATTCCAAATTACTCTTATAAGAAAAGATCAGAAAAACAACCACTTCTGATTTCAATTCAAAATAATTTTAAATAGCGTTTTAGATTTTTAAGGATGCTTCCAGTACTATACAGTGAATAACAATATATTCTTATTCTGAGCATTTTCAAATGAGTTCAACTTGCTGTTATTCTTGTACTTAAAAAGGTAGTATTTATGAGCTCAGTGCCACTTGCATCTTTGACAAACAATTCTCTTTTCAAAATCCAACAACTTCCCTGAGTTCCCATTTCTTATTCCACTGTTCCAATTTACAAGAATGAAAATCCTTTCAACCACAACAGCCATAATATATATTCCTAGTTACAGCCAGCTAGTGGTGATGGAACATCACAACTTTTAGTTCCATATTAGCACCTTTCAAAAAGTACACAGAATTTGTTAATGAACTGGCAAGAACTTAATTATCAAAGGCATCTGACACCGGTCTAGTTCATTTCGTCGACACTATATATGCAAACAGTCGATTCCTCAAAATTTTCATAAAATCTACAACAGTTTTCAATTTAGAACCACCAAATTTGGCATACTATCTCATTGTACTCTTACACCAACTTAGACCATAGACGGAATGAGTCGGGGCCCGGAGTCAAGGCAGCCCCATACAAAATTTTCGTACAATCTACAGTTTCCAATTTAGGACCACCAAATTTGGTATACTATATCTCATGGTACTCTAACTTAGGCCATACATGGTTTTTGGAAGGGGTCGGGGCCCTGGGTCAAGGGGCCCCAACACAAAATGTTTGTAAAATCTACAGTTTTTGATTTAGAACCACCAAATTTGGTATACTATCTCACCGTACATGGTTTTTGGAAGGGGTTGGGTCCCGGGGTAAAGGGAGCCCCATACAAAATCTTCTCAAAAATTTCCATTTTTTACTTAAGAACTGCAACACAATTTTGAACTCTAATACCCTATACCCTATCTGCAAGCTAAGTTAGAGTACCATGAGATAGTATACCAAATTTGGTGGTTCTAAATTGAAAACTTTAGATTTTACGAAAATTTTGTATGGGGGCCCCTTGACCCCGGGCTTCGACCTCTTCTTTCTATGGTCTAAGTTGGTGTAAGGGTACAATGAGATAGTATACCAAATTTGGTGGTTCTAAATTGAAAACTGTAGATTTTACGAAAATGTTATATGGGGCCCCCTTGGCCCCGGGCCCTTTCAAAAACCGTGTACGGTGTAAGTTAGAGTACCATGAGATAGTATACCAAATTCAGTGGTTCTAAATTGAAAACTGTAGATTTTACAAAAATGTTGTATAGGGCCCCTTGACCCCGACCTCTTCCGTCTATGGTTTAAATTGGTGTAAGAGTACAATGAGATAGTATACCAAATTTGGCGGTTCTAAATTGAAAACTGTAGATTTTACGAACATTTTGTATGGGGGCCCCTTTCACGCTGGGCCCGACCTCTTCCAAAAACCGTCTACGATCTGAGTTACAGTACCATGAGATAGTATACCAAATTTGGTGGTTCTGAACTTTTTTTCGTTTTTTTAGGAATTGACTGTTTGCATATACTGTATAGTGTCAACGAAATGAGTTGTCGACGAAGTGAACCAGACCCTCTGACACACTAGCATGACCGAGACTTTTTTTTTTTACACCAGAATAAATTACATTAAATATGTCGTTTATACTCTTCCACTGATATACCCCTGTATTACCACTTCACATATAATCAGGAAATTCATATTGCTGTGGCTTTATAAATGAAAAAGACTGTTCAGCTAGCTATACTTTTTGAATGTCACACTATGGTAATTCAACTTAGCAAGGTGACTGTGGATCATCCATCTAAGAACCACCCTAACTAAGAACTTAGGAACAAATAAAAAAATTAAATTAAAAAAAAAGATTTACCTTTATAAAATGGACACCATTTGCTACAGCAAATTTCATACAAAAGCTGTCATGGTTCTGTATGTAATGTAGAAACAAACAGGAAATCGGGGATTTTATAGATTTTATACACATTCCTTTCCTTTTATCCCCCTGCCATGAGAAAGAATTACATCAAGAATAATGGAACTAAACTCCATGAAGAATGTTTCCAGCATCATTGTAAAAGGTTAGTCTGAGACAAGTGACAATGTATAAGTGTTTTTAGTACTCAAGAAGGTAGCCAAAAAAACATGTAGGGCACAGTTTACTACCTAACTTCCTTCAATGCCAAAACACGTATCTGAAGTGGCATAGGTCAATGGTATGACAAAAATTGAAGAAAATCATTTCCATTCAAATTCTTCTTGCAAGTACCTAAATTTTTGATGAATAATGCCTCCCATATTCTCCATTTCATATGATTACATTATAAGATTTCAAGGACCAAGTCATATGCTTTATGATGACAATAGTTATAAACGCTTACCCAGAGACTTCGCTCAGATTAAAATCATTAAATTCAATTTTAACTTGAAGAGCTTTGCATTATTTTTCATATCTTCTAAGTTATTTTGTATTTTCAGACATTTCTGGCCTCTAGATCTTTATCAAGGCCCTTGATAAGTTGGACTAAAGAGCTTTCCACTATTCTTTATATCTTCTGAGTTATTTATCAAGGTCCTTAATAAAGATACAGAAGCCAGAAATGTGTGAAAATAAAAAAGAACTCAGAAGATATGAAGAATAATGGAAAGCTCTTCAAGTTAAAATAGAATTTGATTGTTTTATGATGATGTGACATTGTGTTACAGCAAAGAAGTGCCACATTTCTTTTTTTACTAAATTTCTTAAACACTATACATCACATTCAGCTAAAACACAGCAGGTTTATGGTACAAATAGCCAACTCTTAAGAATCTGTAGCATACATTATATAGGTAATCCTCACCCTTGTCACAATTTGCATCCATTTCTCTTTACACTGTGCTGCAGCGTATGGCCCAAATCTCACTTTTTCCCAATCCAGCTTGTCAATTAGGGTGGTGTATTTCACATTGTCATTCCTTGGAAGGCATGCAGTTAGATTGGTGATCAACTGGGTGAGTTCTTCTGATGTCCAGTCCAGCGCAAGTACTACAAAACACAAAATTAATTTCAAATAGTGCATGACAGCAATCAGTACAATCAATTTTTGAAAGACAAAACTTAAAATATTTAAAAATAGATTGAAACCTAAAGAAAAAACTTTAAATTACTTGAAGGTAGCATTTGAAAAGCGTGATCTTATACTTAACAACTGACAGAACTTCATGATAATTCCTCACAGGAAAATGTCCCACATAAGAAACACATAACTAGTACTATACTCCGGGTCAACCCAAGAAGTGTATGTAGGGTGCAAAACACCTACCTCCGCTACGAAAAGTAGTCCCAATAGTTTTGAGTGAAAACCAGTAGAATTATTGCTCAGAATCCATTTTTGTTTGCTCTGCAGTTTATCAGACAAAATTGCCATCTAAAAAAAGTTCCAGAAGTTAGTGCGCCTTTGGAAATAAATTTGTTATGAGAATTTGCTGAATCAAGAGCTTCGCACTTTTGGCTGTTTTTGCCTGCTTGGGATACAACTCAAGCAGGGGAAAGGGGTGGAAGACCTCTCCCAACATTAACAATACAGAGACAAAAAATTGACAATAGGGGAAACTCGAAGGGTACGTTACTTAAACAGGGGGTAGGGGAAGCAGTTCGACCTCCACCAGACCCCCACTCACAATCCCCACTGCTTGGGAGATGTGTGGGTGGGTGGGGGAGGGGAATCAAAAAGAAAACAGTAGAAGAGCACATTAATGTAGATGGATACAGTTCTTGCATTTCACGACGAGATGTGATAAGGTTCTCTTGCCTCTACCAACAGTACACTTTTACGATGAATTGGAGTATAGTTACAGACTGTTCCTGAATTGGTTATCCACAAATAATCCCAGAACACCAAGCACACAAATAGCACATGCAGCTTTCAGCTGGGTTATGAATTCACCACAATCATTTATTGGTTGTGCTGGTTGATGCTTCAGTGAACTTTTACTCACTTTGGCAATCACTAAAAATGATGCACAGGGACATCTTTCCCACGGTAGTCACATTCACACTAGCAGCTGTTAGCTCACCTGGATAGATTTCTCGGGCAGTTTGTCCGGCAGCTTACTCATGTTAATCTTTCCTCTGCACCAACAGGGAGGGAGGAATAAGCAGGGCAGACTCCTAATTGTTCCTTAGCTGTTAGGAACATCTCAGATGCAAAGAACAATGACCTCACTCCCTTGGTCATTTCACATTCTGCTGGGTCATTGGTGTTGGGAAGTAAACTGTATGCATGACTCAGAAACTGTGGTAGATCAACCTTAGCCATCCAGTTTCCTTTGCCTCTAATTCTCACAGAATTTCTCGGCATCTTTATTCTTCAACAGGGCTCAGCATACGGTTAGTAAGCCCTTTCTTTCGAGTCTTTGGAAACACTGTTAACTGATTTTTCTCATTCTTTCCCTGCTGGTGCTTTCACATGCCCTTTTGCTTGCCCCCTCCCCTTTCCGCCAGCACACTGCCCACAGGTACTTGAGATCCCTTAGCTTCATTCCTTCCAGTGGCACACATTACGAGCTTGACTGATCGTCCTTTTAGCCATAAATCGCTTTGCAAACAGCGCCTCGAAAGCTGTTTTAGTCTATGACCTGTCATACTTAAATCTGAATTATGGTTCTGTTTCTGCCTTCTATGACCACCCAAACACTGTCAAATGCCTCTTTGTTGAACCAATTCCTTTGACTGGATGAAACTATTTTCTTTTTAAACCAAACCAGTGCCTGCCAATTAATTAACTTTTAATTAATTGGCCTGATTAGCCATGCCATTTGATCTAAAAATACTGGGAAGCATTTAATAAATATGCTTCCAAGTAAAGAAAAACGAAGAACAAAACAAAGAAAAATAAACTTCCGTTTTTAGTAACCTCACTTCTATGTGAAAATTGAGTCTACTTTGAGAATAAAAGTTTTACATTAGAATGCACTTTAGTGTGGTATTTACCATGCATGTTGTAATATCTTTTTTGCAGAAGATATTTACAAATATGCATTTTGAAAAGCGAGTATAACTTTGACTATAAATCAGAACTTACCTTGTCTCCCATCTCTGTTTTCTTTATCATGATTTTCAATTACTTCAATTTTTTCCTTTTTTATGTTCTTTGGACTTATCAGCACTAAAAGATAACATTTTTTACATTAGAATTTAGCATAAAATATTTCTTTATAGCTGCAACTGAAGCTAAATGTTTTTGTTTTTTTTGCAAGACAAAAAATTGCAGGAACTATAGCAATTTGAACACAGCTTTGTGATACTTTCTAACACAATGAAATGGTTACAATGATGCTACTAATGAAATAGTTATGATGGTACACATTTTCATAAAAACAGTAATTACTTGTTTACCTGTATGGCATACCTACAGAAAAGTTTTTACAGAAAATATAAAAACCCTTTACATATAATATAACAAGTAGTGTGAAGTTGCTGTATGCAGTGCATTCCCTAAATACGTGCAAAAATTTGCTCTTTGAAAAAAGTACGAAAAAAATTACTTGAAGAAAAACTTTGTGCTGCAGTTTTTTTTTGTTTTTTTTACAAGGAAATTTAAACTATGTACCTGGTTTCAGAAGAGTTATTTAAAACAAAATTCAGATATTTGAATGTGTTTTTAGAAAAAAGCGAGAATGCCAAAACTACTGAAACAAAGCGCTAATGCAAAACTACTGTCACATCATTATGCCTGTACTCATGTGAGATTGTGCCATGTGTAGGAGCAGATCCTAGGTAGGTAAGTAGTAACAGCATCAAAGAAAAGCACTGTGATGCGTAGTCTCTAGTTGCATCTACTTTAAGGCTGCTAAAGTTCAGTTGACAAATTAGATCCTTTCCATTTGTCCCTTCTGTTCATTCCCACTTCTAATGTGGCTACGTTAACTGCCACTGAAAAACTTGCCAAATGCAAAATAGCATATTGCACCAACCAACAGAAAGCAGAATTTTTTTTTTTTTTTTTTTTTGGCGGTGACCTTGTTTGGGATTTGCTCTCCTGTGCATCAGTTCAGAGGAATCTTTCCTGATACAGTTGCAAAAATGTAGGGCTATGTTTTTTGTATATTCTTCTATTCTTCTTGGCTTCCCCCCCCCAAAAATGCTTCAAGATAATCTGAAAAGGAAATGGATGACGCAAAATTAATGTTTTTAAATTCCCTAAATTTTACAGAAAAATCTGAATGTGTAAACTATGAGACACCAACCTCAAACCTGAGCCACTTAACATTATCATTAAATATGCAGGCAAAATATACAAACTTTTTAGATATTTCATCCCTTCTATTTACCAAACCAACAGGATTTGTGTCTTAAAACTCCAAATGCCATTCTGTTGGCTGTGTTTATTATTTTGTAATGAAATAATGAGAAATTGTTCACCCTTTCCTAAAGAAAAACAATGTAAAAACTCAACAAATTGTCAAAATTCACATACTGTTAATTTTTCCAGCAGTTATCTTAAAGTGCACTTTAACATTCCGTATTCTGTATCTGCCCACCATAACTATCCTATGTGAAAAGCTTATGGGCCAAAAAAATTACTATATTTTTGTATACTAAAAATGATACAAACATTTCATTGTATAGTACTCAATACAAAAATGCATCGAGTTTCCCAAAAGAGTCGGAATTCACTCAAAGAAATGTATCTCACTTGCTTTGACTTCCCTAGGTTAAAAAGTGAATTGTGTTTTTTACTCTTCCAGCTGCATTAAGCAGTAAAACAATCTGCAAATTGCTCAAAGCTTTGTATGAACTTGGTTTGAATAAATGCTTTAGGGAACTAATACATTGTGCCATTAAAAACCTATTAATGCAGTATAGAAAAAGGCAAGACAGATAATCTAAACTTTTGTTAAAAATTGAAAAAAAATTACTGAAGATTTTCATGTCAAAGCCTATATTTTAATATTTTAAGATAAAGTAACAGAAGAATGAAAAAAATTATCGCAGAATGGAATTTTCATACTTGGGGGGGGGGGGGGGCATCATGCTTACATATTGCATTCATCATGGCACACCACTGAGTATAACAGCAACCAGCAGAAGACATCAAAACTTTAAAGTCAACACAAAAAATGGTACATTTACAAGAAAATAGTCTTCCTGAGAGTATAAAAATGCTTTGCATATAATACCACCAACAATAAAAAGACATTAATTCACACTCGACTGCCAACATAAAAATTTCAAAAATTTACAGGATGGCAGAGTTGTACAAAAATAAAAAGTATCTGTGTGCACAACCATTGAAACAGAAAACTTGCTGCAAGCCCAGGAAGAATGAATGAACCACGATAATTTAAAAACATTAATGAAACAATAAATTGCTATTAGAACATTACAGATTCCAATGAGAACAGAATAAGTACATGAAAATTAAATGTGCAGCAATGTGTGCGAAATGGATCGTTATGGTAAAATATTGGACTATAAACCTCCTAAAAACAAGTGACTAATTAAAATAAAGTTTTTATATCCAGAAGAACAGTTCCATTAATGAACTTTCAAAAATTATAAATAGCATTTTCAACAAATTAATTCAAAAATAGTTGACTTACAAAATACATAAGAGCAAGATTTTTAATTTAATAACTGGCAAGAGGAACCTGGCTATAAAATTGAAATTGTTTCTGCATAAATGAAACTTTTAATACAGTTCTTATACATTGAGAAAAGGCCTCGTACAAATCTAGAGGCCAGAAACATCTATAAAAAACAAAAGAATTTAGAAAATGTGAAAAATTATTGAAGCATCTTCAAGTTAAAATCGAATTAAGTATATTAATCTCAGCAAAGCCTTGAGTAAGTGTTTTAATTTCTGTATACAACATTTTTATTTTTTTAATCTGCATGCAAAAACTATCTGCAGAATCTTCTAATAATTTGGAAACTATCCACGTACAGCGTACGTCTACATTCTGCTACTCTGCAGGACGGTAATTTTCATTGGTCTTTCCTTCAATGGAAGTGTTACCACTATGATGCAAATTTGGCTTTCACTAAGTAGCATGCAGCTAGTACAAGTATATACAACCTTGGTGTACTACAACCACCACCACCATTTGTTCCATTACACTGTGGCTTTATATCAAGGGTGGTCTTATGCCAAATTTGCCTATTATTTTTAAGTAACCCAAATTTTATTATGGTTCCTCAAAAATCACAATTAGCATTAAATTAAAAATATGTTATTAGAAAAATGCACTATAGAGCCTACATCAGAAATGTTCTAAGACTGACGCAATAAAGAACATAAAAAGTACCATATTGAATATTCATAATTAATGCTGGTGACCATCAAAATATTGCCCTTCTTAATTAACACACAACTCCCAGCGTTTCTGAAGGTCCTGAAAACAGTTCTGGAAGGCACTTTTCGGGATGTCCGCAAGTTGTTTTTGTCACGGCTGCTTGGATACATGTAATGTCTGCATGATATTAGTGCCCGTTTTCTCCTAGGGAACAAGAAGACACAGGGCGATAAATCAGAGGAATACAGCACATGTGGCAAGTGGCAACACAGTGGTTTGATGGTGAGCCGGGAACTGTTGGACTGACAATGCAGTATGTGGTCTTGCATTATCATGGAACAAGAACCAATTTCCAGATTTCCATTAACTGGGAACGACGGTGACAAATACTGCTGCATAAACGTCGTAAGACATGCTTATAGAATTCTTGATTTACCGTTTGACTCGCTAGTACAAATTCCTTGTGAACTATATCTTTGAAATGAAAAAGGCTATCAGCATCATCTTTTATGGTTGCATACAGGCTTTCTTAGTCAATGGTGAGTGAGCACCTCTCCGTTCAGTGTTTTGTTGCTTGGTTTGTGGATCATACTGCAGGCACCATGTTTCATCTCCTGTAAATAATTCCGGAGCAAAAATTAGGATCCTCAGCTGCAGTGCCCGGAAAATCTGAACAGATCAATGAACGAGCCTTCTTTTGGTCATCATTCAGAATGTCGGGTACAAATCTGGCCTTAAGTTTTCATTTTCCCAGATCCTCGTGTAGAATTTCATGACAGATGGACTTACTGATACCCACCGACTCAGCCAAAAGTCTCACTGTAATTCGGTGATCTTTCTTTAACCGATTCCACACCTATTCGATTTTTTCCACTGTTTGCACACTGGAGGGATGACCAGATCTTAGATCATCATCAAAGTATTCCTGCTAATCACGAAACCATACATACCATTCGAAAACTTTGCTGTGGGTTAATGCTGGATTTCCATATGCTTTCTGGAGACTACCAAGGCCATGTCATGTCCGGAGCCCCCAACATTAAAGGAACAAACTTTTTTTATGGTAATGCCGCTTAAAATCGGCATTACCATAAAAAAAAAAACATAAACCAAAGCGTGAGCTGTTACAATCACATTGCATAAATGATCATCCCCTAACAATTCCTTACACCTCGGTCCGAATAATTATTCTCATTGCCGGCCCCACTATAGAGACCAAACACCAAAAACTAAATACAAAGTACCGAAGGGACAGCTGTTCATCCAGCTGATGGGGAGTGGCGACCCCACGGCCCGAGCCGACAGTAGTGTTATAATCTTGTTGTTATCTCGCCACGCTCCCGCCTCAGTCCTGTAGGTTGCTGAGGTTGTGATTATGCGCCAGCCCTTTCCTGTTTTTGCTTTCTTCTCCACTCCCTGTTCTTCCTTTTTTCACTATTTTCTACTCCGCTTCCCTTTCTCCATTTTTCATTTTTAGCGAATCAGTCTGTTTTTAACCTTTGTGTGCGTCTTTGAGTGACTTTTGTTTTTCCTTTTGATGTCTTGTGTTTGGCGCTCTTTGGCCAACTATGGCCCTTGCGCCACTAAACCTTATCAACCAACCAACCAACCGATATCCTTATTTGTTGAATAAAATCATCATCACAGTACAATAGTTTAACAAAAACAATGAATTGCAAGTTCTTAAATAAACAAAGAAATCTCAAAGATCAAAGACTGTAAATCTTCTCAAGTCACATTATAAACCTTGAAAGTTTACAGATTAATTTATCTTACTTTCTTACAACCCCACCAGCAAAGCAACCCCTAACGGCAACACAAATTGCCCAATAACACCAGGGGCACTATTATCCCCCCTCCCCCTTCATCCCGCTATCCTAACACACCTCCCTAACAATCTAGTACAAAGTTCAAATTACCCAGTGGTCCGCTGGCCATTGGCCAGTAATTTTTTTTTTTTTTAATTTGTCACAAGTTAAAAAATGAATTTCTGTTTCTTTTACCTTGCAGTGTGGTTTTCTTTTTAGGCTGCAAACTAATGATAGATTTAAAAACAAATATTAGAGATAGTTTCATTGAAATGATACATTATTTTCTACATATATTGTAAATGTCTTTACATTTTTTTATTATTTTTTTTATGGACCAGTGGTTTGCAAATTTCTAGTGGTCTGCTGGACCAGTAGAAGATTTATTTCTAATTCTAACACTGTAGTATAAACCACCCACAAACACACATAAAATATAACTAAAGAACTTACCACTATCCCCACTCTTGAAACCACGTCTCTCACCACCATTTCTCTCAACACTATTCACTTTATTACAAACTCCAAAAGCGGCAGCATACCCCCCCAGATAATACACTAATCTTAACCTTTCTTCCATCATTAATTAAATCACCCACACCCATCATACCACCTTTCTTAAATTTAACAATCACTATCCCACCTACAAGCACATATAAAAAGAAATATACTATTCCCCACCCCTCCCCTCTAAATCCCTGTCTCAGTATTATCCACCCTGTGTGTTGAATAGATGAGTAAGCCATTAACCCCCGTAAATCTCTTTGGCCAAAAGATCCTATGGCTCCCACCCCTAATCTTATCCCAATGACTCGTCCTACTACGCCTCACATTACTCTTATTAACATCAAAGGTACTAACTTCTGAAAAGTTATCAACACAAAACACACTCCTCATGCCAAACCTTTTATTAACTCTAGGAAACCAAAATTAAAATGGACCCCCACCAACCCTTAAAAAACAAAGGCAACCATCACATCCCCACCCCCATACATTATTGCTAAAAATACCCCTGACGTTACTCTCTGAATAAAAAAAAATACTTAAATAGTCTCTCCGCCTCACTCGAATCATCATGATGATATCCCAAACTCAAGAATCTCAACATATTAATCTCCAACCTCAAACATACGAAAAATCAATCCTTAAATCTAAACACAATTATGAATCTCAAGCTATAGATTAATAAAAACAAGAGTAAGGAGGGGGGGCTAGAATTAATCATTTATAGGCACACACTTTAACACCTAGATAAGACAACATTCATCTGAAAAGAGGTCACAAGACTGCTCTGACTTCACATGCAAACAATTTAATGGACTGTATAATGATACCGAATTCTAAGCTATGTACATGCAAATCAATTGTTGGTGGAGTGCTCTTTTCTGGCCGAAATTTACTCCCGGAAAAGAATTTTTTTCTTAAATCTTACAGTTCGGTCCTTTAAAAGAAATCTATCAGTTCAGTTCACTACATGAGGTAATTGCCAATTCACAATTTTGTCTCATTTTCTTGGTCATTATTTGTTTTTGGTCGCAAATGTAAATACAGTCGAGTCCCATTAGAACGAACTTCACGGGACCGCCAAAATATGACGTCATATTGAAATTTCGTTATGATGGAATTTTTAATTTTGTACTTATTTTTTTCAAATGACTCACAGGAATCGACCGTATTCAAAGTGCTTATACTGTACTGTATCTTAGAACATAAAATAAAAAAGAAAACTCTCTAGTATGTCTAATTCCATGCATACCTTTCATAAAGTTTACACCACTTTTGTACACCAGAGGTTTTCTCTTCTTATACAGTGCATATAGTATGTACTGTATGTATGTAGTATTTACATTTTAAAGAAATCTGTTACTTTTGTTTGAAAATGGGACTTTGTTGCTGCCGAAACTAAAAGTTCTTGCAAAGAATGTAAATGGGTGAAAGTTTCAACCGGGACGTTCGTTTGTCCTGATACAAAATGGCAAACCTTTTCTAAACAGCTAAGTGCTTCGTATGCACTCGCACGCAATGGAGGAGTTGAATGAATTTCATCGTCCTCGCTGCTTTTCGCAATTTTCTTATTTCTGTTATCCGAAATCGGTTCAATTATATCTGCATCAGACAGTTTATAAGTGGTCAGAATATTGTTATCCGCATGTAAAAAGTCCGCTAGCGAAACATCAGTGAGAACTGAAGTAGATGTCTGGAGAGCGTTCCACACTGCTTCTGACGAAGCACTGAAACCCGCATTGGTGTCGGTCGCATCGTTTTCGGGTTCAGTTTAACAGTCAATTGGCTTTGCATGGCGCCAAGTGTTTTTTATTGTTGCTTCGGACACTTTGTCCCACGCTCCGGAAATCATATTAATGCATCTTTGACATTCACTTTTATGGAATCGTTTTTCTCAATTTGAAGACGAATCAATTTCATCAACATGCACTTGTAATGGTTTTTTACAGACTTTATTATCCCCTGGTCCAAGGGTAGGAGAACTGCTGTTCAGTTTGGTGGAAAGTACTCCACACGAATGTTTTCAATCTGAGGAGGTTCGCTATGAGAAGTACGAGTGTCAACCAAAAGAACAATTTTCCTTTTTTTCCTCTTCATCTCATAGTCTAGCATCAATAGCTATTCACTGATGATAGTTTGTGTTATCCAAGCCTTTCAATTGGCTTTGTAGTCACAAGGTAGCGATTGCACACCTTTCAAACACTGAGGTTTTGGGATCGTCCAATCACTAGCACTTTCCTCTTCTCAGTTTGTGATTGATTACAGCAGAAGAGAGCGGTCAGTCTCTGTTTCAATCTTTTACCGCCAACGCCAACACACTTGTCATTCTTCCTTGCCAAAGTTTGATCGAGCTATAACTGGAAGAAAATTCCAGACTCGTCTGCATTGAAGACATCATCTGGGCTATAAATTTGGATGAGTTTTGCCATTTCTCCTGCTCTCCACTCGTTCACATTTTCCATCGGAGCAGCACTCGCTACTCCACAAATTGTTTTTTCAACGATTCTGTACCAGTCTTTGAACTGATTCAACCATCCCCTGCTTGCCTCATAATCCATAACTCTTAAAATTCTGGTGAACTGTGCAGCCTTTTCTCGAATCAATGGTCCACTAATCGGCACATTTCTTGATCGTACATCTTGGAACCAGGTGAAAGCGGCTGAGTCCACATCTTGGAATTCCAATCGCCGGATTTTGAAGCTGCTCTGTGATTTTTTTTTGTTCTTCAAAAACGTTGATAGCGTCGATGGTGTGATCCAGATTTTTTTGCCACATCTCCTTTCTTTTCCTCTTTACTCACTTCATCAATAATTATTTTTTCTCCTCCAAAGAAAAATGCTTTTGTTTGGCTGAATTCATTGTTAAAACCTGTAGCAAAAGCTGATTGACTTGCCTTGAAGAGACGCCAAACTGGAACGTAAGCCGACAAGTGAAATTTTAAGAACAATCGAAAGAAATAAAATCCCCTCTTTTTGCAACGAAATCCAGCGCTCAACTGCGTCTTATCTATCTTTTCAAGATCATAAAAACTGCATTCGGGTTGCAGAAGAAAAGGGAGGAGGAGGGGCTTACCGCACCTGCCAAGTAGGTTGTTATGGAAACATGGGCATCTGGTCGTAGGTCCCCACGGGTGCGCGAAAATGAGCGAGTTATCCAAGTGAAAAAAGTCACATAAAGAACTTGTGTTGTGTCAGTTTTATCACTTCCAATGTTATTTTATTTTTAAATTATGGTAGCTACTCCTAATGGAGATATAAACTACTGCAAAGGGATTTTTCACAAAAAAAATTTTTGGCTGAGCTACAGCATTTTGAAAATAGGCAAAAAATACAGCCATGGCGAAAATCACATGAAACACCAAGTTTTTAAATTTACACTGCTCCTGAACAGATAGAGATTTGATTATGGTGGAGTGATAATCAATACAGGTAGAGACTTGATTTTTTATATTCTGAAGCTATTGAATTGGCTTTTCTTTAAGTTCACAACAATTGATGAGAGGAATGTTGCTAGATGGCAAAAAAAAATCTATATATTTATTACAACAAATTTGAATTTTCCACTAACTTAGGATTTTTTTTTTTTTTTAAGAAAAAGACTTATCAGGTGGGTAAGTAAGTGTGGCAACCTGTACCCCTACTTGGGTTGCCTTATCAATTATTTTATTTCTAGCCTGTGATGCATGCAACTCATAAAATTAATTTTTAAAATATACAAAATTTCAAAAAATCGACATTTTTGAATTGCAACATCTCAAAAACCCCATTTTTAAAAATTCCGGAAGTTTCGCCAAATAATGTTCTAATGGTAGGAAGTTAACTGGGGGAATCAGGTTACTGGATTTTTGCCTTGAAAATTTCTCACATATTTTTGAAGATGGCACTTTTTTTTTTTTTTTTTTTTTTTTTTTGAAAAATGGCACTTCTGTTTTCAAACTTTTTGAATTCAGAGAAAAAAAGAACTGTAAACATTATTTAGTAAATTTTTAATAACAGGAGAACACAATTCCTGGCAGGGCTCACACTAAGCATTCGCCAAATCGCCAAATGCGACTAAATTTGAAAATGGTGAGAAAAAATTAGAATCAGCGAAATTAGTGGCAAATGATTTTATGAATCTTAGGCAGTTTTTAACTCATGGGTAAACTGCGATTTACAGTAATTTTTTGGCTAAAACACAACTGATATGATTTTCAAAGTTTTGATTTTCCAAAGCTGTGGTGCTTAAAATGGTGATGTCCAGTGTGATTGTCATGGAGTCCCCCAAAGACCTATCAAAGCTGCTCAAGAGTCATTGGGAGAGTCAATGAAAATAAGAGCTACTGAGGGGGGGGCTATCAGGAGGGAAGAAACTCTTCCATAATTTATGATGAGCGGGTCAGCAGAGGATTCCCCTTAGGGTCATCCCACTCTCTGTGCGACACACCACCAACACATAGTCAAGTGTTGGTGTTGCATTTTGACTTTCCTGAGAACTGGTCTGCGATTGTACCTGATGAAGTGCAATGCTACCACTGGCAAAATGTCCAGATCTCACTATTTACATGCATTGCATACTTGAAAAATGAGACTGTCTTTCATGGTAGCATGCAATGACATAAACCATGACACAGCACATGTTCTGTGTGCTATTCAGCTTCAAAAAAAGAAAAAAAAAAAAAAAAAAAATTGCTAAGACTTGTCCCTTGGAAGAATTTAAAACAATTCTTTACATCTCAGATGAAGCAGCGGGCCACTTAAAAATCAAATATCGGTTCTATGAACTGATAAAGGAGGACCCAAAAGTAACAAGCAAGTGGGTCTTCTTAGCCACAGGCCATAGTGTTTGGTGAGGGTGTCATGTGCAAACATTTTGCTACTAAATTCACCTTACAGAAAAATGCTTCACAAGCTATAAAAGGTGCACCTTCATTTGTTGAAACTGTCTCCCCCTTCATCCCTAACTAAACAACCTAAACTTCTACTCTTCACAACTGATGAAGTTCAATTCTACTGAACCAGCAAAGCAGAAGGGCGGAATACAGTAAAATGTGTGTTGGAATACAGTCATGGCATTCCTGGAGTGTACAAAAAAAAACACCATCAATGGCCAGAACAGTCCAGCACCCACATTAAACAGGACAATTTTCAAGTCAACAACAACAAAAAAGAACCTATTTTTTGTGAATGATTTTTAAGTAGGCGAATTTATAGGATGCATTTAAAACAATAAATGATGGATGGGACATTACAAACATATCTAAAGAACTTGAGGACTAACAGTATCCTTCACACACTCTCATGGACCAGCCAGAGGTTTTCAGTGGCCAGAGGAATGTGGCAAGAAGAGAGATAAGTGTCCAATGCCCTTTGAAAATATACTTCTAAAGGTGAATGCTACAACTCCTGTCGGACATTCTGAATCACTTCATACCTTTGATGAGAAGAAAATCAATAACATCCAGCAGCTTTTCTCAGCTTGAATAATTTGTATTTACAATGGTAAACTCGTAATTTTGTTTTTTGAGGCCCTTTTTCTTATGTAAATAGAAATTGAATCAACTGCAGCCGAGATAATGTTATTGTATGTGTGTAGATTATGGATTAAGTAAGAAATTAAACTTGTACATAGGTGATATTTTTTATTAAAAATGACTTTAAAATATAGATTGATACTCCAATTTGGAATATATACTTAGGTGAACTTATCAGATTCAGTTTTTTTCTTTTTTTAATAATAATGTGAGGTATAGGCAGGAGAGAAGCACATTTTCAAAAATTTCAGGGGAAACTTTAAGGAAAAAATCTAGTAATCTGATTCCCTAGTTAATAACCTACCATTGGGGCATTAATTGGCCAAAATTTCAGAATTTTTAAAAATGGGGGTTTTTCAGATATTGCAATTCAAAAATGTTGATTTTTTGAAATTTTGTATACTTTAAAAATTAATTTCATGAGTTACATGCATCACGGGCTAAAAATAAAATTACTGCTGAGACAACCCTAGTAGGGGTACAGGTTGCCACACTTACCCACCTGATAAGTCTTTTTCTTAAAAAAAAATCCTAAATTAGTAGAAAATTCAAATTTGTTGTAATAAATATAGATTGTTTTTTTTTTTTTGCCATCTGGCAACATTCCTATGATCAATTGCTGCGAACTCAAAGAAAGGCCAATTCAATAGCTTCAAAAAAAAAAAAAAAAAAAAAATTGAAGTCCCCTTCTCTACTTGTTATATAGTTCAGGAGCAGTGTACATTTAAAAATTCAGTGTTTCAAGTGATTTTTGCCATGGCTGTATTTTTTGCCTATTTTCAAAATGCTGTAGCTCAGCCAAAAAAATTTTTCATGAGAAATCCTTTTGCAGTAGTTTATATCTCCATTAGGAGTAGCTACCATAATTTTTTCAAAAAAATTAAAGGTGATCAACTGACACACCCTATCTTAATTGAGATGGAAAGGGGTCACTTACAATTTGGTTGTCACGATGATGTATCCAAAAGAAAATATGTGCATACGCTGCCTCACAGGATTGGCGACATCACAATCACCTGCACTCCAACAAATTTGATGTAAAACACTTCAATGATTCCGCTCATTGTAGCAGTGTTGACCAAGCCTTCATGGGAAGTAGTCAGACAAACACACAAAAGTCGCGTTTCGTGACAAAGGAGGACCCCCACGGCTCACCCCGGCCCCGCCCACGGCTCCCACGTACCCCCACGGCTGTCGCGTTTCATGACAAAGGAGGACCCCCACGGCTCACCCCGGCCCCGCCTACTGCTGCCCACATACGGACGGATGTGGTCAATCATGACGTCAGTCGGCGCCATTTTTTTCCCACGTGTTCTTTCCGGCCATCTTTTGTACGCCACGTGTTTTGAGATGAGTCATCGTTTGCTTCGACCATGCCATTTTGTGTGCCACGTGTTTTGAGATGAGTCATCGTTTTCTCCGACCATGCCATTTTGTGTGCCACGTGTTTTGAGATGAGTCATCATTTTCTCCGACCATGCCATTTTGTGTGCCACGTGTTTTGAGATGAGTCATCATTTTCTCCGACCATGCCATTTTGTGTGCCACGTGTTTTGAGATGAGTCATCGTTTTCTCCGACCATGCCATTTTGTGTGCCACGTGTTTTGGGATGAGTCATCGGTTTCTCCGAGAATACCATTTTATGTGCCACATGTTTTGGGATGAGTCATCGGTTTCCTCCGAGAATACCATTTTATGTGCCACATGTTTTGGGATGAGTCACTATGTTGGGTGACATTGCCGTGCTAGCAAGCAATACTATGACATCACCGATACAGTCATGATAAGAATGGGGTAAGAGGAGAAGTTGACGTCATTTCAGATTCTGTTAAACTCCAAGACTGATTTTTTTTCAATAACTTGATCATTTTACAACGAATTTATTCCTTATTTTTTTCCATAATTTTTCAACGTAACTATTTTTTTTTATTTTCTTTGAGCTTCACACATTTTCAACGGACGTACCAACATAAAGACGTTTTCCAAAGTTTTGTGTTGCAGACATAATCTTAAAACACGATTGTTTATTAATGTATTTACGTGTTCATGGCATTTTCTGTTACATTTTTTAACGTTGTACCTTTTTCCACCATACAAAGCCGCAATGTTTTATACATAGTTAAAATATTTTTTTTTATTTTTTCGTATTTTCTTTTATGATTATTCAGTGAATGTACCTTTTAATGCATTATCTTAACTACTTTTTTTCTTCTAAATACTTGCATACTCGTTAAACTTCTCGATGTACCAACATTATTTTATTTCCTAACTTACACACATAGCTTCACCGGAGAAACTTTCCCTTGCTGCCTCCAAGCTGGCGGCAGTGGTTCAAGATAATGTCCAGCCGGATGGACGGAGATGGGGGGAGGGGGGGCACTCCATGTTGCACTTTGCATCTCTCTCTCCGTTATACAACGTTCACTGACCTGCTGGTAAAGATCCAGACTCGCGGTCACCAGGTCACCACTGACGATAAACTTCATCATCGTGGCGACTAAAATTGTTTGATTAAATCGCCAATTCTGGCGACCTGTACCGGTACGGGGGTGGGATGTAATTTGTACTGTACGAAAAAAATTTATTTATTTAATTTTATTTAACTTGTGCTGTACGGAAAAAAAAAGTTAACTTGTACGGAACTCTCACGTTTTCGAAAATTAAAATTTTTACTCCAAATGTAAGGAAATCGCATGTACAGAAATGCACGCTGAATTCGGTGCTAGAGACGGTAGCGAGGAGAGAGTACTATGCAGGCTTTTAGCGTACATTCATAAAAAATAAAAATAAATGCCTAACTTCTAAAGTTTTAATCGGATTTTGCCGAAATTTCACATCGAAGTTTATTTTGACGTGTCTTGGTTACTGTAAAATTTGCATTCGGTTACTTAAAAAACTGGAGAACTTTTTTTTTATAAACATTTCTCCCAGTATGATGTCCCCAAAGAGAAGAAGCTTTCATCCTCAACCCCCCCGAACCCCCGAACCTTGCAAGCTCTTTCTCCCACGAGGACCCATCATCCTTGCTGGGCGCATTCTTTGTGAACAAAAACCGACGCAACGCCCTCACCTTTTTCTTTCCTTTTTTTTTTCTTCTGCTGTTCAAGCAGAATAGCTTCTGTACATGCGATTTCCTTACATTTGGAGTAAAAATTTTCAAAAATGTGAAAGTTCCGTACAAGTTAAAACTTTTTAACTTGTACGGAACTCTCACGTTTTTTTTGAGGATGAAAGCTGTCTTCTCTTTGGGGAAGTCGTACTGGGAGAAATTTTTATAAAAAAAAAAAAGTTCTCCAATTTTTTAAATAACCGAATGCTAATTTTACAGTAACCAAGACATGTCAAAATAAACTTCAATGTGAAATTTCGTCAAAATCCGATTAAAACTTTAGAAGTTAGGCATTTCTTTTTATATTTTATGAATGTACGCTAAAAGCCTGCATAGTACTCTCTCGCTACCGTCTCCCAGCACCGAATTTAGTGTGCACCTGCGTGCTTTTGAGCATCGCAAAGCGGCCGACTAAAAAGAAACCATTTATTTTATGAATTAATACTGACCGAGTTTTCCATCCGCTTTCAATGCTCGCTTAAAAAAAAAAAAAAATTGATTGGTTAACTTGGCTTTTTGTCGTTATTTTTACCAAATTTATTGTATTTAGTTAATACTAAGTTTGAATTTTAACCAAACTTTCTATAATCCGGAAATTTCTAAATTTCGGAATCGGCAAAGTTCGGCCGATTCCGAGGTTGTACTGTAATAGTATTCTCATACCTGCCAACTAGCACAGAATGTCAGTAGTTTCTACGGATTTAGTTGTCTGTAAATGGAACTTATGGACTTTGCTGTTGAAATTACGGATTCTATGAATTTTCATTTTGCTTAATTTTTTTTTCATTTTGCTATAGTTTTATGATATACATTGAGATTCTTAAGTGGTTTCGCGGAATTCCATGTTTTTAGTCATAATTTAGATCGTTCTTAGGATCAGTGTAAAACTGAAGACAGTTTGCAGTGGGGGGAGGCATTTTCAAAACTTTCAAAAGCGGTAGTTAAACGGTGTAAAAACATTACTGTAACATGGTTCGTACTCTTCCAAGCAAAATAAATTCAAGTACTTTTCAAGGACTTTTTAAACCCGAATTATCATATGTAATGTATATACCGTCTGTCAGTCAGTACGTAGGTAGGTATTTTAGTAAGTTCAGACCATTAAACTTAGCTGGGGCTGGCACACCTTCAATGACCTGCCATTACCCCTTCCTCTTACCCACAGTTCGTTTATTTCATTAACTTTGAATTGCCCTTGTGTTTTGGTATTTTTCGAAATCATTTTACCTTGCAAAATATTTTGAAAGGGTACACTATTTTCATATTCAGTTACTGGTACACTTACTGTTTGTTTTAACCTTTTATTTTTGATGGATGGATGTTTTTGATGCAGTGAGGAGAAGAAAGGGTCCACACATGAAGCACAAGCAATTCCTGGAAGTTTCACCCTCTGGCAAGAATGCGTCCGTAACCCCAGTAAACAGAAGCCCATCACAATTTGTGAATCATTTCACTTATTTTACTCACATGGCTGATTGTTTTACTCTGTAGTGATATCATAGCCAAGGTACTAGCTGTCCACATACTCCCCAGGATTGAACATAAAGTTCTGGGCTATTTGATCAGCATGGTGTTTTTATTGGAACTACACAGAAATCTCCTATACAACTTTTTAGCACAAACAATTATTTTACACATGCTCTTTCATATCATTACTTAACAAACAAAACATTTTTTTTCAAGTACTATTTACAGAGCCTTAAACTTTTTCAAGTACTTTCAAGGACTTGAAAATGAACTTTTTTTATTCAAGGACTTTTCAAGGTTTTCAAATAGTGTACGAACCATGTTCAATCGTGATTTATTTTCTCCCGATGTTGCCTTTGTGTCCAGTTTTCTTGTTAAGTATGATTTTATTGCATAAATGTTTGTATTTCAGTTTAACTGTAGGCAAAAATTTGCGAAACCGGTGGTTAGGCACCGCAAAAATTTCTCGTAATCTTTAGGCATCAGGTTCTTCCACGAAATTGAGGAATTGCACCTTTTTCATTATTATTTTTGGTCATTCGCGAGATCAATGCACAAGTGAAACATAATGGGGGGGGGGGGGGCTGTGTGATGGGATGTTCGTGGGAGGATGGAATTCCATCTTTACGAAAATTTCGAAAACGGAAGGTTGACAGAGTTCCGATTTTTCCGCAATCATATTTCCTTTTTTTATCGCGATGTTATCTCTGCTCAGTATTATTGTTAAATAACATTTTACTGCATAAATATTTGTCCTTCAGCTTGAAAATAGCAGGAAAATTTCCAACACTGGAAATCGGACGATGCAAAGATTTCTACTGTAATGCCCCCCCCCCCCCCAAGAGATGTTCCCACTCACCCGCATTGTTAAACATCCCCCATCCCATAAGTTTTTGCATTTAAGCTTCATAAGAGAAGGAGAAATTAACGAAAATGGAAGTGACAAAGTTGAAAAATTTGTAAAAATTGATGCATGGTGTTCAAAAGAACAAACACCATTTATCTAAAATAGTTAAAGCTTTGTTTGATATCACACACTCATGGTCTTCAGGCTGTAAGTTCTTTCAGCATGATGGATGAAGTTATTGTTATCAGAAGGCATAAAAAAGAAAAGGAAAGAAAAGCAACAATGAAAAAATTGGGAGAGAAAGATACAGCAGGAAGAAAAATTAAGCAATGGATGCTGTACAGCTGCAGAGTCAACAAAAGACAAACTGGCAGAATAGAAGTCCACATTCTTGCTGTGTGTTTTGATTTTTCACCTAGTTAAAACGTTCCGCTTTTTTCCTTCTTTGGTCTCATTTTGACATAAACTACAATTTTAGAGGCAGTATGATCATACGGTAAGTGGAAGTTCATGCACTGTGGGTTCACTTGCTTGGATTCCCTGTCTGTCAAGCGTTGTGGGATTTAGAACATATCAGACTGATTTTTACTGGTGGAAGTTATGAACTTAAATCTCGCAATGCTACCTATCATGACCTCGCCAGGCGAATCAACTTTGTGTTTTGCACGTGTTAGTTTCATTAGTGTCCTTGTTCGTTGTAACATTTTGTTGTGGCACACATTTTTTTTTTCACAAAGAGATACATAGTTTCGTAAAAAGCATCTATGTATGCCACACAATAATGCTGTTTACCACCGACAAGGCTCTTGCCAATGTTGGCAGGTATGGTATTCCTGTGCATAAGTTTTTTTTCTGTTTACGCCAGTTCTGATGTTTACAGGATCGGCGACGATTTTTCTTTTTCGTGTGTTAGATTGCTTTTTTTTTTTACCTTACCATCAGCAGATGATTTAGTCCAAGTTTTGCCCATTAGTGTTGTTCCTGTAATAAATACTGTTCACCCAATTCAAATAGTCTGTGTGGCTTTTAAAAATACTATTGTCTGCAGATGGGAAACCTCAGGGAATTTAATTAGGCAAAATGAGTGGTAAACCCAAATAACTGATAATCTGGATATTTTTCCTGATTTATATCTGTGACTTATCACCGTCAGCAAAAAGCAAATTTTTCCTTCAGAAAACGTTGTTTTGGTAAAATTTTAATGATTTGTCATTTTTTCCTGTTTGCCCACCTCAGACCTTCCAAATGCTACAAATTCTTCACAGTCACTATGGAAATCATCGATCGCTGTGGAGTACGGGAAAACATCGAATACACTACGGAAATAAAAAATCTGGTTGTCGGTTTTTTCCCCATCAGAAAACGTTGTTTGGGTAGAATTTTAATGATTTGTCATTTTTTCCTGTTTGTCCACCTCAGATCTTCCAAATGCTACGAATTCTCCATAGTCACTACAGAGAATTCGATCGCTACAGAATACGGGAAACATGAAATATACTACGGAAATAAAAAATCTATGAAATAATGTTATTCAATCATTTGTTCAAAGTTTATTTTCATGTTTTCAAAATTCTAACACATTCACCAAACATTTTTGGGACTGTTTATTGGATGTTTTTAATGTTGCGACATTTGTCCAATATAATTTGAGCATCTTTCATGCCGTTCATCGCCTGAAAACTTGATTGTTTTAGCACGGATGAAAATCTCCCGTAGTTTTCTAAATTTCGAAGTTTTCTTACCCCAAGATGCGCTTTCTTTCCACTTTCTGGTTATATTCTTATGTCATATTTTTTCTGATATGTTTCTCGTTTTTAACAGCTTTATGTAACAGTGAAAAAGAACAACTTTGTATTTTATGTTTTTTCTAGTGAAGTGCAGTTTTTACTTCTAACAGCCTGTTTTTCGAAACCAATCAATACGCAGAACGTTTTTTTTTTCTTTTCTGCTTTTTTAAAGCTAAATTAAATTTCAAAATCGGTACTTATTCCGCTCGTGATAGAGTAGGCCTTTTCCGTGACCCGTAAAAATTACTATCACGGCAGAGTGATTTTTTTATATATAATTTTGCTGAAAAACATGTGTTTACCCATTCCTTAGCAACATTTTACTGTATTAAGGGGCAGACAAGAGTTTTTTAATTTTGTTTAAAGCCAACTTCACACGTGCAAAGGAAACGCGACTCTGCGTGGAATGAAAGACGGTGAGCGGCGCGAAAAGTGAAGTCCAAATTTTCTACCTTTGATTTCTTTTTGTAAACAAAAGGAAAAATGCTTGCCCATTTTATTTGATGATAAGCAAGAAGTGCCTCCTAAGCAATGGAAAATCGTGCATTTTCAGAGAAACCAAACTTTAAAAAACGAGCTGCTGAAGTAGAGTTGTGATGACACAGTTCCATCTAAAGCCACAGGTGTCCATTCCCGATATGGTTACTTTGTGCACCAACTTAAGTGGAAAAACAAACAGCCGCCCCCGTTCTTGAAGAGTGAATCTATAAATAGATCGTACCCACTTATTTGTGGAGGAAAAGGCTGTTTTTCACTGCGTGCAAGTTGGATGATTTGAAAATACATTTCCTATAACAGGAGCATTTTAAAAATGCAAATTAATTCTTTAGCAATGAAAAAAGGCAAATTTTCAAGCGTGGCAACTCAAGTTACTTTTTTTAATGGGCATTTTATTTTATCCAGTCGCCACGTGGCGATCACTACTTTTAATCTTTATTGCAGATGATGAAGATACAGGACTAAGTTCTACAGAAAACAGCATTGATTTATTGAAAAAGAATTGCACAAAAACTTGAAAAAAAGATTTAATAATGTCCAAACATCTGTTTTTGGCAAGTATATGTCCACTCTTTAGATGAGATGCTATTTCCTAAATCTTCTGAAGGCCTAAATAATCATGGCCATGATGCAATAACTGAAATATGCAAAGTTTTAAAGTTTAACCCAGATCGTGGTTTGGAATAGTGGCTTCAAATCAAGAAGAGCCTTGTTAGTTTGAATTCTAACAGAATTTCATGTACTTCAAATGCTTTGTTACACAAATTAGAAAATTCAGATAATCTAAAGCCTTTTGAAATCATGAGAGATCTAGTAACTGTGCTTTTAACAGCACTGCTGTTAAATGCTCATGTAGAACGTCTTTGGTACGCAGTTAAAAACACAATTAGGTGAAAGAAGCCTTCTAATGAAAAAGAATGGACTTGAAAGTTGCATTAGGATCAAAACATCAGGAATAAAAATTAATAATTTTGATCCTGAAGATGCGATAAAACTATGGTGGGAGGATAGCGTGAAATCTCGTCAACCAAACTACGAAGATTAATTTTTGTATTTTATTACTTCAGTTTCAACTTTTAAGCATACTATAATTGAAATACACAAAATAAAGCACACTGATATTATAGTAAGCAATTTTGTTGAAATAACAGAGTAAAACATGCAGTTTGATTTCTTCAAAGTTTGGCCATGATTTTTTTTTTTTTTTTTTTTTTATGGCCACTAACAATTTTGGTCTTGGTGGCAAATGTCTACTAGCAAAATTTCTAAGTCTGGATCTTTGCCTCCTGGCCACTTTGATTCCTTCTGAAATGACTTTATTTTGAGCGCTGCTAGGTCCTCCAAATTTCAGCTAGAAGATTTCTTTATTCCTTCATTTCATGAGTCTGGACAGCTGATGGGTAACACCCCTGTAGAACTGTGGTGGCAGGGACACAAAGAAGTAAGCATTTGACATCGTCCCGGTTAGTGAACTGTTGCAACAACCGGAAAAGGTGGAAGTTGCTTGGGTTCAATGTTCGGGGAATAGGTGGCTGCAACAGGAGAACCCAGCCCAAGTCCCTGATCTTGTGACAGGTCACCTGTGCTGTCTGAGGTCTTGCTCCATCCTGCTGTTGGAGGATGTCCTTGTGGTTCAGCACTGCTGGTCGTTTCGACGTAAGCGATGCGTGCACATCATCGAGCTGACAGCAGTACACATCAGCGGTGTCGTTCGGCAGCAGCTCAAAAACACGACACCCCACATATTCCACCAAACAGACAGCAGGACCTTACGTGGGTGTACGTCGGTTTTGGGGGTCGGCGTACGCTTCTGTTTTGAGTCCAACCACTGTGTCAGCACCCAGAAACAGTGGTTGGACATAAACACATATATACAGGACCCATTTCTCGTCACCTGCCACAATGCGCTAAAAGAACGGTTTAACTTGGTCATGAGCAATCAGGGAAACACATGCAGTCATGCAATTTGCTTTCTGCTTAGCTGTGAGTTGATGATGGGGTACCCAAATTCTCCTCTTGTACATGTTCCCAAGTTTATGCAGGCATGTGATAATGCTCATGTGGGTAGTACCCAGCAGTTTGACTAACTCCCACATGGTCACACGTGGCTCAGTCTCCACTAAGGTCTTCAGCATGTCCATATACACTGTTGAGTCTTCCAGCTTTGGGATGGTTTGACAGGACAAAATCTCCCTCTCAAAACCATTCAAACCAATGACAGCACTAACGATATGACATAGCATTGGGGTATACACTGGTAATGTACTTTACAGCACTTGCAGGGGTGCTACCGCAACAAAACTCATACACCCTGCAATGGCGGATGTGCTCCTTGTCCACTTCCATATTGGCTGATGCTTACATTCTTTGCCTTCTAATGGCTAATTGCCACTGACTCAAGCCACCTACCTGCTGATGTCATTGAAATGTGCTGCACAATCTCAGTGGCTAATATATGCCATGGACAGGGCTTTGACTTCGGGTACCTTTTCATCGGACATTACTTTCTTTCGAACGCAATATTTTGTATAACGTGCAAGGATATGAAGAATGAAAATCAACACAAATTCAAGAAACTAGGTAAGCCTAACCTAAAAATTTTACCTGCTTTGCAATATTATAAATAGAATTACTCCAATACGAAAAAAAACCAAAAAAAAAAAAAACCACTACATTCAAAATGGGTTTTTTCCCCAAACAAAATGCAACATTGATAACAATAAAATGGTATGAAATGCATACTCCAATTTTCAAACTTGACAAGAATTTGTGATGCAAATAAATAGAAATTTTAAAATACCATAAGGAATTCCAAATGCCCCCTTGAAATATTGAGGAAATTCTGTCTAGCAAGTGCCAGTGCTCTATGCACTACTAACTGTCTCTTTGTCTTATTCAGCTCATATTTAACGTTATTTTTAGCAATATTGCTGCCTGTGTATCACCTTATATTGTCATGACACATCCCACTGGTCATGACATAAAAATTTGCCCATGCCACCAACAGAGAAAAAAAATAAATAAAGTGGCACGGCAAACAGTCTTCCAGGAAGTCGCATACATATATCTGCAGGTAAGTTCCAAGAGTCCTACCAGCTGACCAGTAATCTCCTAGTCTTTTCCTGCTTTCTCTGCTACCAGATTGTTTGAGGTCCCTGTTCTTTATGAGGGCAACTGAGTCACTCTTGAGCAGTGTGGTTCCACAGATCTAAACAACGGTGATACAAAAAATAGCTACTACCCATTTTACCTAATCCCATTATGCTTAATATTTGGACTTGGGGAGTCATTGGTGGCTGTAAAACATAGGTACAAAATTTCAGAAGAAACTCAATTTTGCCTAATATCGTAACCATAAAACGGGGAAGGCGGACCTGCCCCGAAAGAATGTTCGCTCACTCCTAAGGACAATTCACATGCTCACAAAGATTTTTGCCTTTCTTGAAAGGTGTTATACTTCTGGTCAACTTTAATTTCTGGGTAAACATTTTGTTTTTCCATGTCATGTGTGTGTAAATAACTTGTGCTTTAGCTTACTTGGGCTTCACTCAGATGCATATGAATTAAAGTATCTTCTACAAAGGACATACAGAGTAGAATCCAAAAGTTCGAGGACAGCACCTACCCGTGACAACACAAGCATGTAGTTTAAGTTACGGCATCTGAAATATTGGGTTGTCGGAAAAGTCATGACGTAATTTAGCCATGTTTTACAAAGGTCATTTATTGATAGAAAGCACAAAGATCAATCAATGATATAATGCCCGTTTTGTTCGATAACCTTTCGACATCTTTCATTGAGTTGAAGAATGCCTCGTTCATAGAAGGACCTGTCTTTAGTGGCAAAAAACTGTACAAGGTGCTGATTTAGCCTCATCTGAATTGAACGTTATACCACACAAGGACTGTTGAAGAGAGTAAAGCAAGTGGAAGTCTGACGGCGCAAGGTCAAGCAAGTATGCTGGGTGTGGCAACACATCCCACCTAAGCTCCAATAATTTTTGGCAGGTGATCAAACTTGTGTATGGTCTTGCGTTGTTGTGATGGAACACATCTTTACCAAGAACGAGCTCTGGACGTTTATGGATGATGGATTCGTTCAAACTGTCCAATTGCCGACAGTACACATTCGAATTGATTGTTTGGTTCCGTGGTAGGAGCTCGAAAGACACGACACCTTTAAAATCCTACCATACTGAGACCAGAACTTTCAGCTTTTGGGCGACCACTGTGACACTTTCGCAGTATTTTTGTTCTTAAAGCAGATTGACTTTTTTAAACTTATTTAAAAAAAAAAAAAAAAAAAAAAAAAAAGGTTATAATAATAAATTTATATATAAACCTAAATAACTAACTAGTCTTCACAACTTTCATCATTCTTTTACTAAGCCTGTCTGCTCTTAATCATTTCACCTTGCTTTAAAAAATCTTTAGCTGATAGTTCTGTGTCTGGCGCTCTTTGGCCAAGCCTGGCCCTTGCGCCACTAAAATCAATTAACTAACTAACCAGAACCTTCCACTGATGAATGTCTGCTTTGGATGTCATTTGAAGCGAAGCAGCACATCGGGACCAAGACCGTTTGTCCAGCACATTGTTGTACACAATCCACTTTTCGTCACCAGTTATCAGTCGATTTAAAAAGAATAGTTTTCCTCACGTTTAATGAGCATATCGCAGATATTTATATGCACCGTCAATTGAGCTTCTTTGAGTTCATGAGGAACACACACATCGAGCTTGCTTACGTATCCCAGCTTCTTTAGGTGGTTGTGAACGCTTGAATGATGGATGTGCAATGTGTCTGCAATCTCTCATGTCATGTAACGTGGGTTTGACTCTATCAATGCCTTCATTTGGTCGTCCTCAACCTTGGTGGGCCTTCCGGATCGAGGAGCATCGTTGAGGTCAAAATCACCAGCACGGAATTTTGCGAACCACCGCTGGCACTGACGTTCTTGTAGAGCATTATCACTGTACACTTTACGTAACTTTTCACAAGCTTGACGTGCGTTCTTCCCTTTACGGAAGTAAAATATGGCAAAAATGCACAGTTTGGTCTTCCATCTTCAACTTGATGTCAAATATCCGCAAATCAACCAAATCGCTCACTATTCCTTTTAGACTGCAGCTAGAACTGGCATCTGTCGAATGCCATAGCGATAACAGAGCTGTGCATGCCTCTAGTACTTCCAAAACCGCCCAACCGCCATCGGGTGACAAAACACATCATGACTTTTCCGACAACCCAATACATCCTGTCATCCCTCCCCTCCATAGTCAAAATGGTTTGGCCCACGAAAAGTGATCGGAATGCATGTGTGGATGTTAGTTGCTGTGGTTAGTCATCTGTCTTCTGCAATGTGAGAAACATGGCTTTTGAAGAGTAACGCTGGAACAATAAATTCTGTCATTGTTTGGGTAAAACAGCTGTAGAGACCTTAGAAATGCTTTTGAAGGTGTATAACAGTACAAGTGGTATCAGCGTTTGAAAGCTAGGGTCCAGAATCCATCGACCATTGACCTGATTTATTCCTGTTTTATTTTTGAAAAGAGAAAAATATATTCCAAACAAAAATGCACTTGTGGAATTCTGTAGTCGATACTGGTGCCCACGGAGTGAATAATGATTCGCCATGCAAAAATATTGTCATTAATTTCTTAAAGCAACGAAGATTCCCACCAATCAGCGTCAGACACACCGACACCATATCGTAAAAAGATACTTGCTTTGCATTCTTTTACAGTACAATTGTCCAGGGCAAGGTACAGGCAAACGCCATTCGCCTGCTTCCCAGCTCGTTCACTCTTTCCGTGCGAAGTTCACTGTATAACTAAGAGTTACTTTTCACATCGCATCTTATACATCGAGCATTCAGAGGTTTTCGATTGATGTGCTAACATCCTGTTTCCGTGGCATGTCATGTTGAAATTAACTCCTTATTTGTTAATATGGATGGGTTTAATATTAAGGAGGTTGAGAAAGGCGTCGAGGCCAACAAATACATGCTTTTGCATTTTTGAACTTCACTTTTAGTTGGTTAAGTTCGATGAACACTTACCGCACGTGGGGCTTGGCTTTCAATTCCTATTTCCGTTATGTGGATGCCGGACGGGGGTTTTTCATTTGGCCACGGGTCCGCTTCTTTTTTTTTTTCCCATTGGAATTTATTTTGTCTCATCACCAAATGAGTTTTTCCTTTGCTGCATCCTCATTTACTTCAATATTTATTCATACCCGAGTACTTTCAGTAAAATTCCTTTACCGTCTTCGAGGGGACGTTTTGCTCCGACTAGCACGGACCGTGTCAGCTGGGCATTTCGGTGGTTCTCGCGGGCTGCTTCTGTCATCGGCTATCGCTTCTTCTTGGGCGTTGTGGCGCCATCTCTTGTTGGTCAGTGATCTCACTTTTTCATTTTTTTGCTCAATTTTAATTAAATTTTTCCAGCTGTTTCTCAAATTATTAGGGTCATTGTGGTTTGGTTATCCTAACCATTAAATAAAAAAATGGGACACTGAAGTAATAAAGAAAATAAAAAATAATGCTGTAGTAAATAAAAAAGATGTCAAATATTTAAATGGTTTTCCTTACGTAAAAGGTACTACCAATGAAATTAATAACATTTGTAAAAAACATAACATTCAAATTGGAGGAAAAGTAAATACCATCAAAAATATAGTAATAAAAAATGAAAAAATAAAAATGTTAGAAAAAGCAGGTATTTACTCAATTCCTATTACTGAAAATCCTCCAATGGCTTATATAGGAAGTACCAAAAATAAGCTTAAACACAGATTAAAACAACACGTAAAAAACTGGCAGAAAAAAGAAGAAAAAACAGCACTTATCCAATACTGTCTGGATAACCAAAAATATCCTAAATTCGAAAATATAAAAATCATCAAAAGCTGTAAATCCGAAAAACACCTCAGAATAGCAGAGTCGGTAATGATTGAAAAAACTAGGACAAAAGTTTGCAACCACAATGACCCTAATAATTTGAGAAACAGCTGGAAAAATTTAATTAAAATTGAGCAAAAAAATGAAAAAGTTCGAAAAGTGAGATCACTGACCAACAAGAGATGGCGCCACAACGCCCAAGAAGAAGCGATAGCCGATGACAGAAGCAGCCCGCGAGAACCACCGAAATGCCCAGCTGACACGGTCCGTGCTAGTCGGAGCAAAACGTCCCCTCGAAGACGGTAAAGGAATTTTACTGAAAGTACTCGGGTATGAATAAATATTGAAGTAAATGAGGATGCAGCAAAGGAAAAACTCATTTGGTGATGAGACAAAATAAATTCCAATGGGAAAAAAAAGAAGCGGACCCGTGGCCAAATGAAAAACCCCCGTGCGGCATCCACATAACGGAAATAGGAATTGAAAGCCAAGCCCCACGTGCGGTAAGTGTTCATCGAACTTAACCAACTAAAAGTGAAGTTCAAAAATGCAAATGCATTAATGCACGTTAAATAATATAACCTCCAATATCGGAAGTAAATTGAAATACATGCTTGTTGAAAACCACGAGGGGAAGAATGAATGCTGGAAATTCTTTCGTCTCATTAAGGAACCGGTGAATAATTCTGTGTTGTTTAGCCTTGCTTGTTGTTCAATATGTGGAAAGTGTATAATTAGTAAGAAAGATGTCGACGGCGTAATAAGAGATTATGAAACCAAAAATCTAATGGACCATATGAAAGTATGCGCACCTCTATCAAAGCGTAGAAAGAGTGAACAATCTAAATATATTTGTGTAATCGTAAACAATAATTCCCATTTGTAATATACTCCACTGTCACGGTTATAGTCAATTTTCTTAGTCATTACTTCTGGATTACGCAAAACAGTGGCACTAAAATTTAGCAAGTAATCAAATCTTATTATTCAAAAAGGATTTCAGTTATTAAATATCAAGCAGTTATTGGGATGAACAGGGCTCGACAAATCCTGGGTGCCAGGTGGCCCAGGCGCCTAATTTTCTCCTAATTTTCTTCTTATTTCGTAATATATTGCAGTAAATGGCGTCATTTCTGTTGTATAATCCATAGATTATGTATTAAAAAGTTATATATTTTGGTGCTGCAGACACTGGTAAAAAATAAATAAATGGTGCAGCTTTTAAAAAGTCTGTGAGGTAATTTCCATAGATTATGTATTAAAAAGTTATATATTTTGGTGCTGCAGACACTGGTAAAAAATAAATAAATGGTGCAGCTTTTAAAAAGTCTGTGAGGTAATTGTCAGGAGATGTGGAGCTATAATTGGGAAAGTACCAAAAATGCAGTAACAGAAAAAAATATAACGTAACAGCAAGATAGAAGGCCACAAAAAGATTCTAAGAATATTTATATATATATATATTTTTTACTTAGAAGCATTTTGACAGAAAATATAATGCAAGGAAGGTGTTATTATGAGAATCTGCGACTCAGGAATCCTGCAGAGCTATTCCATAGCATGTAACCATTCTGCAAATTGCATTGCCTAGTTTTGGTGTGCTAATTGTATTAATTAAGGATTTTTTTTTTTTCGGTATTCAGTTGAAACATATTTAGAAATAAGACAATGCTATGGACTGTCCACAATTTCAAAGGATTTTTTAGTCTAACTAATGAAGTACGGTAATGCTGCAACAGCTAGCGATTTTAGTTCTTTTTTTACTTAAAAGTAACACAAAGTAATTGAAAATGACAGTTACTTTTTCAATAAGACGATTATTTCTTTCTTACATCTTTGGATTTCCGAGTCAGTCCTGTGAATCGCAGTTTTCTGTCGGAAATTACGATTCACGATTAACATGATAAGTGCGGATTATACACTACTGTTACACATGTCAATTCCTATGGAATGTTCGTAGTTTCTACGAATTTAGTTGTCTGACAACGGGACTCACTCTTGAAACTACGGATTCTATAAATTTCCATTTTGTTTTAAAAAAATTGTTTTGTTATTATTTTATGATATACATAACATTCTTAAGCGGATTCTCAGTTATTTTTTTTGGGGGGGGGAGGGGGTGACATCATTTAGATCGTTCTCAAGATTGATGCAAAGCACAAGAGAATTGGGGGGGGTGCATTTTCCGTCTGGGGATGGTATTTCGTGTTTCAAAGTTTTCGAAAACAGTAGTTAAATAGAGTAAAAAGAATTTGCGCTAATCGTAATTTTTCTCTCCCGATGCCGCATTTGTGTCTAGTATTCGTGTTAAACATCATTTTATGGCATACATATATGTTCGTATTTCCGTTTGAAACTGTAGGCAAGAATTTGTGAAAACAGAAGTTAGACGCCACGTAATTTCTTTTTTCTCACAATGTTGCCTGCGTCCAATATTTAAGTATCATTTTTCTGCATATTTTTTTTTCATTTCAGCTTGAAAATAGGAGAAAAATTTCCACAACCGGAAGTTGGACGAATTGCCCGTAATAGCACCCCCTCCGCGCGATGTTACCACTCTCCAGCGTTGTTAAATATCCATGCCTCATAAGTTTTTGCATTTAATCTTGATAAGGGAAGAAGTAAATTCCCGAAAACGGAAGTAATGAAATTGCTAAATTTGTAAAAATTCATCCATGATTTTCAAAAGTGTTAGTATTCTCAAAGTTACACCATTTATCTGAAATTGTTGAAACTGATATCATGCACCTCAGGCTGATTGTTATCAGAGGGCACAAAAATAAAAAAAAAAAAGAAAGAAAAGCGACAATGAAGAAGTAGGGAGAGAATGATATCAGCAGAAAGAATTAAGCAATCAATGCTGTGCAGTTGCAGAGTCAACAGACAGACTAACAATAGTCTGCATTCTTGCTGTCTGTTTTCTTTAGAGACAGTATGATCATATGATAAGTGGAGGTTCGTGCACTGCGCATTCACTTGCTTGGATTTCCTGTCTGTCAAGCATCGTGGAATCCTTAACACATCTTACTGATTTTTACTGGTGGAAGTTTCGAACTTAAATCTTGCAATCACACCCTTCCTGGAGAATCAATTTTATGTTTAGCACGTGTTAAGTTTGCTTCTTAGAGTCCTTGTTTATTGTAACGTTTTGTTGGGGCACATATTTGTTTTTTACAAAGAGATGGATCATTTCGTAAAACAGAGTATGTATGACACGAAATACTAGTTGTCAGTAACAAGGGACAAGGCTATTTATTGCCAATGTTGTCAGGTATCGGCTGTAGTTTTTTTTTTTTTTTTTAATATGGTCTGAGGCATGCTGCCGTGGATTATGCAAAGGAAAAAATTGTTTTTCTCAGAATTTCACGATCTACGGATCATACGCCATGTTGCGGAATTATACGTGGGAATTTTTTTTCACAGCCTTTGGATTATACGCCCTTGCAGATCTCATGAAGGAAAAAAAAATATGATAATTTGAATTAATACATACAAAATTTGTCATCCGCAAACAGTATTTTAATAAAATCGAAATCTACATTTATTTTTTTGAGTTCATCTACTGAAAGAATGGGAAAAGAAAATAATGAAACAAATTGGAACTTTATTTTGCAATAAGTGGTTTGAGTAAAAAGAAAAAAAAGTTGACAACAAATATGATAGTTTTGCTAATAGATTAAAGAAAAATAGAAATGTTATTTACAACAACTATAACACTTACTCAAGGCTTTACTCAGATTAATATACTTAATTCAATTTTAACTTGAACTTTCAATTATTTTTCACATCTGAGTTCTTTTGTTTTTAGACATTTCTGGCCTCTAGATTTTGTCAAGGCCTGTTCTCAATGTATAGGAACTGTATCAAAAGTTTCATTTACACAGAAAGAATTTAAATTTTATTGCCAGGTTCCTCTTGCAGTTGCCAGTTATTAAATTAAAATATTTTCCTTGTGTTTTCAAGTCTACTATTTTTGAATTAAGTTGTTGAAAATATATTATAAATTATATAAATTTTGAAGACTCATTAATGGAATTCTTTTCTGGGTATAAAAACTTTCTTTAATTAGTCTCTTGTTTTTATGAGGTTCATAGTCCAATATTTGAATATTTTGCCACTTCAATGAGGATTTTTTTTGTCAGATTCCAATGAGGACTTCTTTTGTCCTCATTGGAATCTATAATGTTCTAATAATTATTTATTGTTTTATTAATTTTTCTATAAGTCATCTTATTCTATTGACTATCATGGTTCACAGGTTTGCAGCAAATTTTCTGTTTCAATGGTAATTGGTTGTGTAAGCAGATACATTTTATTTTTATACAACTCTGGTCCCTCGCCTTTTGACCTCTGAACCAAAGGTGAACAGATGTGGATATCGGGCGAATTAATCGACAAAGCCGATAGCAATCCTACGTTTTTGGATAACATCATCACATGATGAAGCGTGGTGATACTTGTTTGATATTCAGCCAAAGCGTGCTTCTTCAACATGGAAATCACTGTCTTCATGGCAATCAAAGAAATTCAGGCAGGATCGCAGCAAAGGGAAAGTCATGCTAGAGGTGTTTTTAGATTTTCACGGCATTATCCATTCCAAATTTATTTCTGAGGGCACAACAGTTAACAACCTGACTTAGCCCCCTGCGATTTTTACCTCTTTCCACTGACAAAACAAAATCTGCAGGGACGTCGTTTTGTGCCAACAAATGTGGTAAAAACAGCAATGCAGGAGGCATTACAAGGGGCTGCAAAACATGGCTTTCGGCAATGCTTCCAGAAACTTTACGAGCACTGGAAAAAGTGCATCGTCGCCCAAGGGGATTATTTTGAAGGTGGTTGTGCAGTGTTTTAAAGTATTCAAGGTAAGGAACTATATGCCAAGTCCCCGAACTTTTCGATCCTACCTCGTAGAATAAGATAAACAACAGCCACCAAAATGATCAGTTTTTATTATTTCAATAACAGACATTTCTGGTATCCACTTGTTCAAGGTGTGTAACAAAAGAAATTCAAACAATCAAAAAATAAACAACTAAAATTATCCTATAACAATCAAAAGTTATAACTGATTAATAAGGTCTAACATATCTCCGCCTCCAGATCATCAGACACTTAAAAGACTTTTACTCCATCAAAAACAGAGCCGATAAAGTGAAAGGTTCATTGATAGATCCTAATGCTTTGATAAAAAAAAAAAATCCTATTCTAGATAAAACTGCATAAACACTGTTTAATATGTTTCACAATTAGGCAACTGAAGTCATCTTTTTCAATAGACTCCATCCCTTCTTTCATTCCAATTTGCAAGCAGTTTGTCCAATGTAATGATTTTTACATGTCAATGGAATTAGTAAAAGTTTACCATTTGGACACACCTGTTTTACACTATTTTTTTCCCCCAAGACACTAAATTGCAATACACATTATGATTCATGACACTTTTTTCCACTTCAAACAGTGGGGATAACTTTTCCCTTGTCTTTTATATATTTTTTTTTTTTATTTGTATGGTTTGTTAATGCAGGGCTGGAAAAATATGTTCCAGATCAAGGAGCTCATTCTAAAATTTAGGAGCCAGGTGAAACAAATTCAAATAATAGCACATAAATGTACTGTGTGGTAATGATGCTGGAACTAAAAGCAACATAGCATATTTGTAAATGCATTTATGGCACCTCTATTCATAGTGATTGTGGAATAGCTTTTACGGGTCTTATAGAGGTTATTTTTCATCAAAGTTGGTTGTCAAATTTTCGAACTAAAGCCTAGTTCGTCATCAGGACTATGTCACTGGAGTAGTTGCTGCCACTCAATTGGAAGAGTCCATCCGCAATTATCGTTAATTGTGGTACTTCTTCTTCTTGCTATTTCAATCCCTTCTTCTAGTTTCCTCTTTACTAAGTTTGACTGGTGGGCGATTATTTTCACTGAGTCCCAATTTATGGAGTGTCCACTTGCTTGTATGTCTGTCTAGCCCTGTTTTGTTTCCAATGTTCCTAATAGCTGCTTGGTGTTCTTTCATTCGGACCTTAATACTTCTCCCTGTTTCTCCTATATAGCTGAGTCCGCAGTTACAGTCGATGCAGTAAATTACTCCTAGAGAATACCTTGCAGTACACCCTAGAACAGGAAAGAGACCATAGCATCAATTACCTAGATTTAACCTTGACCTCAAGAGAGGGGAAAATATTCACTCAGCTTTTTAGAAAACCCACCAACACAGGGAAGATGTTAGACTTCTGCTCATTCCACCCTGATTATATTAAATCGAATACGGCGAGACAATTTTTGGAAAAGATTGAAATCCTGGTCTCTTCAGCTACTCAGAAAGATCTTCACAAAGAAGAATTAAAGGAAATATTGGCAAAAAACAATTACCCCTCCCCATATGTTGAGAAAATATTTAAACAAGTGCCAAAAAAGAAGCAGGAGAAAACCAACTTCAAATTCACCAGCAAAATTACGTACCACAAGGGACTTTTCGAGAACCTGAAAAGGATCGGAGCAAAATATAATATCAGGCTAGCTCCAGATCTTAATAACAAAATAAAGAAATTCCTGCCAGCTTTAAAGCAGAAAGAATTGGACATCCAATTGCAGGAAGGAGTAATTTACTGCATCGACTGTAACTGCGGACTCAGCTATATAGGAGAAACAGGGAGAAGTATTAAGGTCCGAATGAAAGAACACCAAGCAGCTATTAGGAACATTGGAAACAAAACAGGGCTAGGCAGACATATACAAGCAAGTGGACACTCCATAAATTGGGACTCAGTGAAAATAATCGCCCACCAGTCAAACTTAGTAAAGAGGAAACTAGAAAAAGGGATCGAAATAGCAAGAAGAAAAAGTACCACAATTAACGATAATTGCGGATGGACTCTTCCAATTGGGTGGCAGCAACTACTCCAGTGTCCTGATGACGAACTAGGCTTTAGTTCGAAAATTTGACAACCAACTTTGATGAAAAATAACCTCTATAAGACCCGTAAAAAAGCTATTCCACAATAGCGTATTTGTTGGCTTTTTTACCCAAAAACCACTCTTACTGCTAAAAAATTCCAATTTGGTTCACTATTTTTTTATCAATTTGTTGAAGTTAAACTTTGCCCACATCAATTCAAAATATAGTGTTTTCCTTGTATACTCCGCTACTCGTGAAATTCAGAAACCTCCCCCCACCCCTTCATATGATCTGCAGAGGCGAATAATTCACAGGTCGTGAAATTCAGTAACAAAAAAAATGTTTTAAACATAATCAATCTTTCATATCTGTGAAGTTCTGAAAAAAAAATATTGTTGTATAATCCACACCTATTATGTTGATCCCAAACACCTATTTTTCTGACAGAAAACTCGTGATTCAAGTTCAAAAATAAAAGAAAGAAAGAATCCTGTTATTAAAAAAAGGACATTTCTAAAATATGTTTGTGCTACCTGCAAGTGAATATAAAGAACAAAAATCCCTAATTTTTCGGCATTACCGTTGTTTATTTGACATAAAAAAATTTAGAAACTGAGAATAATTGGTATTTAACTTTTCTAGGAAACTGAAAATTTTCTGAAAATCTGGAACACAAACAAAAGCCTTAGTTCTGTGTTTAAGCTGTTGCTTGCATTTTCACCAAATTGTGATAAAGATGGTAATTTTGTGACAAAGTCCACGCTGAATCGCCAAAAAGTTAATATTTCCCATCATTGTTTTTTTTTTTTGTCATCCCACCCATGCCTGCTCTGTTTGCCCTTGAATTTTTTTTTTTTATTCGTCAATTTTTCATTCTGTCATTGCCGCTTCACCCTGTAGTCATTTTTTTTATACCTGTTGCCTTTTCTCCTATTGCAGAAAAGCACCACACCTCTCACAAAAGTTTTGCTGTGACAGATAAGGAAAGAGGAGTTTCGTTTATTTCTTTGTTGGTTCGCTGCTGCAACAGCACGCACCATTTTGGTTCAGGTTGACTGGTCGGTCGGTGTATCGTTGGTTGTGGCTTTGTTCAGTCCTGGTTTTTTGTATATATTTTCACAAACTTCATACATCAGCAAATGCATTTTAATTAAAATTAGAAGTGTAGAAGTATATATATTTTTATTCTTGAATTCTTTTAAAGTACAAAATTTTATTTAGCCAATGCATTGTGCTAGTATATTCATATGTAAATATAGCAAAAATATACCCATAAATTTGGCTAATCTGCATAGCATTTTACTACAACTTTTGCTGACAAAATAGCCAAATTGCTACATGAGAAAAAAACTCCAGCTTAAACACTGCCTTAGCTAATGTGATTACAGTAACATGACAGCAACCATTACGTGCTATGAGATAGTGCAGTGGCTTTGCACAGCATGTATTGTCATATCTTATATGAAAACACTTGTAAGTAAAAAAAAAAAAAAAACATTTTCATCTCTTCGTAGCTCTCTACCTTTCTATTACGTTATAATTTTTCTGTTTATGTATTTTTCAATACTTATCCAATATCATCACCTCTGTTAACAGCACAATAATTTTTTTAAATTTAAAGTATAGCATAATTTTTTTTTTTTTCACGCAGTGTTATCTACAGAACCTAAACTCATATTTTAACAGTAAATAATGTACCGATGAAAATTACGGTATTTACTACAAAATTTCAAGTAAAAAAATTGGGCACCACATTGACCGGAAATTTTCTAGCACTGCTTTCACAAATGTCGAAAAGTCCATGGCGTGCCCAGAGAAGAAACCCAACATCAGCATTGTTTGCATTTGTACAACTACCAAAACCAGCGACTATCATACGTTAAGGGTTATGTGGGTTGCTTGTAGTGGGTTTGGCAAAAAGTCACAAAACTATCACACGGTTTGCTTTTTCACCGATCGAAACTTATTTTATCATGCATGTTACGTCGTAAAACATGTCACACTTAGCTAGTAAAGATAAGTTTTTTTTTAGAAAAAGTAGGCAGTTCCCAGGTTCTGCTTTAAAACCTATGTGACAGTTTTGTTACCTTCCACCAGTTATATTGTAGCACTGCCCCCTCTCCCAGCAGGGGTGGAAGAGTGCAGCTATGGATGATAACTGGTGTATGATGGTCAATGGTTTCGGCAGGCCTACAAACAAACATACCAGATGATGTGCGTCCCACTGATCATTCAACAGCCTTGTTGGCATGTATACAGAATCTGCATGAACAGCAAAACTGAAAAAGGCATTCATACAAAAAAAAAAAAAAAAAACTTTACAAAACATGTACATCTACTGTGGAGTCTGATATCTTTTTTTTTTTCCTTGGAGGTTTAACGACCACCGTGAGCAACTCGGGCTATAAGCAGTCGCCCGTCCCTAATTTAGGGTCACTGGTTCCAGGAAAGGGAGAGAGCCAGTGCCATAAGACAAACACAACATCCATGCCTGACCGGGATTCGAACCCGGACACCTTACGGACGAATGATCAGAGGCCAGCGCCTTAGACCACTGCGCCACCGGAGCGGCCAGGAGTCTGATATCATTCACTTTGTTCCATATTATGATTTCCCTTAAATGTAACTTCATCATTTAATATACTTATTGTTACATCAATATTAGGACAACTTTATATTTAATTTTCTGAAACTCAATTAAGTTTATTGTGAATTTTGTAAGTTAGCCAACAGAATGCATCAAAATATTTGGCTGTGTGCATTTTTTCTTTCAGACACACCGGCAGGCATTTATTTAAATCTTGAAAAAGTTGAACAATTTTTTATGGATACTCATTGTCTAGAAGTATTTTAGCCATTTTTTATAACCCCCTGTTGTCCAAACTGGGAAGGGAATTTTTATTGGAGAATCTTCTTCCTTAGCTGAGGATTAATAAAGTTTAAAATCAATACTACCCTGTTCATGTTATAAAATTTCATTGCCCAATCTGCAAAATCTAGAGGAAATATAATATATTCTTGCTAACTACAGATCAAGAAAGGATTTTTCACACCCACTACAAGCAACCCACATAATGTGACAAATTCCAATACATACATTCATGCCACCTAAAAGAAAGTTTGCACGACAAATGAAGCAGAACTGTACCGATCTTCTTTATTATTTTTTTATTGAACGTTTACGACCATCGTGCACAACTTAATGGGCTATTAAGTTGTGCAAACTGTCCCTAATTTAGGGTCACTGATGCCAGGGAAGGGAGAGAATCGTGGCCGTAAGACAAACACAGCATCCATGCCACACTGGGATTCGAACCCAAACCCTTCTCGGACAAATAGTCACAAGCTAGCGCTTAGACCACTGCACCACCGGGGCGATGCACTGATCTTAAACATGCTTCCCCCTCACAACACAAAACATTATCCAAACTGATTCCTAGAGCTAGAAGTTACTGTTTTATACAAGTAAAAGGATGAAAATGGTTAGTTTATTACGAAACATACACGTGTCAAAAATGAGGGAGAAATTTGTTTGCCTGGACAAGTATATCATAAAAAAATTTTGGAAGCATAGTAGTTAGAGATCTGGTAGCAAGCGGGGGCATGATTTTGAGTTCTTTAATCATATTTATACATTCAACTCTTTTTTTTTTAATTAAAACATGAAAAAGATGAGAAAACATAACACTTCTATATGGAAATGTGCTATCAAGTTTATCAAAAGCTGCATAATTTTTAAAAACTTATTTCCAATATATATTTTGAGAGCTCACTTTTAATAAATGCTCTCTCTCGGTCTTTCTTGAAAATCTTTTTATTAAAGAACTCAAAATAGGAACATATTGTATAATTTCAGAATACCACACATGCATCTTTTTCTTATAAATTGCTACTCACTTTGTGAATAATGTATCTTCATAAAGTAACTGCCAAATTTTCTACAACTATTTTACATGAAAACAAAAATTACAAATTATATATATACTCAAAGCTTTTTTAATAACGAAAATACAGTCAGACCTCTTAAAACTGCTGTTTGTTTCGTATGTTGTCTCTTGGGGGAGGGGTCAGTAAGCAAGGGTGGTGGTATACAGAAGGTGAGTGACAATGACCACAATTCTTAAAAATATTGTGTGGATTGGGATCGATGTTTTTAATTATCATTCATCTTTATTTTGAACATTAAAAAAATAATCCCCCCCCCCAGTCTTTTCAGACAGTAGTTCTCTAACTTTTTCTGTCTTTTAATGAAAATTTAGAGAAACAACACAGGCATGAATTTTCTGAAGTTAAACAGGAACACACAACCTAGTTCCAATTGGTACTGTGACCAATACTAAGTGATAACTTAAAATTTCACTGTTAGTGAGAAACTTTTTTTTTTTTGATTGAAGGTGTAACGACCACCGTGAGCAACTTGATGAGCTACAAGCAGCAGTCACCTGTCCCTAATTTAGGGCCAATGGTTCCAGGGAAGGGAGAGAGCCTGTTGCATAAGACAAAGACAACACCCATGCCTCACCAGGATTCGAACCCGGACCTTCACGGACGAATGGTCATAAGCCAGCACTTAAGACTACTACGACACCAGAGCGGCAGTGAGAAACTACAAAGCAATATATACATACAGGGGTAGAAAAATATTCTGAAATCTGGTCGCCAGCTAAAGTTTTTAGTGGCCAGCCACTGGACCCGCGGGGGGTATATGGGTCAAAGTCATGTACATTTCTGTCCAAAAAAATGTTCTAACCTCAGCTTATCTCTCCCTGGCAAATAATTAAAAAAAAATAACGGTACTCACTCTTTTTTGTCTGGGGCTCGCAAATTCTTGAATTTGCCGTAATTTTCGTCCGTAATTGCCTTATATTCCGCACATCACAAATGCTGATACAAAAGCGGAATTTTTGACAGAAAAGTCGGTCACGTAAAATCCCCGGAGTCCGAAGAAATAAAAAAATCTTATTAAATAAAGAAATTCATCTTTAAAGGAAACTTTTTAAATATATTTTTATCTTCAGACACAAAAGAAGCTTAGTGGCATGGCACTCAAAAGGCACAAATTTAATCACGCCGATGCAGCAGCTCTAATTGCAGTACACATTGCCAATGATGAAATGCTGATACAGAACAATTCATAGAAATACCGTATATACTTGCGTGTCAGTCAAAAGTCTTTGGAAGAAATCCTGCTAAAAGTAGGGGAGTCGGCTTACACATAGGTTAAAAAAAAAAAAGAAAGAGGACTGGACTTCCGTGAATTCTCCCGCGGAGTTTACCAAAGGGTTTGCTTACATTTTAGACCACAACTTTTCGCGTGTCACGGTGCCCTAGTTTTCTGACCGTTTGAAAACTATCGCATGTCACTGTGCCCTAGTTTTCTGACTGTTTGAAAACTATCGTGTAGTGGCATGATCATATCCTCGGCTGTGCCCCCACTTTAAGTTCAAATTCAGCAGTGTAACTGAAACGTTTCCTTTTCGAAGACATCATAAATAGCAACAAAAGAAAATATCAGCAACAAAGACTTTTGTGGTCAAAATGGCAAAGGGAGAACTAAAATACAAGACAGCGCACACGAGATCCGAAACATGGAACTTGGAAATGAGGCATGCATGTGTAGGTTCATGCAGCGAGCGCTGTATGTCGAAGAGAGGGCACAAGCACAGTCAGCATTTTGTCTTTCCCAACAACACAAAGACAAAATATCTCCCACCATAAAACTTTTGCGGTCTTTCATTATGACTCCTCCCCTCCTCTCCGATTGGTACAAACTCCTAAACTGAGGAGACCCTGCAGATTTTTTTTTTTTTTTTTACTCAAACGGCCGAAAAACGTTTTTTTAAATTGGCGTTTTTCCTGCGGATTATACAACGGAAATTACGGTACATGTTTATTAGCGATGTTTCCCGTGGTGGCCTGGAAAAATGTTCCAGACGTAGCAAAATTTCTCCAGAAATAGTATTATTGGTCCACTTAAACATTCTGGAGAAGAAAAAAAAAGCACGAAAATCAATCCTCACCCCCACCCCGCAAGATAATGAAACGTAAAATTATTCCACAAGATAATGAAAACGTAAAATGGCCCACGTTTTTTATGAATAAAATAGCAGCCAACTATGTACAGTTAATCTATTTTCAAATGCATCACAGTGCAACTATTCTTTTTTTTTGGGGGGGGGGGGGGAGGATCACCCCACTTATGTACGTATGTGATTTTTTACCCACCTACATAGTTAAAGGATAAAAAGGGTCACACTTTGAAACCATTTGGTGCTCTTAGTGTATGGGCCACTGGTGGATAGTCAGGTGGTGGTTTATCGTGGGAATTTTCAATGTCTGGGCATTCACGAAAATCCATTCCTGGGTTACACCAAGCAAAAAGAAATGGTGGCAGTGGGAAAAGTATCGACCATATTTTTGTTCTTTTCAAGTCTTTATCACATGTAGTGCAGTCAAGAGTCTTTATCACATGTAGTGCAGACATGTCAATAACTCAAGAAATAGCAGATAGTGTGACTTATAAAGAGTATCGTTTGAACACATTTCCTAAATGATCAGAATATAAGAATTGGGTTAAACTATACACTGTTACCCTCAGAGGAGACTTTAGATCTTTTGGGGTGCTAGAAGGCTCAGGGGCCCCCTCCCCCTTTGTACTTCAGAAATTTTCATCCGTGAGATTAACAAAAAAGAGGGGGGGGGTGTTAAGAAAAGGGTGTTTACACTTTTTTAAAATGACATCGCTTCTGTAAGAAACAGTGCTAGTGTAATAATGTCTGTCCGTACACATCGAAATTTTTGATTTCAGAGATATCAAAAATTATTTTTGCGGCTAATAGGAAATCAATGGATATTAAGTTTGGCACTTAATATCCCATATACTTCAGGCACTGCAGTTATCATAAACAGAATTTTGAGGCTAATAGGGAATCAATGGATGTTAGGTTTGGCACTTTAAATACCCGTATCCCATTTATACCTGCACTGCAGTTATACGAAACAGAAGCATACAAATTAAATGCAAAAGATTTGGTTTGAAAATGGAAAAGGAGAGACAGCAGCTTTTTGAGGAAGAGTATCATTGAAACTTTTTATTGCTTTTTCAAACGCTAGTGTTAAGTCCATTTAAAGAATAGAAAAGGGTGAGAATACTTTATAATTATCAGTATTACATCAAGGGAGCAGAAAGTCATGAGAAAATGTTGTTGCAATACAATATACATTACTTTTAACACTATTAAATAAGATAGTGTGATATTCTCAAATTTCTTTATTTTTTCAGCCTAAATATTAATAACTCTTTTGGTTGAAGATGGTTTAGAGGGATTAGGGCAGAGAAAGAACTTCTTTGTCCTAAGAAGAATTATCCTATAAAGAATATTTCTTTCTTCATTGATTATCCTACCACAAAGGAAAAAAAAAACAATTAACAGCAAACACGCCCGATCATCAGGAAAGTTTTTACAAGTACTCCTCATCCCTTGGCTGGAAGTACCATGAAAGCAATTTATAGCACAGTAGGCCAGTTAAGAATTCGCCTTACACAATGAAAAGTGTGGGAAGCGTGAATACCTTCTTTACCAACCACTGAAAGGAACTCAAAATTATTTTAACCGTTCCTTTCAAAATAAGTACATTGATAAGAACTCGAAAATTCGGAATATCAGCAACAGCAAAAAAAAAAGTATGTTATTAATATGAGAAGTAAAATATTAATTGACAATACAAATAGTCGCTTTAAGGAATGATTTGCTTCAGTCCGTGAAAACCAAAACTAAAAATCCAATTATATGTTTTCGGGGCCCCTCAAACGGCGAGGCCCTACGCGCGCGCCTAGCCGGAAATCCACCCCTGGTTACCCTGAAGGGGCACACAGCACATTAAGAGAAACTGCACTGCCTTTATTTTACAAGGGAAGAGAACTTAAAATAGAAAGCGACATAGTCTGATTCTATAAAATATGCTCAAATCGCGAAACATTTGAATTTTTTAAATGAGCGTGCAATCCAATAATGGTACAGACATGATTATAGCACAACACACAGATCCAATTTAGAAGGCAGAAACCAGGAAAACCGTAAAAAGGCATAGGCTAAAACCATAGGGATGTCACGTTTCAACATGAGAAACTGTACTTAATCTGCAAATGTCACAAAAGCTAGATGCATGCTGTGAAGACAGTAGAATACTAATTATCTGAACCTCACAATAACACGAATAATAAAAAAATAAAACAGCATGTGTTTGATAAATGACATTTTTAATTGCACAGGTGTACCTATGAAGTTGGAAGGCTGACTCCCTACTGTTTCCAACAGAAAAAAATCTTTAGTTCACATGCAATTATACTTGGTGTGTTACTTTTGTGGGAATAGCTGTGATCAATATGACATGCTTCCTTTCACAAAGAGAAACTTTGAATCTGCATGCCATATGACACACAAAGAAGCAAGCTAAACAGACACTACAAAGTCCCAAAACATGTAAAAACAAGCATGCTTCAGGAATGTGCTTGTCTCAACCTCTTTCAAAAAACAAGTGAGGGGGGGGGGACTACTATATTCACAATTATTTTGGCTAATGATATTGCTTAACATTTTAATCAGTAACATACTGCATTTTAAAGTAGGTGATCTTTGCCAGTACTCCATATCAACATCACGTTAACCATAGATTCTGTTTAGGTTGGATTATCAGGTTTTAATGTAAAATTTTTATGTGCCTGTTAATGTGCTTAATAAAAATAAAACATTTTCAATGGTAAGATTCTGAAATAATCAATCGAAAGATTATTTCAGTGCTAAGTTCTCTTTACATTGATTGAAAATGTTACTTAAAAGCACGTGAATCTTTACTAAGTATTGTACAATTTAAAAAAAAAATCAAATTCTGTCTGCTGTCGCACCTTTTGATTACGTAAACAACCAACTCATCCACCATTTTATTTTAGTCCTACCTTCCCGCACCGCTTTACACTGCCGTCGATTATGCCCACCATGTTGGGAACCGTAGTCCATCGCAGCGCGGGGGTAACGATTTGCCGGAGTCCCCACAACCTTTGCCCAAGCGGCGGGCGAGGGACCACAAGGTGATTGCGGGGTTCTTGTGGTGGTGGCGGCATCGGCCATCATGTACAAGGACGTCGGCGCCTCAGCAGCCGACATCAACCGTCGCTGGGAACCGGTTCCACCTCCCTAAGACGGCTACAAGAAAGCAGCATCGATTTGGGGCGGAGGCCATGGCTGCCGTGATGCCGCCGTGAAGTGTGGCCTGGATCCCCGGCGAGCTGACGCAGGCAATCTCCGTCTCGATCGCCAATCGTACGCTAGCGTCACCAATGCAGCCAATGTCGGCCGACCTCCCCGGCGGCTGCTGTAGCCCACCGCAACCGATCCTTTGTCTGCCATGAAGAATGACGCTAGCTAAGAAAAGATACACACAACATCTAACAAAAATCGCAAACAAACTTACTTTCAGATTCCTTCTTCACTTTTGACTTGGAAGCCACCGCAGGAACTTCTGCTACCTTGGATTTCTTCGCAGAAACGACAGTCTGCTGCTGTTCTAGGACCGGTGCTGTTGGACCGTTCGACATTTCATTCGGCAACGGACGCTTGGTGCCCTTCCGACGAGACGATGCCGTCGTCCCCGCGGCCGTGGTCGCCATTTTCCCCAGCGAAGATGATCACCGAAGGTAAAGTTGGCACTGGACAAAATTGTCAGCGAGAAACAGAAATCCACGTGTCACAGGACAGACGATTTTGAGAGCACGTGATTGTCGTCCACCTGAGGCTACACGATCGCGTTTCTTCAAATGTTGACGGCAAACACAGGAGCCAGCTCAAGGCATGTACTCAGCACGGAATGGACGCTAGGCACTGGGCTGCGCGTGCGTGGTTCACCCTTCGCCAGATCAACACGACAAACACGGCCGGCCATTAGTCCCCTTCGGCACCCACCCGGTTCTTGAACGCCCCGATTCTTCCTTCTAATCAATCTGCTCACGAAACGAAGGGGGGCTAAGAGCCAACATAAACGCGGGATTTTGACCACATTTGGCACACACTTTTAATTACGTTCACATATATCCAGGAATTACTGCCATTGATATACGTTCACTGAAAAGAGAAGACGTGTCAATTCGTACGACTGGGATGCTCAGCTTCTGTTGACGGAATACGATCTGACACACACTCACACAAAAATGCTCGTAATAGTTGACAGTCAGTCTTCGGAATTTGATAAAAAAGACATATATAGAACGAACTTCTTCCACATTTATTTGCATACGGTGATAATCTTATAAATTTACAGAAATAAAAAAAGCTACGATAAATTAACCGGCAAAATGGATTATTCTTAAAACTTTGGGCTCGTCAAATTACAGTAACACAGTATTTGGCAAATTAATTTCAATCAACAGCATACAATTCTTCATATTCTTACCACCTGAAGAAAAAAAGAACCTTGGAGTACGCTTACCTCTCAAATTTCATTTATTTAATGTAACAGACATAATAAACCGCTTCAATGAACCCTTTACTTCAATCAACGTCAAGCTGTGAATCAGTTATAATCCAATGTTATATCGTTAAATGGTGCTGCTGAAACATATACCATAAGAAATCGAATGAAAATATTTTACAACCAGGTAATCCTCAATCCACCACACGTATTACCACAAATGATTTTGCCAAAGTACCACAGTAAAAAAATGCTACTCTCGCCATCCAACGGAGTATGCTTGGATTTTTGTTGTTGTTCGATTATACCCCTTAGGCATCACTGAAACGTTTCCCCAAAATTTTAATGGTACCAACAATTTGATACTTTTTTATGGGTAGTCAATTAATCATGAGAGGATTTCAATATGCATATGTGGATGAATGTTAGCATCCAATTAGAGAAGCATAAATCATACCAGTTGGACAGGGAAAAGTACAGGAAGATGACACACACCATACTAACAAACTCAGAATCAAAATACCATGGTGCAGGCACAGGAAAGTTGGTTTTCTGCCTCTTCCTGTACTAGAACAATAAATAAATTACCCTTTTCTTAGCAGAAAGTTTTTTTTTTTTTTTTTTTATAATTGAATATAAAAAAAAAAAAACTTTCTGCTCATAGGTTTTTTTGTTTGTTGCACAAAGGTCAACTGAGACCATTTGATAAAAGTAAACTAATCTGATTGACTTGGCTTTTATATTTACTCAAATATAAAAACTGAAGGAAAAACAAGATCGTTTTACAATGTATGTTAATATTATTTTGGTTTATCATGTTTCAAGAATCCTACACAATCAAGGCCAGCTAAAACTTGGGGCATAAACATCAATATTTTGTAATAAAAGATAAGGACTTGTTTGCTGTATCTAACCCTTATGACTCCAATTTTCTGTTGCCTCAAAATGAATTCAACACTAAAGCTACAAGAGAGAAATATTAGAAGGGAAATAAATAATATTGCTTCTTGATGTGTCAGTAACAGGCGGAAAGGAATTTAATTCCTTTGACTACTAACAAGAGCCATGGGTACTCACAGCTTAGTTTTCAGGAGGAATCAAACAGAAATTGTAACTAAAAATAACATATACAAACACCATATATGCAAATTTCCCTGTGCCTTCTTGTTATCTAACTGCTTTTACACTCTCAACACAAATTTGTTTGGAAACCAGAAGACCCTAAAACTACATAAAAAAAGATGGATAAATGAAATTAGTCGGCATGTTAGGACAATAAGGAAATATCTTTGTCGTTCTTTTTATCATTTTGACCACTTATGTCACATGTGTCACAAAACCCCTGGGACTACCTAATTGGTGATTAATATCTTAAGAGGCTAAAGCGATTATTTAAACAGGACGAAAAATATTGGGGTGGCACTGTCCCCTCAGTAAAATTATTGGAGGGGAAAAATTTGCCTTGCCCCTCCATAGTCGGCACCAATGAGGTGTTTCTACTAGGTTGACCTGATAAATGAATTATTACACAAATGCTATTTGTTGTAGGAAGACTAACCTACAATATTACTACAAAAATAAAATACTACGAAGATTAAAATATTACTACGAAGATGAAGCTATTGTTACTACTTATTAACCTAAATGCTATTTGTTGTAGGAAGGTAACCTGGTAAATTAATTATTGCACAAATATTTATTGTAGGAAGATTAAACTGTACCTGAATAAGCGTCATTACAGCAAATGCTGGAAGTGGCCGCCCTTCTGTTGCAAACACAGGGTGACACATCCTTCCATACTGGCAAAGGTTGAAACAAGCATGGCATGTGTAATGATGGCAATTTCAGTGGTAATGTTACCCAGTAAGAACGCAAGAGAAAAACATGTTGCTCTTATTATCAGGTTAAAATTGTCTCAACTGAGGAGTTGGCTCGGCACCAGACATTACATCTCTAGGAAAATTTTTGAGAGATCTTTGTACAGCAGTGAACAGCTGCGGTAAAGGATGATCCATTTTTCATTTCTTCGTCTTTCATACTTTCCCATACTGTACGTATGTATGCTGTTCTCCAACAAGCAATGGGAATTTTTTAATTGCTTTTTACTGCAAATTTCCGACTTTTCTCTATTTCTTCTGCATAAAAGTACGTTCAGAAGTTCTACAGAGAAATTTTAAATTAGAATTAGTGTTATTGTGAAAATCTCCGTAGTACCTTCCAACAACAGAAAGGGAATAGTCTGACTTCCAGGGGGGGGATGCCCCCTTGACTCCTTATATGGGTGCCCATGACAGGAGCTGCTACCTAATTGGATTGAACATCGTGGAATTTTCATGAGGAACAAAGCACTTTGTCCTTTTTTATTTAACTACCTATTAGAAAAAACATTTTTTTTTTGCTTTCAGCAGTAAACTACTTAGCAATAAATGGATGGATATCTTGCATATTGTTTTTTATCTATATGTGCTGACTGATGTGCTACCTAAAAACTGCTTATGAGCTGTTGTAAATAAGAAAAATTGTCGAAAGGTTTATTCCATAAGATCAATATTCTGCATATACATATATAACTGGTTATGTAACATATACACTATATATTGACAAAAGTCACCGGACACCCCTTCAAAAGCAAATGAACGGATCCGCTGTATTACAAAACATTATTGTTAACGTGTGCGGTACAGCTGAAAATGGTATAAAAACAATCCTGCAGCTGACCTCGATCATATCCCACTGTGAGGTTGAGTGAAAATGTTGCGGCGGGAGAGAACTGACTTTGAGAAAGGAATGATTGTTAGGTGTTATATTAGTGGGTTGCCCATAAGAAAAACCGAGAGGTGTTTAAACATACCCAAGTCAACTGTTTTGGATGTACTGAATAAGTGGAAGACACATGGCGTGCCTGAAACACCAAAATGTACCGGCAGACCAAAGAAAATCAGCGATAGAGGACGTCGATGCCTCCGGAGAGTTGTTACAGCTAATCGACAGAGTACTGCACAAGACCTGTGTACAGGTGAGTAAAAATGCTGGAACCTCGATATGTACACATACCATTCACAGAGAACTTCATTCCATGGGTTACTGTGGTCCTGCGGCTGCTCATAATCCTTTCATCTCCACTTGGAATGCTACTTGTCGTTTAGCATGGTGTAAAGAACATTTATCGTGGACCGTAGATCAATGGAAACGAGTCCTATGGACTGATGAATCCAGACACACGATCCATCAGTCTGATGGCCGTGTGTGGGTATAGCGGCAGTTGGGGGAATGCTATTTACCACAGTGTACTGTTCCTACCGTCACGCTTGGAGCTGGCAGTGTACTCGTGTGGGGGTGTTTTTTTGTGGTATGGTTGTAGCCCATTGGTTATCATGAACAAACCTGTTAACCAGCACATGTACCTCGATATTTTGGACAACTATGCCCTACCAACTCTGTGGCAGTACTATGGAACCAAATCTTGTTGGTACCAGCAGGATAATGCACCAAGCCATAAAGCAAGGACTGTTATGGCATAGTTTAACGATAATTCAGTATCATGTGTGGACTGGCCAGCACAGAGCCCTGATCTTAATCCCATAGAGCACCTATGGGATGAATTAGAGTGCTGCATAAGAAGTTTGGAACCAAGGCTTACTACTAAGCAACAGTTAGCGGCAGCATTATGCACTGAATGGAAATGCATACTTATCGCTGTGTTCCAAAACCTTGTCGAAAGCATGTCTCGAAGGGTCAGTGCATGCATTAAGGCCAAAGGTGGACTGACACCGTACTAATGTATATCAATAAATGCTATGTTGTGTTTCTCTTCTAGGTGTCCGGTGACTTTTGTCAATATAGTGTATATAAAACTGGTTATAAGAAGCTTGTGCTTGCATTTTATTGACAAGCATGCTAACATTGGAGTAGCAACTAAAACTGCTATTCAGAAAAGCTTATGATATAAAATGGTATAAGAGAATCTGGCAAGATAGAGAAGCCGCATTTATATAAATGGAAGATCTAATTTTCTTACAGCCTTTTCATTGTTGCTGTCTCGTTAAAATGCACCCACCCACACAGTGGATAAGCCAGCTGCTCAGAAATGGGAGGGCTATTAGGGGGCTAAGCATGATGGGGGGGGCATAAATTTTAAAGTGCTAAGCACAAATTTTGGCAAAAAAAAAAAAATCTGTTCATGCAGATTTTACCTGACACTGACAATATTATCCCTAGTCAAAAAAAAGTTTTAAGGTGCATACTGTACATTGTATTTATTCAACGTATATAGTATGGGGACCATGGATATGAATCTATGTGGCAAGTTACAGTTTCATCGCAATTTTAGCTTACTTACATTGTTTTTTCTTTTTCTGTCATACGGCTGTTTATGAATTTTAGTAGGTAACTTGACAAGGAATCTCTCTTTCATCTTTTAAATTATAAAAATGGTGTGTTCCTACTACTCTCTTACAAATTCGCTCAGAGGACTCCCTTCATTTCCGAGAAGTACAAACACTAAATTTAACAAAAATTCATTTTATATAACAATTTCTGCGAAATCAATAAATTCAGGTTACCCAAAATCTTTTATGGTTGCAGCATCCATACCATACCAACTTTATAGAGACAGAGTGAAGGAACACCTCTGCCACTGCTCTATCCACCATTTTTCAGGAAATTTTATAACATTAGAGAAAAAAATTATGATTAAAAAAATTTCTGCGAGTGAGATTACATTAAAAATACATTGCATTAATATGTTATCATGTGTTCTAAAAAGCACCATTATTGAAGTCCACTGCTTGTGTTTCCTTGCAGTTAAACATCCCCAGTTTTCCATCCACAATTCACGTACAACCTTGAATTCTGTCTCCCATGACCACAATCTCCTACAGTACCAGCTTAGGGGTACTTGAGCATGCCCAGTTACGCACTCTGCTAGAAGCTAGCTGGTGATTGGTAGATAAGCATTGAAGCACATTTCCACATTGCCCATTCTTGTTTTGTTACCAGAGAAAAATGTAATCACTCACTGCTATCTTGTGTTAGTTCCATTTTTCTGTTTTGAGGAGAGAACAGTTTTATAGCTTAATATCTTCATATAAATAATGAAATATGAGAACCTCAATGTTTTTCTTCTTAATCACGAATACTGTTGAATATTTGCTGAAACGTCCATTCTCCTTGCACTCGGAACAGAAATTGGAAATTAAAACTGCATAGACCTGTGCCAGATCTGAAATTATAGCAAAAATATGAAGATTAAAATTCTGAGCAAATCGGGAAGTTCAGTTCCAACACATATAATAAGAATTAATGGATACGCAGCTGTGACATAAAAAGTGTTGTATCTGGTTTCCCATGTTTACCTTTGACAGGTGAAATTCCATGATCTAATTGGAGTGAAAGATTTTTGACATTTTGCTAACAAAATTCAAAAGCATTACATGTCCACTGCACACGATGATAATGTCTGGCTGAACTTGGTAGGGCAAACATAAGACAGCAACTGGATTCCAGTTACAAGTGGCAGATTCAACAGTAAAACAAAAAAATTAAAAGCAGTTGATGTATGTTGTGACATAGTATAAACTGTTTTCAATTTTGTGGTGCGTTTGAATTTGAACTGCAAGGGTGTAATGAATGGACGCTGTGTCCAATTCTGGTTTCCTTGGCATCTTGTTCCTTGAGGTACTTTTAATACTATTGTGAAGTATATAAAAATATTAATATATCGGCTCTCATTATTTGTGCTTCACTTGAAAAGATGCTGGTGCCTGCTTTGCTAAACTACAAGCAGGCACCAACATCTTTTGAATGCCAGCAATCACATCACACAGATACCTTTCAATCTGAATTTCGGGTTAGAAGATTGAAGAAAAAAATGTCTACTTGAACTAAGAGTGCGCAAAGATAACTCAGCACGGTAGTCTTTTTATGGCCAGAAATATCCTTATGTTGACCAGTATATGCTACATGTCATCCTCCCACATTCTCTCTACCCTTTTGAAATCAATAAAAGGATTAACATGTTTATGCCCTGAACAAAACTCTTCCAAGACCTGTCAACATTCAAAAATTGAAATCCATAAAACATTTTCAGTGAGCATTTTATTGATATGTTCAATTGATTGATATATCAAACATAATGATTGAATATAACAAACTTATTGATTAAAGCCCATTTATTATGCAAATGATTTATCAATTTTAATTAATTTCATAGATAATTAAGATATTTGGTGCTTACAGCAATTAAAATGCAAGCAACACATAATCATCTTTTTAGTGCTTATCATTAGGCTGCATATGCTCATGAAAATTTTATTTGTAATTGCAAAATTATTTTAGTGGCTTTTTACTTTAACTTAACTGAAGTTTCAATCTTAAAATTTTAGTGTCAACAACTCAACATGTTAGAATACCTTTAAAATGCACTTTTAAGTCTTCTGTGAGGCTAATATTTTTTACTCTTAATTCTACAGTATTTTTATTACATCTTTCCTGCTAGGCTGCAAGCAGAAAGGGGGTGGGGGACATAAAAGTGGGTGAAAATGTGATCACTCAAATCAGAATATACAGGAGCGTTGGTCTTTGGAGACACTCATTCTGCCCTCGAAAGTGCCCCCCCCCCCCCCAAAAAAAAAAAGAAATTTTAAATCTGTAAAATATGTCATCCATCATACAGCAAGTAGAATTTTCATAAATTTTACAGGTAAACCACAAACCTTGGAAGATATGCTCTCCATAAGCTATGATGACATTTTAAGTGCTTTGGTGTAACTTTCTTTCAGCTTTATATTTCATGTTGGAACACACTATTATGCACTTTCACAATGTGGAGTCACATGATACACAAAATGTCTTTACGAGACAACAGCACAATCTCAAGAGGTTAAAACTGGAGGTACTGCTCTACAGCAATCTCCCATTAAACAACAGTCATCATTATCATTATGCTTTACTGGGTATAAAGACTGCAGACTCATGAACAATAATTCCCTTAGTATTGGATTACTTACAAATTTAAAATACAGTGTAACTTGGATAATTCGAAGCTGAAGGGACCACAAAAATAATTTGAATTATCGACAAATTCGAATTAGGCAAGTTTGAATATGTGCACATTCAAGTACTGTAAAAAACAACATATTTATTCGTAACATACAAACAAAAGTACAGTACGGTAAATTAACAAATTTTTTGTAAAAAAAAACGTGAAATTTTGGCCTGTTTCTTGGAATTTATGTTATGGGTAAGTGTAAATTCCTCAAGTTTATCCAGTGAATGAAATAGAGAGTCACTTACATTCTGCTGTCCCTCAACAAACTTCCTTAACTGTTGGAGGTGAACCAAGGCCTCTACTGAATTTGGAAGGCACTCTTCAGGAAATTCTGGCCGTTCCAGTTCTTCATCTGAAGATACACAGCAGGTCTTCTTATTCATAACATCAGCCAAGATCTCATCATCTGTGAGCTCACCACAAACAGCTAAATTGTCATCAATGCTCACAAAAGCCTCATACGGTACATCTCGGCCTACGTCTTCCCAGTACTCCACAGTGGGTACGATCTTCTCGCCACCAATACCTTGATGTAGTTGAGACTCATCATCGGGGTGCTGGAAGCCTGCTTTTCTGAAGCAGTTGGCTATAGTTTCAGGTTTAACTTGTTGCTTCATCCAGAACAGTACATACACATTTTAAAAGGTAATTGTTGAAAATACTAGAATATGAAAATGGGGTTTTCTTTGAATTAAACAAAAAAAAGTTTGAATTAAAGGTTTTTTGTTTTTTTAACATTATTTATATAGAAAATTCAAGGAACCAAATGAAAAATTCGAATTAACCAAGAATTCGAATTAAAAACGTTCGAATTAGACAAGTTACACTGTATACATATGTATATATATATATAAAACAATGAAATTATGCTACTGTTAAAATACTTGAACACCACAGAGTGAAGTAACTGGTCAAATACTTTCAAAGGTCCAATCTGAGGATGGTGGAAGTATCCACCACATTTTGTGAACAAATAAATGTCAACCTCACAAATTTCAAATCAAGAAGTAGCACCTGAACAGTGCAAAGATTCAGCAATACTGGATACTCTGCATTTATTCAATCAGCAATAGACTTTTTCTCTAGTTATTGTAATTATATAAAACCAAAATTAAAAAAAAATGCTGACTTCAAATGATCCAAAATTTTACATTATGCAGCTGTTACATCATCTGCATGCACAAAAACATTGGTTTTCAACGGTTCCAACACGACAGTGTGAATATACAATTAAGAGGCCAGAAATCATGGAATACCTTGTTCCTTGTCATCCCTCTCACTAGTGGACAAACCCACTGTTTTACACTAAGTGGACAAAAGCATTGATATTTTATTTACATCAGTAGCGAGTAGGTCCTCCATTTGCAGAGATTACAGCAGCCACCAGTCAAGGTAAACTTTCCACAAGTCCATGGAATACAGACAGAAGAATGTTCCTCCATTCCACCTTGAGTAAATCAACCAACTCTGTCATTGAAGAAGGTCGTGTTGGTCTTGACCTCACCTGTCGTTCAAGTTCATCCCATAGGTGCTCAATGAGATCGAGGTCTGGGCTCTGAGCAGGCCAGTTCATCAGCGAGACCAGATTTTCCTCATACCACTCCATTGTAGCCCTGGAAACATGACTAGTGGCATAGTCATGTCCGTAGATCGCCACAATGTTGGGAGCATTGAGTTATCCAGGATATCTCTCTATACAGCACAGAGTTCATGTTGCTATGAATAACAACCAGTGGACCCACACCATACCAGCTGAAACAGCCCCATATCATAACTCCACCATCTCCATGCTTTAGAGTTGGCACTGTACAAGCCTGAAGCGGACGTTCTCCTGGTAATCACCAAACCTAGAGACGTTCATCCGATCAAAATATATAATGTGAAGAGGGATTCATAGCTCCATAACACCTGCCACCATTGCTCCCATGTCCAATTTTTGTGCTGTTGACAATATTGTAGCCATGTGGCTTTATTAGTTCTTGTGATAAGAGGTTTATGGGCAGCTGCTCAGCTATGATACCTGAGTCACATGGGCCTCTTTTCGAAGTGTCTTGGTGGAGACCATAACATCTGTGGCCATCTGGAACTCGTGCTATGGCGTGCACGGGTAGGGATCAGTTTTCCGGGCCTCCCTCTGCAGTATCCTCCGGTACCTCGGTTGCAGTTTTGAGGTGAATTCCTGCAATGCCCCATGTTCTTCTACTTGTTGATGAAAAAGAGCACAGTCGATTTAGTGACCTGTCAGACATCAGCAATGCTTCTTATGCTCATAGCTCCAATTGAGCAGCCTATTATAATGCCCTTTTAAAACTTGGAAACTCTCTCCTGCTAGCCATTTTAGCAGCAACTCATCACAGTGTACTTCTGTTTCTTGTTTTATACCTTATCAACCGCATGTCTGCTGAAGGAGCATATCGTTGCACTTGCGTGGGAGTGTCCAATCACTTTTGTCTACATAGTGCATACACTGAAGAGCAATTGAATTAGAGACAGCTGGCATTATGCAAATGTAACGCTGTGGGAGGCCCTGTAAACGGAAACGACATGACGTATGTAGCGATCCGACAATATGATGAGTGATGCGATGGAAATCAGTAAGAGTCGGACGCGGTATGGGTAAGATGAAGGATCTAAGCGCATTTGATCGTGGGCAAATTGTCGGGGCCCGACGAATGGGTCACTCCACTCGGGAGTCATGCAGGCACTGGGATTTTCATGAGCCACTGTGTCACGGGTGCACCATGAGTACATCGAATCAGGTAAAACCATCCCTGCAAGGGCCGACTGCAGTGGACAACAGCGTGTGGATGAGCGAGGTCATCGTCGGCTAGCTCGCATTGTAACAGCAGAGAGACGGGCCACAGTGCAAGAAATCACTTGCCAATTTAACGCTGGTGCACAAAAACGTGTAAGCAGCCACACCATCCAGAACCATCTCCTCTCTATGAGGTACAGAAGCCATCGTCCCACGAGGGTACTGCTGCTGACCGCACATCACAGGGTGCAAAGATTAGCATGGGCGCTGGAACATCGCCACTGGACCCCAGACATGTGGGAAAATGTTGCCTGGACTGATGAGTCGAGATTCACGTTGGTACATTCGGATGGCAGGATACGAGTATGGCGCAAACTACATGAAGTGATGGATCCTTCTTACCAGCAGGGTACTCTTCAAGCTAGTGGGGGTGGCATTCTCGCCTGGGGACTGTTTACGTGGACTGAAATGGGACCCCTGGTACATGTGACATCGTCCCTCACAGGTCAACGTTACGGGGATATCCTGGACGACCATTTGCTCCCATTTGTGCATCTTCAACATCCCACCGGGGACCTCATCCTGCAACAAGACAATGCAGCTCCCGAATTGTATCCGAATGGTTGGATGAACACTCCACTGACGTGACCTTGCTTCCTTGGCCAGCTAGGTCACCTGGCCTCAATCCCATCGAGCACATCTGGGATGCCATCGAGAGAGATGTTCTAGGCTCTGACCCCCCCCCCTCCATCAAATCTTCGTGATCTGTGGGAGCTTGCTCAGGGGTCGTGGATCGGTATGGCTTCCCAACGCTTCCGATGCCTTGCCGAGTCCATGCCGAGACGAATCGCTGTTGTCATCAGGGCGAAAGGTGGTGCTACACGTTACTAGAGAGGTATCTCTAATTCAATTGCTCTTCAGGTTATAGGTAGGGGATCACTGAATTTGCATAGATGGTAATTCATTGTCAGTATAGATAAAAAGTCATCATTTAACTGAGTTTGAAAGAGGGATGATAGTGGGTTCCTGGCACAGGTCACTAGTGCTGAGGTTGTACAGGAATTGCAGTATCCCTATTTGACTATGTCAAGATTATCTGAAATTTCCCATTTTTGGAATAACATCGTATTGTGGACAGCGCTGTGGGCACAGAAAGGCAGTGGATGAACGTGGCCATTGATGTCTGTCTCGCACAGTTGCAACCAATTGGTGAGTGACAGTGGCACAAATAATCGCCGATTTCAACGAAGCAGGTTTCAGAAACATCTTTATCCAGACCATCAGGTGATAATTAGCCACAATAGGTTATGGGGTCCACCAACCTACCAGAGTCCGACTGCTAGTGCCTATTCGCCAGAATTATACACTAGAGGCCTGTATGGGCCGTGCTGGCCCCCAAGCCCGGCCCAGGTCAGCAAGCAGAATTAACAATTAAACTGGAAACCTCATTTAGAAATCCCAACATGGATCTATCTGTCAGACTGTGGAAGAGGTACTGAATCCCTAATTGGGCAATTCACCCACCACCAAAGAAAGAAAAAAAGGAGAAACCGTCCTTAATGGAGACTCTGTATTTAATAGGTACCTACTAATCCATATCTTATAAAAATACATACAAGGCAATTGGTCTAGGATTCTAAGGGTCCTGTGAACCCTGTAATTAGCGATCCCTCACCCCTTAAAAGGGATAGAAAGGAACCCGTTACAATTCCTATAAAGAATTATTTACTACCTTTTTAGTAATCAGAAACTCCAATGTAACCCATCTAAAAATTAAATAATTTTAAAGTTCAATTCGTTCACCTAAACCTCTCACTCTCAGTTACCTCACAGAATTCTTTCTTCATTTATGACATGCTTAAAAACACAAAACATTGTTTACAAGATCATTACAGAAGTTTTAGAATTATCTATCAAATGATCATTCACATAAAAAAAGAAAAACTCAAATTCATACACTGGTGAGTTATGATGCTTTATTGAAAACATGATTTACAAAACATTTTTCTCATTTTGTTCTTCTTGATACACTTTTTGTAAAATGTATGCATGCACACTCACATGTACACATACAATTAAAAATTCATTCCTAAGATCACAATTATAAAAAAAAAAGGAAAGCAATGAGAAACTGCCAACATCTACTGAAAAGTAATGAAGGCAATAAGTGCATTTAGCATGCACCTATGCAAAGAAAGGAATCATATGGCATTTTTAGCTTCAACCGATGTTTAAGACCAGTTGCTCCAGGCAATGCTGAACACACACACACATATATTTGAGATTTAAGGGATGTAAGGTCAGGTGATGCGTAACATCACAGCCTCTCCTTGACAAATGTCAACCCCGCCTTCTCGTGGTACATCCTGTTCCCACTAAGGGGGCTTTGACGACCGCCAATAGCGGTATAACTATACCATCAGGATTAGAGGAAATGCTATCCCACACTCACCAACCCGCTTGGCCAGCGTGGTGAGTTATGGCCAAACCCCTCCAAAATGACTCTACAACTTAAATCTTGGCCCTCAGTCTCCGGCAGTTGGAATGTACCTGGCCAAGGCAGCGGCCAGTGTGACATGAAGGCAGAGGGTGCTAAGAATCACCGGAGGATCGGACTAGGCTGCCATCTGATGCTGACCTTGGCTACGTATAATGGACGCTCCCTATCTTCTGATTCAAGGCTTCTTGAATTGGAAGAGGAACTACAAAGGATCAAGTGGGACATCGTCGGGCTAAGTGAGGTAAGGAGAAAAGGAGAAGATCTCATTGAACTGAAAAGTGGACATCTCTTCTACTATCGTGGGACTGATACTGGCAGAACTAGTGGTGTTGGATTTATAATAAACAAGAAACTGAAGGATAAAGTTGTAGAAGTTGAGAGTTCCTCTGACAGAGCTGCACGACTCGTTATCCAACTCTCGAGAAGATACCAGGCTCAGATTATTCAAACTTATGCACCCACCACAAGTCATCCTGAAGAAGAAATTGAAGAATTTTATGAGGAAATTTCTTCATCTAAATAATAAAGGTAAGCAGCACTTGAAAATAATTATGGGAGATTTCAATGCAAAAATAGGGCAACGGCAACAGAATGAAACTTCAGTAGGTAAATTCGGTCACGGCAACAGAAACCAGCGTGGGAATACTCTCGTAGAGTTTGCAGAGGCAGAAGGGTTTTTCATCTTGAACTACTTTTTCAAGAAAAAGCCACACAGGAAATGGACATGGAGACATCCAAATGGGACGACAAGTGAAATTGATTTTATTATGTGTAACAAAAATTCGTCACAGAAGACTGCAGTGTGCTAAACAAGTTCAACACAGGCAGTGACCATAGATTGGTGAGATGTAAGATGCACCTCAACACTAAACTCGAACGTAGCAAGCTCATAAGACAAACAAAATGTATTGACATAACCAACCTTAAAAAACACCATAATACCTTCAAGTTGGAACTGAAGAAGAGATTCTCTGCTTTAGAAGGCCTAACATCGGAAGAAGTGGATATTTCTGAAGTTAACAGAAAAGTAATCAAAGCTCTTATGGAAACAGCAACAAAATTAGCTGGGTCTAAGAACAAGTTGTATGTGAGCAAATTATCAGGAAAAACCAAAATGTTGATGCAAAAAAGAAGAGAGATGAGGACAACTAAAGAAGATGTGACTTCCAAAGTGGAATACATAGAGCTATGCAAGACAGTACGAAAAAGTATCACTGAAGACATAAGGAAATTCAACTGTGAACTAGTAAGGAAAGCAATTGAAAACAACCAAAGCCTAAAGATAGCAAAGGGACATCTCAGTAAGGGAAGAAAACAGATTATGGCACTGAGAAAAGAAGATGGTTCTGTAACAAGAAATAGAGGCGAAATTTTGACAAGAGTGAAAGATTTCTACTCCAAATTATATGAAAGGGATGATACATGTACTCCAGAGATTATTCTTCCCTTACTGAGATGAAAGGTACCAGTACCAGAGTTCTTCCAGTCCTCACAGCAGAAGTTGCACATGCAATCAAGAACATGAAGCGGGGAAAAGCTCCAGGAGAAGATGGAATTACTGTAGACATCATACAAGAAGCAAGTGGAGAAAACGAAACAGTACTCGCCCAAATTTTCACTCGATGCCTTAATGAAGGGAAGATTCCTGAGGATTGGAACAACGCTACAATGACCTTGCTACATAAAAAATGTGACATTGAGGATCTCAGGAACTACAGACCTATCAGTCTCCTATCAGTGGTTTATAAAATCTTCACTTAAAGTTCTTTCACACTGCATGAAGGTGACACTGGACATGGCTCAACCGAGAGAACAAGCTGGATTCAGGAGTGGCTACAGCACAATAGATCATATCCATGTACTGAGAGAACTAATTGAAAGAGCGAGGGAATATGAACTTCCATTGTGCATGGCTTTTATCGATTATGAAAAAGCCTTTGATTCGGTGAAACCATCAGCAGTTACAATGGCTCTGAAATCCTGCGGTATTGAAGATGCGTACATTAATATTATTAATAACATCTATGAAAATGCAAGTGCAAAGATTTGGCTGTTTGAAAATACAACACACATAAAAATTGGAAAAGGAGTGAGACAAGGTGACACCATATCTCCGAAGCTCTTTAATGCCACATTGGAAAATGTCTTTCAATCACTGAACTGGGAAAACAAAAGGATAAAGATTAATGGAGATTATCTAACTTACCTTCGTTTTGCTGATGACATAGTCATTTTTGTAACTACCCCATCAGAACTGCAGAGTATGATCCAGGAACTTGCTGACAAGAGTAGAGAAGTGGGATTAAAAATGAACTTTCAGAAGACAAAAGTGATGTTCAATGCTTTTACAAGAAATGAAGATTTATCGATTGATGGAGAAAAGCTGGAGATAACAGACACGTACGTTTATCATGGACAGCAGATATCAAGTGAGGGTCACATTGATGAGGAAATTAATCGGCGTACAAAACTTGCCTGGAGAGCTTTTGGAAGAAACACCATAATTTTTAAGAGCAATATGCCATTATATCTTAAAAGAAAAGTGTTTGATCAATGCATCCTTCCAGTGCTTACGTATGGTTCAGAGATGTGGACCTTAACTAAAAAAGACATACAAAGGCTGCAGACAACTCAAAAAAGCATGGAGAGGTGCATGCTTGGTGTAACCAAGAGAGATAAGAAGAGGAACACATGGATCCGAAAAATGACAAGAGTGGAAGACATCATGATCAGAGTTAAATCCCTGAAATGGCAATGGGCTGGCCATACTGCCAGAAGGACAGACCATCGATGGACAGCCAAAATTTTAGATTGGATTCCAAGGGACAGGAAAAGACCCAGAAGAAGACCATATGGAAGACGGGTGGATAAAATTCGAAAGTATGCGGGAGTGACATGGAGGAGACTAGCACAAGACAGACCGTTGTGGAGGAAAATTGGGGAGACCTTCGTCCATCAGTGGATTGATAATGGTTGACAATGATGATATTGATGATATTATAGATTTATCAAATAATTACCAAAAGGGCATAATTTAAAAGAAAAAAACATTTTCACAAACAGTGTCACACCATTATGGATACAGGCAATTTTATATATTTTGGGTCATAGGATTATGTAGTAATTTAATAAACTGTGCCTTTTAATTAGAAATATGATTAAATTTTCTCCTTTCAACTGAGAATAAAGTATTATTAAATTATAATAAAAAATATTCTAGACGTACAACTTTATCATATTTTTGTATACTTATACAAAAACACAATCTTAATATGTTGCTTCCAAGAAATTATCACAGCAGAAAAGTTTGTGCATGTTTACAAAAAATTTCAGTTGAACCTGACAAGGTTTGCCACAAGTTTTTCCTGATATTTGCCAAAATTATTGCTTACATTTAGATTTTAGTTCCAAAATTTAAATCTCTTGGATACTTTGGGACAGTGGTCATCCAAGGGCATTTCTGCCTGTGAGCGACCCGGCTGTTTTCCATTGCAACCCAACTGTTCAGATCACATAAATATTACTGAACTTTCTTTTTGATTGGGCTTATCAATTATGCTATTCCAAGATTCTGTTGCTGCTTCCCAATGCTTGAGTCATTCAGTTTTAGTGATTTCCAACAATAATGTATGATTTCAACAAATACTTTCTTAAAAACAAGCTAGATTTGCATCTAAATCTAACTAAAAAGTAGCTCCAGCTCAGCTGAAAAACTAGCTTTAGTAACACTGATTTTAAAACTTTCAATACGTCATGGAAGAACTGCTCTGGAAGGTGACATGTGACACACAAGTCAGCATTTCCATGCTAGCGAAGACAAGAAAATTTTATGCACCACTACAACTGTTACTTCAAATTACCATTTGTGCTTGCATGAAAAATCTCTCTATTCTAAAAAAAAGTCGCTGGCGGCGCCACTGCTGTTTTAGAAATTTCGCGACACTCGCGCTTGTCTAGCTTGTAGCGCAAAAAGGTTTGAACACAAAAATATTCAATTTACATTGTTTGTAGAGAATTGTTCAGAGAACACGCTGAAATAAACCGTTTTTCAATTCTGGCAATACTTCAAGAGCTATTATATTTCAAAGTTAAGGTTAGCAAAAAAGTGCTTTCAGTTCGAGTTCCAGACATACTAACAGTGATAGAACCACGGAACTTTGAAGACATGTAGCGCCATAGCCAAATTTTTGCGCATCACCCTTTTTTAATTTTGATTTAGTTTACGAGAAATTAAATTTTTAAATTTCATGAAATTCTCTATTTTGCGATGGGATCCATTTAAAAAAATGAATATATGGCAAACTATAAATCATAACTCATTGCAGTTTTTACAGCATAAACTCACAACTATCATCCCTCTTTCACAAAAAAAATTTTTGAGAAAAAATCATTTTCTGATTTTTAAGCATTTTTTAAAGATGCAAAGAAAAGAAACGAGCACCTTACTCTGCCTTCAGTGTCAACCACACAGGAACGTTCTGGTCCCGTGACCTGCTGCCATGGTGGCGCACCTATTTTTAGCACTCTCTTTTCATTGTGTCAAAGGACAGGCTGCAATCAAACTGGAAATGACGCAATACTCATTTAATGATGTAGCGACACTTTTAAAGTTTGGCGTTTTCGCCAGCATACGTGAATACCTATGTAAATATAGACTTTCACCTCATATTTATATATAAAAATCAAAGAGGGAAAATGCTAGTGTGCTCGTCCACAAACTGTTCGACCACTTCTCAATGGCCTAGAGATCTGAAAATTGACATGCTGATAGGTCTTAAGGTCCGTATACCTAGAAAGGTACGAAAAAAAAAAAAAATCTGAGCGGCGGCTTCGGAACATTGCCTGCTTGAATTTTTTGCAAATTGTTTGACCACTTCTAAATGACCTAGAGATCTGAAAATTGGCATGCTGGTACGTCTTAAAGTCTGGATACCTGCAAATGCATGGGGGAAAAAAACAAAAACAGCACTTTGAAACATTGTTTGCTTGAATTTTTCTACCACTTCTACACCTAGAAAAAGTCTGAAAGCCAAAACATTCAAAAGGGTGGCTTAGCTTCACTGTTTCAAAATGCTGATACGTTTAAAGATAATTTTATCAGAATCACTGAAATGCTTTGAAAATTTCAAATTTTGATTTAAAATTAAGGGGCGCCAAAGCAAGGAGATTAGACTACTCTGTCTTACGTGAAACCGCATGCACTGACGTCACAACGCTGTTCTAAATCATAAAACAGTTATGGATTTAAAACTATTTTTCTTTCTCTTAATTACTTTTCCCTTTCTTTAATTTTATATTCAAAAAATGATTTTATGGATTCACCGTTCGGAGAATGGGCATGATTGTTAGTTTTAGAAAAATAATTTATTATTCAATTTTTACCCATTTTTTTATCATTCATTAATGTTTTTGTCATTTTTCTATACTTAGAGTGGGCAACTATTTTTTAGAAATAGTAAATAGCTGTTCTACCTCCTAGCCCTCTGTGGATTAGAGGAGAATGGGGGTGGCAGGGTGAATGTACTGCCCAGCTGACATTCCTCACTACCTGGCTAGAGCAATTTTCTATATAGGGAGACACTACTCAGACCATAGTATTTTCAAAATCCAACAAGTGAAATAATGAACAGATATCAGACAAGAAATCACTATAACTCATCTAAAGAAGTTTTTGCTTCCTTCAATATAATGCAGCTACAGAAGTTCCACCACAAATTAGATCAATACTGTCCCTTGATTTCATGACTGTAAAATCAGACATCCTTATAATCCAACATACAGATCATTACAAAAACTTTTAAATGTTTGCTTCATCTCATCACAAAAAAAAAAAAAAAAAAAAAAAAATTATGAGGGGGAATGTTAATATAATTCATGTGCAAAAACATAACAGGTTTCTGCATAACCTAGCACTAGCCCATAGTTACTCAATCAGCACACACACACATCAAGGGAGGGGAAGTGCAGATCCAAATATCTTCATCACTGTTATCACTATCACTGCAAACTTTTAATTTCACTGTGGGAAAACACTCCTGCTGAGCTTGCTTTACACCTTTTGAAAAAAAAAGAAAGAAAGAAAGATTGGGTTTGTGCGAATGAAATGTCTAGTGTGAACAAGCAGTGGAGACAAGCCCCCAATATAGCGGAGTGAAACCACCCACAGGTGTTGCGGGTATTACATCGCAGAGTTACTATAAATAGCTAGCATGTGTGTGAAGAACAATGTTTAGGCGTGGTTTGTTTGGACGTAACGTGGCTTGCAAAGGAAACATGCAGACATAGGATTTGAGTCATTTTCCTGTATGAATTTAAACTGGGCCATTCTGCAGGAATTGCCACTCGAAACATTAACAAAACGTTTGGGGAGAATACAGCCAACGGACGAACCATTCGGCGATGGTTTGTGAAGTTTCGAAGCGGAGATACGGACCTGGAAAACGAAGCACGTGGTCACCAACCTGTTGCTGTTTCTGACGATGTTCTGTTACGTGTGGTTGAAGCGGACTCCCCAAAAAACGTGTTGTGAGATAGCAGCAGAGGTAGGTGTACACCACATGACAGTTGTTTGGCGTCTGGTTGCGCTGGGTAAGGTCGAAAAGCTGGACATGTGGCTGCCGCACGAGTTGACAACTGCCAACAAAATTAGGCATTTGGAAGTCTGCACATCGCTACTTGCCAGGAATATTTTATTTTTATTTTGATTGGAGGTTTAATGACCACCGTGAGCAACTCAATGGGGTATGGGCAGTCGCCCGTCCCTAATTTAGGGCCAATGGTTCCAGGGAAAGGAGAGAGCCAGTGCCGACATCCATACCTCACCGGGATTCGAACCTGGACCGTTTTCGGACGAATGATCAGAAACCATTGCTTGGACCACTGCGCAACCGGGGCGGCCTTGCCAGGAATAAACAGAAACCTCTACTGCATCGAATCGTCACCTGCGACAAGAAGTGGATTCTTTATGATGATTGGAAATGATCTGCACAATGGTTAAGCAAGGCACAGCCTGCTGGACAGCATCCAAAGCCACCCCTACACACCAAGAAGATGATGCTCCTTGTCTGGTCATCCACAGCTGGGATAACTCATATCAGTTTCTTGGCAATAGGCCAAACCATCACTGCAGAATGTTATTGTGCTGAATTACATCAGATGCACTAGAAATTGTTGCACAAACAACCGGCTTTGGTCAACAGACATGGTGTTCTTCTGCTCCAGGACAACGGTCGCCCTCATATCACATAACAAACGATGCAGACACTAAGTGCCTTGAGCTATGAAGCACAGCCTCATCCTGCCTATTACCCGGACTTGTCTCCGACAGACTATCCCCTGTTTCATCACCTGGATCACTTCCCGTCCGGGAAACAGTTCACATCAGACAACAAGGTTCAAGATGCAGTTGATAACTTCTTTGGCTCTCAGCCACAAGACTTTTTTCGTTCCGGGATCATGTCCTTGCCGGACAGATAGCAACTATGTGTCAATGCCAAGGGGGATTATTTTGCCTAGGTAAGTTGTCCTACTTTTCCGTTCTTGCTGTCCACGTGTGCTGGTCCTTTGTTGAGACATTTTATTTGCACCAACCCAATATTTATTGTGGAATCAACAGATGACTTATTGATTTTGCAATCTGTCAGATCTGTGGACAGAATGAACAAAGTATGCACAGGCATGCCAATGTAAATTTCTTCATACCCTAATGCAAATAATGAACATTTGATTCTTGACAAATAAATAAAGTATTTACAAGCCTGAAAAATTCCTTAAAAGAAATTCCATAAACTTTAAAAGTGATATTAAAATGTATTTTTAAATACCATTAATGAAAGAAAAGATAATAAGTCAGTACTTCAGAAAACAGAATTATACACACACACTGAAGTGCCAAAAGTCATGGGATAGCAGCATGGAAATTTTTTAACTGGAGCTGCTGTCATATACAGGCTTTGACGCATGCCACAATTTTTAACAGTTGCAAGGTGTAACCTCGTGAATCAGGTTGAACAACTGCCAGTAGGATTATGGCAAGCTAACGTGAATTGTTGGAGTTTGAATGAGGCATGGTAGTGGGAGCCGGATGGATGGGACATTCAATTTCCGAAGTTGTGTGAATATTCAACATACCTCGATCCACAGTATCACATGTGTACCGAGAACACCTCATGGAAGGCATTACCACCCACCGTGGACAGCACAGTGGCCAACCACGGGTGCTGAATGACCGTGCCCAGTGGCGTCTGACCAGGATTGTCCATGCTAACAGACAAGCGACACTGGCTCAAATAACAACCACATTCAATGCAGGAGGTGCCAGAGACATATCCATCAGGTCAGTGCAGAGTAATTTAGTGTCCATAGAGTATGGGAGCAGGAGACCCACCAGAGTGTCTTTGTTAACAACCACGACATCAGACACAGCGCCTCAGCTGGGCTCGTGAACACGGTAATTGGACCCTGGAAGACTGGCAACATGTACCATGGTCCAATGAGTCATGCTACCAGTTGCAAGCTGATGGTAGGGTTAATGAGTGGCACAGACTGCATGAGGCCACGGACCCAAGCTGTCAACACATTGCACTGTGCAAGCTGGTGGTGATTCCATACATGTGTGGAATGTCTTTATGTGGCACGGTTTGGGTCCTCTGGTCCTCGTAAACATGTCATTAACTGGTAATCGCTTTGTTGCTCTGCTAGGTGACCATTTGAAGCCCTTCATGGACTTCATGTACCCTAACAATGATGGGATTTTCCAGGTGGATAATGCACCATGTCACTGGGCCCAAGTTGTCCAAAATTGGTTCGAGGAGCATTCTGGACAGTTCCGACGGATGGTGTGGCCACCACGTTTGCCCGACATGAACCCAATAGAGTACTTATGGGACACAGTGGAAAAGTCCATTCACACCCAAGATCCTGCACCTACAAATACCAGAGAACTGTGGGCTGCTGTTCAGACGGCATGGCTCAATATCTCTCAAGAAGTCTTCTGGCCACTTGTGGAATCGATGCCACGTTGAGTGGCTGCACTTTGCCGGGCTAGAGGAGGTCCTACACGACTACGTATGTATCCCATGGCTTTTGTGTGTGTGTGTGTGTGTGTAGATGGTTTTGGGAGGAGGGGGGGGGGGGGAATGATCAGATACTCCAAAAAATAAAGTTTTGAAACACTGAAAATATACGGGAAAATTTATTTCACTGTGCTACAGTATTGGCTTCACACACACAAAAAAAAAAAGATAAATATATGTCTGAAGATGCTGCAACAACACTTTAATAACAATGTTCATTAACACTAGCAAATATATATATTTCCATTTTCAGCTGGATTTCACATCTGCTTCAACTTCTGCATTTGACTGCACAGAACGTTCATCTACTTCTGTTACACTTTCGTCCTTTTCTCTCTTTGATTTTTTATGCTTGTGACGAGATGAATGGTGCTCCTCGTCATCATCGTGATGGTGTCTACGGCGTGATGATCTCTCACGTTCGCGATGCTTTTCATCTCGTTCCCTATGATCCCTGTGCCTGCGATCTCTGTCTCGCTCTCTTTCATATTTCTCATCATGATCCCTTTCGTGTCGATCCTTATCTCTATCATAATCCCTCTCATAACGATCTTTTTCACGACGCTCTCGATAGTCTCTGTACCTCCGTCTTTCATATTCCTCTCTTCTTTTGTAATCCTCATCAGGTGGACCTCTCCCTGAGCTTCTGTCTCTTTCATGGTCTCTAGCTTCCCAACCACCTCCATAACTTTCCCTGTCTTTGTCTCTATTGCGATCTCTGTTACGCTCCCTATCTCTGTCTCTAGGAGAATTTGACCAGCTCTGCTGCGTAGATTCAGACTGTCCATCATACTGACTATGAGGCGTTTGACTCCCAGTGAAGAACTGTTCATCGTACTGTGGTGCAACATCTACTGAAACACCTGGCACTGGTGGAGGAGGCTGTGAGAAAATTGGGTTCCCATACAAATCGGGAAATGGTACATGACCTGGAATGGTACCAGGCGGTAGTGGAGGAATGGCAGGCGGAGGAATGCCTGGTGGTAATCCTGGAGGTGGAATCGACAAATTTGGCGGAATGAAAGGAGGAGGTATGTGAGTAGGTGGAAGCTGGTTAGGTGGCACACCAGGTGGTCCATCATAGGCATCACTTCTTCCTGTCATAACCTGGAAAATACAACAAATTTGCAATAATGCAATGAAACCATATATTTGTAATCATATAAAACGATCTACAGATCATATTATAAAGTACCCACAGATCAATAATTTAGCATTCTGATAAAAAAAACAAAAAAAAAAAAACAGACCAGACCCCACTACCTTTAAGTTTGTTGTTCTTTCGTTTGGTAGACTGTAAGCTTACCTGTGAGTTAGGGAGAGGGGGTATTTGACAGTAATAAAAAACTCCTTTCGTATGGGACACTGTGGTGCACATGTCAACCTCTTGATTTTTACCAAAGTGCATTCACACCATAATGTGGGGAAAATGCAGTAAGTGCAGTGGATATTAGACTGAGTGTTATTTTTCACACATTATCTAAAAAAAATAGAGCAGTTGCAGCTAATTGCACAATGCTTTTTGATCCATCTTTGCATTTGGTTCCCCTTTTCTAGGAAAGGAAAACTGTGAGCAAAGTACAGTTATTTTATTTAAAAGTGGCTCAAATTCAGAATCACAAGAAGAATTTCAGGAAGTAAATAAATGAATTTAGTAGTAACACAGAATCAGCGAGGCTCGTATTAGACCTGAATGAGGCATTTTTTCCTCTACAAGGAAAAGCTAAAGAGAAAAAATAGTATGGTACTCTTCTTACATGAAGCACATTCAGAAAGTAAGTTGCAACTGGCTGCAAATGAAAGAATTTTTGTATTAGTAACACAGTCAAAGCCACATATAACGAGCTCGCATAATACAAAGTTCTGCATAAACCAAAGTTTTTAAAGATCCTCTGAGCTTCGTAGTACTCTCCCTTGTTATTCTAACCACATATCATGAACAATAATTTTTGGAGAAACTGCAATTATCAAAGTTCAGCACAGTTATCAGCAAACAAAATAAGTGGCATACAAGAAATTATCTTCCCCTGACAACACTCCTTGGTTCCCCTTACAGAGGAGTCAATTTGCATGAGAACAAGAATGTTTCAGTTGCTTTTTTACTACCCCCCTGCTTGCTAAAGATACATCTCCTGGGCAGATACTGTATTTTATCCCCTCCCCTTGCCACCTTTCAGTCACTGAATCTCTGTTTAGAAAATCTTAGTCTATTTTGCATCTACATAGAAACATCTTACAGAGGGTGAATAAAAAGTTTTGCAATATTTGGATCACTATGTCTTCATATGTACGTATTTTTGTGCCTTTACAACAAAAGCTGACTAGCATTCAAAATACAGGCCATCATGTTGCGCCGTCTTTAGCTATCTGTCTGCCAGTTAGTCTATTCCATGGTGGTACCAGTTCTTGTCCTTTGAGGCGAAGAACTCCTTCACCCGAGCTGCCACCTCCTCCTGGTTGTTAAAGCACTGCCTGCAAAGAAAGTGGGCCATGGACTGGACTATATGCTGGACTGGACTGATGCCCTCAAATTCCTGGAGTTTTGCCCAGGTCGTTCGCATGGAGTATGAAGCCAAGTGCTGTCCTGCTATAGGAGAGTGCTTTCTGTTCACCAATGCCGGGTACTTCTCCTACAAAACGGCATACATCCGCTCCAGTTGTTCATCACAGAGGTTGGCGTTAATGTCCGACCATCAGGAACAAATTCGTAATGGATTATCCCCTTGAAATTCCACACACAGAGCATCACCTCGTGCTCACTTGGCCACAGGTTGGAAGCTGGACAACAGGTTTGACTTCTCTTGGCAACAGGTTCTGGAAGCTGGCCCGGGATCAACCACTGATGCTGTGTGTTAGGATTACGGAAATAGACCCACTTTTCATCGTACGTAACAATTCTCTTGATGAAACATACATCGCATGGGTTTTCTAGGAGTTGTGTGCACACTTGCACTCGGCAGTTTGATTCAGCTGCAGTGAGTTCATGAGGGACAATGAGGCAGCTCCTGTAGACCCTGCCGAGGTCCTGAAGGTGACGAACCACGGTGGTCTGTGATATGCCCAGCTCACCTGATAATCTCCGAGTGCTGGTTGTTGGATTTGCTTCTACAGCTTGCCTCTGAATCCACGCTTCGTGGCCTACCTGGCCTTGGTTGATCCTCGAGGTTTCTGTCAGCTGAGCAAAATTTCTTGAACCATCTGGTTGTGGTGCTGCAGTCCATGGAACCTTCTCCTTTTGCATGACAAATGTTTTGTGTTGCTTGAGCAGCGTTATGGCCGAGTTCAAACTCATAAAGCAAAAGTTCCCTAATTAGCTGGTTGTGGCTGTTCATCTTTCAGGTGTTCCAACTGCAGACAGGACAACATGCAATGCTGTTGTTCACAGCAACAACTACCACTTTATTACCCTTTCGACTAACTGCAGTGCGTGACTTGAACTAGTTTAAAGACATACCGGCCGTGGCACATGCGTTTATGCAAGTATTGCAAAACTTTCGACGGACCCTCTGTAACCACACTTCTTCTTCTTGATTACTCAGTCCAAGGACTGGTTGTTCAGTAGTTGCATTATGTCTCTCCATTCCTCACCACCACATCAGAAGTTGAAAAATATTTAAAACAGCAATCACAAAACACACACAAGAATTGGCTCACATAGTGCTTCAAATGTTGCTCCCATTTTCACGAAATTACGATAAGGACGGTAATTTCGCATAAGTACCCACTGAATTGTCAAAAAATCAATGTTTCCCACCATTCTTTCTTTCATCACCCACACACACCCTTGCTTTGATGTCGCATTTTTTTTTTTTTTTATCCTCGTCATTTTCCCGTTCCATCGTCGCAGCTTCGCCCCATCAACCTGGTTTCCTTCCCCGTGATTTTTTCTTTCCATCATCCAACCCAACCTTGCTTCGCCCTTGAGCTGTGTTTTTCATCCCCACCATACTTTTCCCATTATCGTGTTTCCCCTGCTTCACCCTTGTGGGGTTGTTTTTTTTTTATGGCGGAGGGGGAGTTAACTTAATCATTTTTTCTTTCTTTCATCACCCACACACACCCCTGCTTTGATGTCACATTTTTTTTTATCCTCGTCATTTTTCCGTTCCATCATCGCAGCTTCGCCCCATCAACCTGGTTTCCTTCCCCGTGATTTTTTCTTTCCATCATCCAACCCAACCTTGCTTCGCCCTTGAGCTGTGTTTTTCATCCTCACCATACTTTTCCCATTATCGTGTTTCTGCTTCACCCTTGTGGGGTTGTTTTTTTTTATGGGGGAGGGGAGTTAACCCAATCATTTTTTCTTTCTGTCATCACTGCTGCTTTGCCCTGTTGTCATATTTTTATCCCCATTGTCTTTTCTTCTATTGCATAAAAGCACTGGTGAGCACCTTTCACAAGGACTTTACTGCGATGGATAAGGAAGGAGGTGTTTCGTTTGTTTCTTTGGTAGTTCAATGCTGCAGTAGCAACTGCAGGAGCAGTGTATGTCGTTTCAGTTTGGGTTGACTCGTCGGTCGGTGTGTCATCAGTTGTGGTTTTGATCAGTCCTGGACTTTGTATATATTTTCACAAACTGCATACGTCAGCAAAATGCAAGTATTTTTTATTAAAATTAGAACTGCCTATTTATTTCTATTCTTAAACTTAAAAGTACAAAATTTTATTTAGCCAATGCAGTGTGCTTGTATTTTTATATGCAAATATAGCAAAAAACAGAACCATACATTTGTCTAATCTGAATAGTATTTTGCTACAGCTTTTGCTGAAAAAGCAGCCAAATTGCTACAAGAGAAAAAATCCAGCTTATACACTGCTCACATATCCAACATAACATGCAGCAGGTGAATTTCAAATGCTTGGTAATTATTTTGATTTTTATATTTGTTTAATATTTTGCTTATTGCACATCTCAGTTATATTATTTTGCTAGCTAGTTTTCAATTCATCATCACTGTCAACTATTGTCAATCCACTGCTGGATGAAGGTCTCCCCAAGTTTCTTCCACAACCATCTGTCTTGAGCCTGTCTCCTCCATGTTACTTCGGCAAGCTTTTGAATTTCATTCATCCATCTCCCATGTGGTCTTCTGGGTCTTTTTCTGTCCCTCAAAATCCAGTCTAAAATTTCAGTTGTCCTTTGGTGGTCCGTTCTTCTGGCAACATGTCCGGCCCATTGCCATTTCAGGGACTTTACTCTGATTATGATGTCTTCCACTCTTGTCGTTTTCCTTACCCATGAGTTCCTCTTCTTATCTTTCCTGGTCACACCAAGTATGCATCTCTCCATGCTTCTTTGAGTTGTCTGCAGCCTTTGTATGTATTTTTTAATAGTTAAGATCCATGTCTCTGCTCCATACATAAGAACTGGAAGCATGCATTGATTAAACACTTTACTTTTAAGACATAATGGCATATTGCTCTTGAAAATTGTACTGTTTCTTCCAAAAGCTCTCCAGGCAAGTTTTATATGTTGATTAATTTCCTCATCAATGTGACCCTTGCTTGATATCTGTTGTTCAAGGTAAATGTAGGTTTTGGTTACCTTAGGCTTTTCCCCATCAATTGCAAAATCTTCATTTCTTGAAAAAGTATTATACATCAGTTTAGTCTTCTGAAATTTCATTTTTAATCTCACTCCTTTACTCTTGTCAGCAAGTTCTTGGATCATGCTCTGAAGGGGTAGTTGCAAAAATGATTATGTCAGCAGCGAAACGAAGGTGAGTTAAATAATCTCCATTAATCTTTATCCCCTTGTTTTCCCAGTTCAATGATTGAAACACACTTTCCTATGTCGCACTGAAGAGTTTAGAAGATATGGTGTCATCTAGTTTTCAATTTTAACAAGTACTATTTACTTAAATAATAGTTTTCAATTAACAAGTGCTACTTACCTTCAATTAATTGATAAATAGTTTATGATTGAATTGTTTTAACTTGTCAGAATGTAATATACCAAAAATATCCCTATTTTATCTGTCCAGTCATAATGTAGTTTACATAAGTCGGAGGCTTTTGACCCTCCCTCCAACTTCATTAAATACAGGCTCGACTGCATTACTTTATTGGCACAAGTTTGCACATACCTAAAGCTACTTCTCGACATAATAGCCCGCTACCTGATACATGTATTGTATTGGGGCACAAGTTTTTGTATCTCCTTATCAAAGAAGTCTGCAACCAATATATTGGCAAAACCACGCATAGGCTTACCAGCCACGCAGATATGCATAACTGGAGAGAGCAATTTAGCAGAGAAGTAATTCAACAGCAATGCTAGGTGAAGACATCCTTGTAGGATGGATGTCTTCATGTCAGCAATGCTGAGGTAAGTGATGAAGTTTATCCAATCGCATTTGTCACTCACTACATTAGGAGAGGACTGAGTGCATGTCCGCTGGGAAAGATGAGCTCAAAATGGCTTATAGTAGCTGAAGAGAAATTGTGAATTTTGAGAAAACATAAAGGGAAAAGTTCATCTCCCACCAGCTGAATGAGCAATGGGAAACCATGAAAAAGGCCAAAGCACAACAACTTCCAGGAGTAAAAAATTAAGTTTAAGGACTTTTCTAGAAGTCCAAGGGGAAATAAGGAGAAAAATGATTATTTAAGGAGTTATTTAATTCTAGGAAGCATACAAACCTATAGTATACCTCTTAGAAATGACCACAACAAAAGCTGTAAAACATCACACATGTACTGCCAGGCTCTTATTTTTGCCCATTATGCATATCAGATGTGACCAGCTATCATAACTAATGGCAACCCATAGAGGAATGCTTGGTTGGTGAGCAGTGTACTGCTCAAGAACAACAGCTAGATCCTCCCTGCAGTCATGTCATCACCAGACATGGACTCTACTATCATTGGCACAGGGCAGAATGAAGACTCCTCACTGAACACAACAAGGTATCATTCCTGTTACCATGCACCTCTACTATGACACCACTCCAGCTGAGCTCGAAGGTAAGTTATGATCAATGACAGTTGACGCAGTGACTGCCAAAAGAACAGACCTGTTTCCATCATTCTTCGGTTAAATGTCAAAATCATGATGCAGATGTTCATAGTCACCACTACAGCCCATTAAATGCTCTTTACCGTGCCTTGTGGCTCCACAATCGGTGAGCGACAAATATGTTAAGCAATACGTGCTGACATTCACCTAACTGCACCAGTTCAGTTATGGCAACAGGTGCTGCCTTCTTGCAACTATTGTTGCCAACAACATGCAACTGCCCTGGCATCCTGATGCACGTGGGTCGAGATTCAATGAATCAACCAACCAGCTTCAACTTCACGAAGGCCTATGATTTTCTCCTTTATTTGCCATCACCTGACTGCACCCACACTTACCAATTTGCCTGCCAATACTCAGACTCCTTCTGGGTGGGACGACTTTAATGTCGAGCAGTATAATTGATATTATATTGAGGATTTTCCTCATTTGCAAGGAAGTTCCTCATAAAAACATTTCACTTCACTTTGCCTTCTGCTTTCAGAGGACTCAGTTTGGGAAACCAATACCTAAAAAAACAGAAGAGTTATGTACGGTAAAAGGTCTTTATGAAGGACTTTCTCACAAATGACAAAAATCATCCATTTAATGGTTAATGGATGATGCATGTTACACAGACACACACACACATGGGCTAAACTGCCATCAAAATAATAAGCAATAACCAGTAAGCTGAACACTTAATGTGGGAATGTACAAGTATCTCACTCACTGTGACGCAAGGATTTGCAACCACATTTGCTTTCAGAGTGTCGTTATCAATGACCGAATGTCGTTTTTGGCCCTCCTCATCTCGTAGGCTCACATCACTGGAAAGAAACTTTTCAAACTACCGACGAACAGTACTTTCAGATATTGCCTCCTCACCCCGTGCCTCAACCACATTACAGAAGGTTTGTCAAAAAATGAAGTCATGAAGCAGAATCACCTGCAACTCACTCCTTCCCAACAAGTTGTACAGACCACTTTCATGACACAAGTAGCAATGACTGCAGCTCTACTGATTATGGCATGTATGTGGCACCTGACTTGCCCTTCAACTCCTATGGATCATGCTGCAAGCAGGTTGGTCTGCGAGCACTGTGGGTGAATTGAATGTGGAACCTCAGAAAAACGGCCATTATTTTCTGAACCTGATATCTGTGAAGAATATATTTCTTTCTTAATATGATGCACTGGTGATTTCAGACCTTTATCCATTCCTAGATTTTTGAAAAGGTTGTTGATGTTACGAGGAAGCCTTGGACTGCCTCACCTAGCACAAATCTGAATTTCAATTATTTTTACCACAAATACATATTTTAGTAAAAAAAAATTATGTATTTTAATGTGAGTCAGTTTCACAAATCTATGTTGGAACATAATTGCCAATATTCACTTTTTTAACATTCTTCACGTTTTTCAAACTCCCTTTTGGATATGAGACACTAGTTGGTGATATTTTAATTATTTATATTGCTGACTGTTACTAAATTTATTTACAAAATTTATTTACAAAAAGTTGTCGACAACATTTTGAAAATAAATTTAACAACAATCAGCAATTTAAATAATAAATAATCAAAATATCACCAACTAGTGTCTCAAATCCGAAAAGGAGTTTGAAAATGTGAAGAATGTTTAAAAAGTTAATACTGGCATTGTGTTCTAACATAGAAATCTGAAGTTGTTTGGATCCCTAAGTTCCAACTACCATCAGTTACTTGGAACTTCATTGTCCTGAGTGGTTCAACGGTAGCATACTTGAACAGAAACCAAATGTGGGCTCGATTCCTCCTCCAGAGCAATGCAATTTTCAACTTTTCGGAGATGTTACATGAAGAACACTGAAATGAAAGTAACATGATAAAAATTGGACATAAGCATGTAACAGTTAATAACAAGTACAAAAACTTGAACACATGCTGAAGTTACGTAAGAAAGTTTAATTTAAAAGAGCTTTCGACTGATAACTTCAGTCTTTGTCAGCCATGTGACAGATGGACGATGATGATGATAGTGGTTGCCAGATCTACAATTAAAGTCGTACACATTATTTCATATACATCAGTCGAAAGCTTCCTTAAATTAAACTTTCTTACATCACTTAAGCGTGTTTTATAGTTTTCATACTTATTAAGAACTAAAAGTAATTAATTACAAAGTTGAGTAAACATGTGTGGAATACCTTTCATGATTTTTTGACTTTGTGGAATGTCTGACTTCAGCATTAAAAATATTAAAAAAAGGGGGGAGAGAGGGATTTTCAAAAGTGCTTCCAACAATGGTGCAATCATTGGCATTGGGTTATTTACCTCTCAAGGCAAATACTTTGAGGGGGACGATGTGGAATAACTGTTACATGTTTTTACTGTCTTATATGACCATTTTAGGAACTTTTTCATAATACCTTGTAGCAAAATGAGAATTTAAAGTGACAAACAGAGGCCAAATCATGTTATTTACTATTCAATGTAATTATTACATGCTTTTCTATCCTGTGGCTATTTTATCATTAGTAGCTCAGTTAAGAGATGCTTACCGGAATGACATTCTCCTTTGGATTCCCTGACCTCCGAGAACCAACAGTAGAACCACAAATAACATCAATGCTACCAGACATTCTGCGCCCTGGTGGTGGTCCTGCTTTTTTGACAGTGACACCAGTACCTGAATATTTACTGTTTTCATTCACAGTAGCAATAGGAATTTGCTGATCTTTCCCTGTGACAACTTGAGCCTAGAAAATACACAATTTTGTAAGTCAACAGAACCAAAGATTTCAATGTTTGGCATTAAAAAAAAGGAATATGTAAACCACACAATGAAACAGTACTATAAATTTCCATTACATAATTCTGTGGATAAAAAATCACAATGCTTTCATTTTTTTCAAAAAAAAAAATCATTACAGCAAGTTAAAAATATTCAAATGAGAAACAACTCATTTTTTACCCAGTATTTGATGAAAAAAAATTCCACAGTCAAATCACTAAATTTATATATACTTGAGTACATTAATAACTCTAAAGCCAATTGGGAACAGAAATTTCTTTTTCCAATGAGTATTTTTTAGTATTCCGTTTAGTTTATTACAACTTTAAATCAGTTATTTCTTTGCTCTTTCAGCCTCTTTGCTTGTGTATTTTTGGCTCATTTCTGCCTAGCCTCATCCCCATAGACTCCTCAAAAAGTGGTTGATTTTTTGACAGCCAAATGGCACAGCTGGCATCACTTCTTTTGGCTGGTTGTATTAGTTTGGATGATTAGTAATGTGTTAAAGATTTTGGATTTTTATCCACATTACTTGGGTAAGTTTATTATTAATTTTGTTGTTTTTAGATTTGTGGTTTACATTATGCTACTGAAGTTTAGGTTTTTTGCAGCAATTTTTTTCCCCTTTTTTTGACTTTCTGTGAGTTTTCCTTTGTTCAGGAAACCACGTTTTTTAGTTTGTTTTAGGGCACATGCTGTAAAGGCTTGCTCTCGCTTTTCAAGTGTCAAAATCACCTATGAAATTTTTTGTAAATAGGTTAACTAATTCAAGCTACTCTTTTCAATTTATGATTTTCAAAAAGGATATGCCTGTAAATAATATTTTCATTGTAGTGTATGGTTTTAGTGTCTGTCATTGATATTTAGTTGTTTGTTGCTTCTTTGAAATAAGAATTCTGGTTCTCAGAGCAGTGTGCGTCAGGCTATGATTAACCAAATTGCAATTGGGATTGTTTTATTGTTTTATTTTATTATTATTATTATTATTTTTTTTTTTTTTTTTGCTATTATTATTCCTTTAGCTGTTTTGTCTCCGATTTTTCTTTTTCTTTTTTGGAGAGCTTTTTACATTCATTTCTGGGTGGTAATTGTTGCTGTGGGAGACACTTTAGTAATTAAAGATTCAGTGAAGCAAAATCTTCTGTTTAACGTTCTTAATTTTTTCTTGCAAACTGGTTAATGCAGCCACTGGCACTTCTTGCAAACTGGCTGCATTTTCTGATATGCAGCCACAGGCACTTTAGAATTTTAAATACTGTATTGTAAATTAATAATTACTGAGTATCTTTTAGTCTGCCTTATACATATATATATTTAAATTGTACTCATAGCTAACTTAAAATAATCTCTGCATACAATTATACACTGCTGGACAATTGCTAAGGATGGATCATAAACGGCTATATAGCGCATAAAAAAGTAAGCGTGGTTGGATGCCAAGTGAAATAAAATAATGTCAGAATGCCAGGACATTACAAGAAAGACAATTTATTCTGCTCTGAAATCCAGAAGGCTTTGGAACGTGTTCAACGGACAAACAGGCCATTTTGTGCGGAATACGTAAACGTAAAAAAAATGCAATAACCGTCCGCAGGCGTTCCGGCGTAAGATGTCAATACGGGATATGGCCACCATGGAGGGCGATGCAAGATTCCACACGTCGTGTCATGCTTTGCACAACATTATCAAGCAGCTGTTGGGGTAATTTATCCCATTCCTCTGTCAGTGCATGGATGAGGGTGTCCTTGTTTATTGGAGGGCATTGGCGACCAGCAAGACTCCTCCCCAAAGCATCCCACACATTTTCAATGGGATTCAGACCTGGAGAACGTGCTGGCACTACGAGGCGTTGAATATTCTCGCTCTCAAGACACTCCTGGACAGCGACTGTTCGACGACATGTTGCGTTGTCGTCCATGAAAATGAATCCATCACCGACAGCACCACGGAACATGCGAACTTGAGATAGCAGAACATCATTAATGTATCGTTGGACAGTCATAGTCCCAGTTGGAAGTACATAGAGGGACGTACGGCCATTGATCATGATGCCAGCCCATACCATGACACTACATGTCGGATATCGGTCCCTTTCCTGTATGTTTGCTGGACAATATGCAGTACCACTATCACGCCAGATCAGTTGTCGTCGACAATCAGACGATAAGACTGTATCTACTCTCATCTGAGAAGAGGACAGCACACCAGTCGTTATCAGTCCAATTGCGATGTTGATGGCACCATTGCAAACGGGCGGTACGGTGACGTCTGGACAATGGGATGCACACAACAGGACGGCGGGCGTATAGTCCTCCTTCATGCAAACGTCTGGCGACAGTTTTTCGGGAGATTCGCTTGCCAGTAGCAGCCATAAACTGATTTGCTACCTCACTAGCTGTGCTGCGCCGGTGTCTTTTTGTTGATAGCACTATGTACCGATCTTCTGCAGGTGTCGTACTGCGAACACGACCTCCCCGCGATGTTTGCTACACTCTCCATTTGTTTGAAATGATTTCCAAAGCCTTGAAACAACACTGTGGCTGACGTCGAACTCCCTGGCAATATCTGTTATTTTTCGCCCTTCTTCAATCTTGCCAATAATACGGCCACGCGTAAAATCATCTAGGTGATGTCGGGAAGACATACTGAAAATTGCAAGTTCGTCAATTGATTCTTTCCCTTTCAACTTTGCGTTTGAACAACAACGGTCAATACGCGTCAAATCCTTTATATCTCTTATCAGCACTATGACGTCACGAACAAGTTCGGCAATCCAAAATTTGCATACGCACAACACGTCTTACTGTATCCCGCACTTATGCTTAATTTCCACATTTTCTCCTACCTTCCATTTTATGGTTGCTATCGTTGCTATTGTCATCCGTCCTTAGCAATTGTCCTGCAGTGTACATTGTAGGATATCAGTTCTGTATTTTATGATAGGCGGTCGACTTACAGCCTGCTGCAGTACAATTTCATATAGCACACCTGTGACAAAAACAATTTTTAAACATGAAGTATTTGAACATTTTCTTCATTTAACCACACAAGAAACATATCTTTCAAACAAGTGTTTGTTTTTAAATGCAATTTCATGCAACTTACAGGCTAAAGTTAAAATAAGTACCATAACACCTTTGTGGTTAATTAAAATAGCAGCTGAGTGCAGAGATGCCAACCTCTAAAAGTTATTTTCAGTAAAGAATGTTTTGTTTTTGCTTTGTATTTTCAGTAATGTAGCTCTAGCACGAACAGTGGCAAATTTAATATCTAGCATGACAACAGATTCCAATCTGTTACAACAATTATTACTGAAAAAAAAAACTAAATATACTGAATAATAAATAATTTGCTAGAGGTAGAATTAACAATGCTGCCAACAAGAGAAATCTAAAAGATTGCCTTCAGTAATTGATTAGAATCTCTCTCTCTCTCTCTCTCTCTCTCTCTCTCTCTCTCTCTCTCTCTCTCTCTCTCTCTCTCTCTCTCTCTCTCTCTCTCTCTCTCTCTCTCTCTCTCTCTCTCTCTCAATGCCCTCAGTTTTTGGAATCAACTGCTTTTTCTGTATAATCCATTTACTGATGAATTAAACCATAGAATTACCCTGTGTTTTAAATTTGTAGTCCAAAGTTTGTATAACCAAATAGGTTTCAATATTCTTTCTTCCCAACTTTATGACTATAATTTCATCCATTATGCTGAAAGAACTTTCAGCCTGTGGATCATGAATGCATAATAAAAACTTTTATTATTTTAGATAAATGGTGTAACTTTGAGAATACGAATACTTTTGAACACCTGCATCAGTTCTTACAAATTTTCTAACTTTGTCAATTCTGTTTTTGGAAATCTTTCTCTTCCTTATTAAGCTGAAATGCAAATGTCTGTGAGAAAATATAATATTTAACAACAATACAGGCCTGTTGAAACTTTGCGAAAAAATAGTTACAATTACAAGATAAATCTGAGCTCCATCCAACTCGCATTTTCGAAATGATTTCCTCCATTTTCCAACTGAAATGCAAATATTTATGGAGTAAAAGGATATTTATCAATAATAATAGATGGCAAAAGGAACATCACAATAAACAGAATTTACAATTACAGCAGAAGTTTTGCTCTGTCTAACTCCTGGTTTTGGAAATTGTTGCCTATATTCCTAAGCTGAAATACAAACACTTATGCAAAAAATTATATTTAACAACAATGAATAAAATAAAAATATGATTACAGGAAATATCTGTACTCCATTTAACTTCTCTTTTGAAAGATGGAAAACGACCTTCCCCTTTCCCAAATTCTATTCTGTGCAGGGTTTGATTTCGACCGGTGTTAGTAGCAAATTGCTAGCAAGCAAATGAATTTTACTAGTGATAAAAACTGGTTCTAGCAAAAGTTGCTAGTGGAAAAATTTTGAATGTTTTAGTGTGAACTGTAAAGCACCACTGCATTGCATGTGTGGAATATTTTAGACACATACAAAAAGGAACAATTGCTTTCTGGAAAAGAATGTTTCTTGAGAAGTACAAGCATTATAAAAAACATTCTGGCACTAGTAGAAATATCCAGTATATATCCCTTATCTATTTCTGCATGTGAGGTTGGGTTCAGTTTCATGAAGAGAATCCAGGGTGATTGGAGGGGCAGTTTAAAACTTACAAACATTGAATGCTCTCATGGGTATTGAGGTTGAAGGTCCGTCCGAAGACAAGTTTGACCCCAGGCCTGCTATTTCAAAGTAGTATCATGAAAAGACCTGAAACCCAGATGGTAAACCATACGGAAAATAACTTACAGTGTTCTTGAATTTTGTGAATAAAGTTAAATTTAATTTTTTTTTAAATATTTGCATTCGAATTAAATTGTTAAAATGAATCTGTCAGGTCATGAAATGGTGAGTTATATCTAAATACTTGTAATCTTTTCAGCATTACAATGTGACAGTTACAGGGGTGAAATCAAAATTTATCATGATTGACTAATGGAGGAGGACATGTTAAAGTTTCTTTTGTGTAATGTTAATAAACTTTCGCTACCGATAATGCAATTTGCTAGTAAAAAATAAGGCCACTAGCAAGTGTTGCTACTGCTAAAAAAATACGAAATCAAGGCCTCATTCTGCGGAAGGATCTCACGCCTGTTTCCAAAGCAGAAAAATAAAATGGCAATAATGTCAATTTTTTGTAACTTTGTCAAGTCCGAACTTTCAACCAAAAATTCATAACAATACAGAGGAAAATTCATACTGATTGGCATCTATGCATATAAGCATCTAGAATTCAATGAGCCAAAACTTATAATTAAACATATAGAAGGGAAGGAATACCAAAATTAATGTGATTAATTTGATGCGTTTGTTTTGGAACTTGAATTACTACTGTTTTAAAACCAGAAAATAAAAATTATATAGTTCCAAATCCTTTAGAGTGGAAATTTAACACAAAATAAAAAAATCGCTTCTGTCATATTCAAATAATATATCCAAAATTATTTGATCCTTCAAATCTGGCTTTTTAATATGATTTATAACTTCCATATCTTTCTAAAATATATTACTGAAAATATAACAAGTTTTTACCATGGCATGAAAAATTCAAGGGCAAAAAGAGATAAAATATATTCCACAGGAAAAAGGAAAATTTTGCTTTGCTAACAGGGCACAAAAAAAGTCTTAAATTTTTTTAGGAGGGTCATCGGAGGTAATACATTCAAAATACAATACTACTAATACAATACTACTGTCTCTGAGCTGACTACTTTGTTACACAAAGTAGTCAGCTCAGAGACAGTAGTATTGCTCAATAAAAATGAATGAAAAAAATAATACTGGTATAGCACATTTAATCCTTTTTGGACTTGGAAAAAGTGTCAGAAAGTGTGTATGTTATTAGTCTTGACAGAAAAGAAAAAAAAACATTTTGTCAGCGATTTTTCACAATATAACTCTTTAAAAAATCAGTCTCTGCACCCTTAGTAGCATATATACAAAACAACTTCATTAAGAGGTATCCAACTTAACAAACAACATTTAGATATGTACCTGAACAACTGATTTAAAGCAGATACATCAGGATTACTATATTTAAAAGAAACATTAAGAAATAATCAATTACAAACCTTTACAATGACATTATTATCCACACGAAGTTTTCTCTGTTTCTCACAATATGCCTTCCACGTATCTTCACTAAACCCATAGTTAAAATAATCAGTGATATCAGCACCAGGTTTGCGCCAGGGCTTATCTTCAATGCTATCAAGGTTAAACTCATATATTGGCACACCGTTTATGGCCCCGGAAGTTTCGAGATCTATTCCTTTAGACTTCGAAGCTGAGGCTCCTGTACCAGTAGAAGAAAACTGACTTCCTCTTTTGATATTTAGATTCACTGGAGCACTGCCATATGGATAAGTAACCGCAGCTGGTTTAATATCACCAATTGTTATCTAAAACACACAAAAACATTAAAAGTTTAAACCAAAAGACAAAATTCTACCAAAATAACATACTAATTGAGCAATTACACTATATTAACAAAGAATATTTGCGAATGGAATTTTCAAACGACTGCCATAAAAATTCTCACTTCTAAAATACATGTTTTTTAAATTCTATTAAAAATATATGTATTACAATAAAAAATCTGTTCTTTGGGCATGTAGTTATTTTAATTATTTTAATAAGTACAGCAAAATTTAAAATAGAGTAATAATTCTGCAAGTAAAAAACATGCATCCCTACCTCTGCAGCAAATATTTCTTTCAATTCCCCCTAGGTAATGTTTTTTCTTATAGGCCACATCTAAACAATAAATATTGGAATAGTTCCTGTCTCCCTTTTGCTACCCTCCTATTCCACCTTGTAAACAAAACAGAGGGAAGGTATCTCCAGTTCCTGTGAATGAAAGAGGAGGAAAAAGGAAGGGGGCAGGGAGATTCAGGACACCAAAAAATGTGGTGTCAACCACACAAATACTGTAATGTCAAGCAGTCTTTGTTTAATGGAGAAAAAGTTGGAAACTCATTTAACAGTAAATCAGAAAAAGATCAAAGCGAATCTACCTGATCATCCATTTGTGACAATTTCATAGGTTTTAGTGTGAGAGGAAAATACACATATACATTTTTTACTGTTTGCAATTTTTGTTTGCATTCGAAAAATACCACACTTACTCATATTTTTAGTCTGACGTATAGTCCAATAAGCTCAACGAATCTATCGACTTTAAAAACTTTTTTGCGTGTTTCAGTCTTTGGAATCGGCCATTCTCAATGTTATGGAGGTTGTCCCTTTACACCTAAAAAGCAATGACAAACTGAAAACTAAAAGGATCACAAAATGTTACAATCAAGAAATAATAGAGTTCCAAAATATTAAAAAGGACTAGCCTGTTGTTGAGTCCTACGTATTTCGGCAAAAATCTTCTTCTTGTCATCGGGGACAATGGTGAGTGCACGCTGTCGTTCGTGTAGTTGCTCATACACTGCCATGTCTAACGACTCCTTTTCCCATTAAGCATTCAATCTCACCATGTCATAAATGTGGGGCGTTACCATCTGTTGTATGAGCAGTTCCTCTGGTCCCGCTTGTAGTGAATTGATGGCCTCGGTGTGATGTGATGCCTTGTACTTGGTTTTCCTCTTTCGGTTGTTTTCCTCCATAATAAGGATCTTCCATAGAAGTGGAAGGTCGACTCCACTGTTAACATCACAGTTTCGGTTTTTGGTTTTTTCAATTATTATGGACTCAGCATACATTATGCTTTTTTCTGTGGATTGCTTACATATCACATTGATATCTCTGAAAACAGGGGTTCCTTTATTTTTATACAATACTGTACAGGAACAGTTTTTCTTCCTTTATATTCCAATTCTTGATGTGTTGTAGTTAATTCCATAGTCTAGTTTTTGTGCTTCCTATATATTGAATTTTTGGATCATTGATATTTCCAGTACTTATCGGTATGCTATAAACTCCTGCACTATCTAAAAGACAAGTTTTTTTTCTTTATTTTGAATGATGGTACTTTTATAATCAGTCATGTATATTCCAATATCCTTGTTTTGTTTGTGGCGTTCTTTTTTGATTATCTTAGTTAAATCTTTAATGTCCAGAAATTTGCCACAATGTTTTATTATTTTTATTTTTTGAATACAACATATTGTGGAAAATTTCCGTACATTCAAGATTTAACTAGGATATTCAAAAAAGAATGCCACAAACAAAACAAGGATACTGGAATATGCATGACTAATTATAAAAGTACCATCATTAAATATAAAAAGAAAACTTGTCTTTTAGATAGTGCGGGAGTTTATAGCATACCGATAAATACTGGAAATATCAACGATCCAAATATTCAATATATAGGGAGCATAAAAAATAGACTATGGAATCGACTACAACAAAACGTCAAGAATTGGAATAAAAAGGAAGAAAAAAACACACTTATACAGTATTGTATAAAAATAAAGTAACCCCTGTTTCCAAAGATATCAATTTGATATGTAAATTGATATCTTACGTGGCAGTGTATGAGCAGCAACACGAAGGACAGCGGGTAGCCACCACTGTCCCCAATGACAGCAAGTGGATTTTTACTAAAATGCATAGGACTCAACAACAGGCTAGTCCTTTTTAATGTTTTGGAGCTCTATTATTTCTCAATTTTAATGTTTTGTGATCCTTTTACTTTTCAGTTTGTCATTGCTTTTTAGTTGCAAAGGGACCAACCTCCATGACATTGAGAATGATCGATTCCAAAGACTGAAGCACGCAAGAAGTTTTAAAAGGCGACAAACTCATCGAGCTTATTGGACTAATGTCAGATTTTAAGTATGCGTGTTGGCAACAAAAAATTTTTTTGAGTACATCATATCTCATATTTTTACGTTTTTCCCAAAACATCACAATACAAATATAAATCACTAAAGTGGTAAATAATGGGAATCTGCCCCCCCCTACAACTTTTTTAGATGCAGAACAGCTATTTCTTTTTTGACAATGCAAACCTTCAGAACTCTTGAAAAAAATGTTGTTTTCCCACCTATTTCATTTGGGCTTGCATGCTCATGCACCCTACAGCCCTTTTGTAGCTCTGTCATCTGTCAGGCACAGCACAGACCTTAAGGTCACTGGAATTTCTCCTTCCAAGTTGTAACACAAATAATGCATTTTTCCACACATGCCTTGGGTCTTTAGGGTTGTGTTTTCCCGCAGACAAATATGTGAAACCTGAGGAGATACACAAAGCAGGGGTGGGGAATGATGGAGGAATTACATCCTGGATGGCGAAACTGCCGTGTTGAACAGCTGAGAAAAATAGTAATAATAATAATTATATTATTATTAAAAAAAACCTTAGAAGTCAGTTTTGAAATCAGGATGGATCATTTTTATAGCAGTAATAAATGCATTGCGATATTTCTTTCTTTTTTTTTTTTTAAAGTAATTTTCGTTTTTAATGCATGAAACACACCTGGCCAGTCATTAATGCAATATCTCTGATTGTAATGTTTATTAAATATTTTTATTCATGAACGAGTAAAAATATTTATGCAATCAACCTTATGGCAGCCTTGCTATATGCTACAACTCAGCTCCACAGGTGGGTTGTTTATAGACTTCTTCCTCATCCCCATGGGGAGAGGGGGGGAGCTATGGACTTCATCTTCCAGGGTGTTTAAAATTTCATCTACGAGATCACACTTTCACATCTCAAACAATTGAATGCTGAACGACATTTCCCCTGGGGACACAAAACAAACAGGAAGGGAGGAAGGGGACTGAGGATAATTTCACATGGAGACCCAAGAAGCCCTGGATACAGCACTAATTGCACCTTCACATATCTGTTTTATAGTGGATTTCACTAGCATTATTCACTAACACCACCTCATACCAAGAACTGTGCAGAGTTCTACAAAAATAAAATGAATCTGCATACAAAACTACTGAAACAGAAAACTTGCTGCAAACCCGCGAAGCACAAACCACGAAAACAATAGAATATAATTTATAAAAAAATCAATAAAATAATAAATTATTAGAACATTACAGATTCCAATGAGGACAAAATAAGTACATTACAACTGAATGTGCTGTAATGTGTGTGAAATAGACCCTTTTGGCAAAATATTAAAATATTGGACAATGAGCCTCATAAAAAGAAAGAGACTAATTAAAGAAAGTTTTTATATCCAGAAAAACAGTTCCATTAACAAAATTTCAAAATTTATACATAGCATGCTCAACATCTTAATTTAAAACCTGTAGACTTAGCAAAATGCATAAGGAAAATATTTTAATTTAATAACTGGCAACAACAAGAGTAATAAACTTTTAATTCCTTCTGTGTAAATGAAATTGTTGATACAGTTCCTATACAGTGAGAACAGGCCTTGATAAAATCTAGACACCAGAAACATCTGCAAAACAAAAAAACTCAGATGTGAAAAATAAGTGAAAGTTCTTTAAGTTAAAACTGAATTAAGGATATGCTAATAATTTGGAAGCTATATGCGTACAGCGTACATGCGTGCATCTACATTCTGCTACTCTAGCACTGTGAATGATCACTGACTATATTTTCAAAGCTTAAAAACTGGCACCATTAGTCTAAGTGTTATCAATTCAGAATCCTTAAATTCATAAGGTAAGTTAACACACACACACACACACTCTAAAGGAACATCTCAGTATTCAACCCATTATTGTACCTGAAAACATTCTGGATGATTTAATACATATTAAGTGCATTTATATTTCTGCATTGCAATATCCATATACACTATATTTACGCGGTATAAAACTGATATCATCATCATCATCGTCAACCATTATCAATCCACTGCTGGACAAAGGTCTCTCCCAAGTTTCCTCCACAACGGTCTGTCTTGTGCCAGTCTCCTCCATGTCACTCCCGCATACTTTCGAATTTCATCCACCCATCTTCCATGTGGTCTTCTTCTGGGTCTTTTCCTGTCCCTTGGAATCCAATCTAAAATTTCGGCTGTCCATCGATGGTCTGTTCTTCTGGCAGTATGTCCAGCCCATTGCCATTTCAGGGATTTAACTCTGATCATGATGTCTTCAACTCTTGTCATTTTTCGGATCCACGAGTTCCTCTTCTTATCTCTCCTGGTTACACCAAGCATGCACCTCTCCATGCTTCTTTGAGTTGTCTGCAGCCTTTGTATGTCTCTTTTAGCTATGGTCCACGTCTCTGCACCATACGTAAGCACTGGAAGGATGCATTGATTAAACACTTTTCTTTTAAGACATAATGGCATATTGCTCTTGAAAATTATGCTGTTTCTTCCAAAAGCTCTCGAGGCAAGTTTTATACGCTGATTAATTTCTTCATCAATGTGACCCTCACTTGATATCTGCTGTCCAAGATAAATGTATGTATTGGTTATCTCCAGCTTTTCTCCATCAATCGATAAATCTTCATTTCTTGTAAAAGCATTGTACATCACTTTTGTCTTCTGAAAGTTCATTTTTAATCCCACTTCTTTACTCTTGTCAGCAAGTTCCTGGATCATACTCTGTAGCTCTGATGGGGTAGTTGCAAAAATGACTATGTCATCAGCAAAACGAAGGTGGGTTAGATAATCTCCATTAATCTTTATCCCTTTGTTTTCCCAGTTCAGGGATTGAAAGACATTTTCCAATGTGGCATTAAAGAGCTTCGGAGATATGGTGTCACCTTGTCTCACTCCTTTTCCAATTTTTATGTGTGTTGTATTTTCAAACAGCCGAATCTTTGCACTTGCATTTTCATAGATGTTATTAATAATATTAATGTATGCATCTTCAATACCGCAGGATTTCAGAGCCATTGCAACTGCTGATGGTTTCACCGAATCAAAGGCCCTTTCATAATCGATAAAAGCCATGCACAATGGAAGTTCATATTCCCTCGCTCTTTCAATTAGTTCTCTCAGTACGTGGATATGATCTATTGTGCTGTAGCCACTCCTGAATCCAGCTTGTTCTCTCGGTTGAGCCATGTCCAGTGTCACCTTCAAGCGGTGTGAAAGAACTTTAGTGAAGATTTTATAAACCACTGATAGGAGGCTGATAGGTCTGTAGTTCCTGAGATCCTCAATGTCACCTTTTTTATGTAGCAAGATCATTGTAGCGTTGTTCCAATCCTCAGGAATTTTCCCTTCATTAAGGCATCGAGTGAAAATTTGGGCGAGTACTGTTTCGATTTTTCCACTTGCTTCTTGTATGATGTCTACAGTAATTTCCATCTTCTCCTGGAGCTTTTCCCCGCTTCATGTTCTTGATTGCATGTGCAACTTCTGCTGGAAGGACTGGAAGAACTCTGGTACTGGTACCTTTCGTGATGTCTGGAGTACATGTATCATCCCTTTCATATAATTTGGAGTAGAAATCTTTCACTCTTGTCAAAATTTCGCCTCTATTTCTTGTTACAGAACCATCTTCTTTTTTCAGTGCCATAATCTGTTTTTTCCCCTTACTGAGATGTCCCTTTGCTATCTTTAGGCTTTGGTTGTTTTCAATTGCTTTCCTTACTAGTTCACAGTTGAATTTCCTTATGTCTTCAGTGATACTTTTTCGTACTGTCTTGCATAGCTCTATATATTCCACTTTGGAAGTCACATCTTCTTTAGTTGTCCTCATCACTCTTCTTTTTGCATCAACATTTTGGTTTTTCCTGATAATTTGTTCACATGCAATTTGTTCTTAGACCCAGCTAATTTTGTTGCTGTTTCCATAAGAGCTTTGGTTACTTTTCTGTTAACTTCAGAAATATCCACTTCTTCCGATGTTAGGCCTTCTAAAGCAGAGAATCTGTTCTTCAGTTCCAATTTGAAGGTATTATGGTGTTTTTTAAGGTTGGTTATGTCAATACATTTTGTTTGTCTTATGAGCTTGCTACGTTCGAGTTTAGTGTTGAGGTGCATCTTACATCTCACCAATCTATGGTCACTGCCTGTGTTGAACTTGTTTAGCACACTGCAGTCTTCTATGACGAATTTTTTGTTACACATAATAAAATCAATTTCACTTGTCGTCCCATTTGGATGTCTCCATGTCCATTTCCTGTGTGGCTTTTTCTTGAAAAAGGAGTTCAAGATGAAAAACCCTTCTGCCTCTGCAAACTCTACGAGAGTATTTCCACGCTGGTTTCTGTTGCCGTGACCGAATTTACCTACTGAAGTTTCATTCTGTTGCCGTTGCCCTATTTTTGCATTGAAATCTCCCATAATTATCTTCAAGTGCTGCTTACCTTTATTATTTAGATGAAGAATTTCCTCATAAAATTCTTCAATTTCTTCTTCAGCATGACTTGTGGTGGGTGCATAAGCTTGAATAATCTGAGCCTGGTATCTTCTCGAGAGTTGGATAACGAGTCGTGCAGCTCTGTCAGAGGAACTTTCAACTTCCACAACTTTATCCTTCAGTTTCTTGTTTATTATAAATCCAACACCACTAGTTCTGCCAGTGTCTGTCCCACAATAGTAGAAGAGATGTCCACTTTTCAGTTCAATGAGATCTTCTCCTTTTCTCCTTACCTCACTTAGCCCGACGATGTCCCACTTGATCCTTTGTAGTTAATCTTCCAATTCAAGAAGCCTTGAATCAGAAGATAGGGAGCGTCCGTTATACGTCGCCAAGGTCAGCATCAGATGGCAGCCTAGTTTGGTCCTCCTGGGATTCTTAGCACCCACTGCCTTCATGTCGCACTGGCCGCTGCCTTGGCCAGGTACATTCCAGCTGCCGGAGACTGAGGGCCAAGATTTAAGTTGTGGAGTCATTTTGGAGGGGTTTGGCCATAACTCACCACACTGGCCAAGCGGGTTGGTGAGTGTGGGATAGCATTTCCTCTAATCCTGAAGGTATAATTATACCGCTATTGGCGGTCGTCAGAGCCCCTTTAGTGGGAACAGGATGTACCACGAGGAGGCGGGGTTGACATTTGTCAAGGAGAGGCTGTGATGTTACGCATCACCTGACCTATAAATGTAGTGAAATAACCAACTTTTGGTCTTTCATCACTAATTTTTCTGTTACGTGCGTTAAACGTTAGATAATGCTCTGTATTGGATTATAAATAATTTTGAAGAGTCCGTAAATTTAGTTAATCAATACAGCAAATCTAACAAGGTAATTATGGCAAATTTAGATATTGTTTCTCTATATCCAAATACTCCAGTTGAAGCAGCAATATCTTTGATTAATAAAAAATTAGAACATAAAGTACCACAAAATGAAATTACTGGAATCGTTGATGCACTAAATTTTTTAAACAACAATAATTACTTTACTTTAAAAAAAAAACTATTTATAAGCAAAATATCGGAGCCCCAACGGGGTCTCCAATCTCTGAACAACTCGCTAAAGCAGTTCTACAGGATATAGAGAACCAAATATTCGCAAGTGATCAAGATAGTTACTGGCCCCAAAATCTACATTAGATACGTAGATGATGTCTTCATAATGGAAGCACTCCATTGAAGACACGACGGAGTTTGTTGCAAAATATACTCACCTACATCCATCTATTGTGCTGACACATGAAATAGAAAGAAATAACCAACTGCTATTCCTTGACATATTATTTTGATCTTTCATCACTAATTTTTATTCACTAACAATAAAAATAATAAGAAGATCAATTATGAGGTATACAGAAAACCAACTTATATACCTAATATAATACCAGCCAATTCAAACCATCCTAGAAAATACAAAATTGCAGCCTTCAGATCATATATCCGCAGATCAATAACTCTTTCATCTAGTAAGAGAAAATTTGATAAGGAAATGAAATGGATTAAAACATTGGCAGCCAAAAACGGATATAACATGCAGATGATCAACTCACTAACAAAAGAAATCCAACAAAATGTCAAAAAACAACATAAAAATGAGTAGCAATTGAAATACTGTGGAAAAATTCCATTCTATCCACCAATATCTACACTGCTGGCCACCCAAAATGCACCACCAAGAAGGACACGAGATAGCAAAGCCAGATTTACTGGACACATAACAACAGATACAAAGATGAAACGATTGAGCTTACAGGCCCGTGCGACTTGCGGAACACGCGGACATCAATAGTTTGCGTGGCCCCCATGGCTGGTAATAACGGCCGCGACACGCCGCGGCATCGAACGAAAGAGACTTTGGATGTGGGCTTGGGGTATGTCGGTCCAGGCTGCTTCCACATGTTGCCACAGTTCATCAGGCGCAGCCGGGGGTGGTGCTTGCCGGGCCACTCGGTTGCCGATTAATTACCAGACGTATTCGATGGGCGACATATCGGGAGAACAGGTGGGCCACTGCAGCAGTGACACCTGGTGGGTCGTGAAGAATTGTTTCACGATGCGTGCCACATGCGGGCGCGCATTGTGCTGTTGAAACATGGCCGCTGGCAGGTCCTACAGGTAAAGGAGGACTACAGACTCCAAAACGTCGAAGATGGTGCGGTGGCTGTTGAGTGTACCGGCGATGCGTACCAGAAGGGTGCGGGTGTGATATCCAATTGTGCCCCAAACCATAACGGCAGGCGACAGCCCGGTATGGCGATGCATAATGCAGGCGTCATACAGTCTTTCGCCGTGGTGCCGCCGCACGCGGATTCGACCATCAGGGTGTTGCAGGCAGAAGCGGGATTCGTCGGAGAAGACAATGTCGTGTCATTCCATAATCCAGGTGTGGCGTTCAACGGTCCACTGCTGCCGTACTCACCGGTGGTGTAACGTCAATGGTAATCGGAGCAATGGGTGCCGTGCGACAAGTCCCCGCTCCTGCAGACAACGTCGAACGGTACGTGCTGACACAAGTTGATGTGCAACACACCCTAATTCCTGCTCTAACGTTCGTGATCTGGCGGTGCGAGACGTCAATGCTCGCCGCACAACATGCCGGTCCTCTCGTCTGGTGGTGTGTCGCGGCTGCGGCAATCGCTCACGTCGGTCTGTCCGTCCCTCCTTCACCCACAGAATCCATACTCGCTGCACTGTGGCTGGATGTGTTCCCACACGGGCGCCGATGTCCCAGTACGATTAACCGTTGTCGCAATAAGCCACTATTCGTCCTCTGTTGAACTCCGAAACGTGCTGGAATGACAGCCGTATTCTGCGACGAGGCATCAGGAAGCTTCCCACACACAGGTCCGGCAACCCAACACACTTCCACTACTTACACCCTGCCTTCTGAGCACCTTTCTTATAGTGCTAATTCGGTGGCATGCCTGGCTCACATGATTTGCATATGCCCTACAATGCTAATCGTTATATGACGATTATGGGCAAAACACGTAACAATATTAACAAATAAAGGTAACTTGATCACGCTAGTTACGTTAACTGAAACTTTTACAAAAAGTTCGTAAGTTGGAAGCTTTCGACCTTATCTTAGGTCTTCATCACGCCAATGGAGGACTAAGATTGTTGCCAGATTCTACATTTGAATTTTTCTTATTTTTGTTGCCAAAACTTAGAATTGATCTCCAGATCAACGGAATGTAGAGAGGAGATTCGGAGTTGCAAGTCATCGAGTTGAACATAAATTTCTATGCTTTCACGGTAACGGAGGGCAAAACGATTGTCAAAAAGATATTCGTTTTGCTTCGTTCCAGTGGGGAACTGCAGATGTGTCTTCCATTGTCAAAATAGACAAGGCAGTATTGGGATTGGCTTTCGAAACATCTTTTCTATGTTCTAAAATTCTATGGCTAATGCTCCTGTATGTGCTTCCAATGTATAAGTTATCCCCAGTAGAAGAAGAGATAGGAATGCAGTAAACTCCTGGGAGGTTCAGGCTTTCAACTTTGTCCCTATCCCTTTGTAGAAGTTTCAAGATGTTTGGGGTAGATTTAATGGCAAGATGGTAACCAAAACTTCTAAAAGAATCTGTAACTTATAAGCATAGGAAGGATGGTAAGGAACAGAACCACAGAATTTCAGGTCTTCTTTCTTGTGAGGAAGGAGGCATTCGATTTTCGAATGGTTTTCATATTTCTTTATGAGGGAGTTGACTATAACAGCAGGGAAACCATGAGAGAGGGCTATTGTAGAAATTTTGGAGAGTTCTTCTTGAAGAGAGAGTTGGTTGTTGCAAATGATATGAGCCCTGTGGATGTAGGACTTCAATGCTGCAAGTTTGTAGAGATGCAGGGTGCAAGATTTGTAGGGAATGATGTTAGTGGCCGCAGAAGGTTTTCGATAGACGGAACGAGTAATGGAGAGATCAGCGTTTCTGCAGATAGATACATCCAGGAAATCAATTTTGTGATTTACTTCCTTAGATATAGTGAGCTTAATGGAAGGAAATTTTTCCGTAATGGAGTTGATCAGTATCTGTAGTTCAGACTCGGAATGTGGCCAGCTAATGAAAATGTTGTCTACATATCTTAACCATAGGGAAGGTTGAAAAGTGTATAGAGGAATGATGGAAACTTCAATATGTTGCATGTAGATTTCAGCAAGCAGAGGGGAAAGAGGTGAGCCCATGGGGAGACCAGATTGTTGCCTATACACAATTTTGTTGAAAACAAAACAACTGTGTTGATGAATAGTGTGGAAACAATCATAAAGATCTTTGATAAGAGGACCGGGGGTTCAAAATGAAGAATCAATTTCTTCATGAGGAGCCTGTAGGAATCAAAATATGGTACAGAGGGAAACAAAGATTCTACATCAAGAGTATACAGATTATCACAAGGAGAAAAGGAATTAGGAAGGTTGTGGATGAAGTTTGAAGTAGAGACAACTGTATGAGGATGGTTGGCTGCCAGGGATTTGCATTTGAGGACCAATCTCTTTTCAAGGTTTACTGCTGGAGAAAAAGAATATTCCACTAAAGGTCTGATGGGGTTACCAGCTTTACATTCCGTTGATCTGGAGATCAATTCTAAGTTTTGGCAACAAAAATAAGAAAAATTCAAATGTAGAATCTGGCAACAATCTTAGTCCTCCATTGCCGTGATGAAGACCTAAGATAAGGTCGAAAGCTTTCAACTTACGAACTTTTTGTAAAAGTTTCAGTTAACGTAACTAGCGTGATCAAGTTACCTTTATTTGTTAATATTGTTACGTGTTTTGCCCATAATCGTCATGTTTCAAAGCTACGCAACTTCCGTGCATTTTATTTTGGACTGGACGAAAGATTGGATTTCCTTCCGGAAACTTCGGACTCAAGTCACTAATTCTCTTTGCAGGCTTCGTTTTCTTGTTTCCTGCAAGACTTCTGGCATTCTTCCCCAAGCTTTTCAGATCTGCAAACCCATCTTCAAAGGACGGTGCCGTGCGTTACTACAGGAAACCAGCCATAACCTCCTATCTGCCGCTATCCGTGACCTGCGTTCCTCCATTGCTAAAACTGAACTTTCCTGCTACATTAGCTACCAATCACTGGCTGCTACCACTCATCCTGCTTTGCTTGATATTTTCATGGTTCGCATCAACCAAACCCTCACAACAATTGAAGTAAATGAATATGCTCGCCATACAAAGAAATTCAATTTTCTACTCTCCAAGCAAAAAAGTCAAGCAACATCTCCGTCATCAGCCTCTACTGACAAGCCAAAGTATGTAAATCTTTCTTCTGTCACTATTCCTCCTAGCTTGGATAACTTCTTATCATTAGGCCCAAAATTTTCACCTGCTCTTCCTATCAATCTTCCACAAACTGTTTCTGTTATAGAATCAGCCATCCACAGAACTGAGACTGTTCAGCAGCCTATACTTCGTGCCAACGCTGCTGTTATCTTATCCAAGCAAAATTATGTGCCAATCAAGTACTCTCTCTTCTTCTTGTTTAAAAGAATTCAGGTCATTTATTCAAGAAAATGACCTAGCCGTATGCAAAGCAGATAAAGTTGGTTGCCCAGTCATCATTGGTAAAGAAACTCTAAACCAAAAAGTGCTTTCTTTTCTTACATCTGCTAACTGCATCCCTTTACAGTCAGACACCACCAACTCACTCAAAAACTCAGTTGACAGATTAGCTAAGAAAGAGACTCTTCAATCCTTCCTTGGTGATATATCACCCCCTCCTTACTTTAGAACTCCCAGGCTCTTCCTGCAAGTGAAACTGCATAAAGCTGGTAACCCCATCAGACCTTTAGTGGAATATTCTTTTTCTCCAGCAGTAAACCTTGAAAAGAGATTGGTCCTCAAATGCAAATCCCTGGCAGCCAACCATCCTCATACAGTTGTCTCTACTTCAAACTTCATCCACAACCTTCCTAATTCCTTTTCTCCTTGTGATAATCTGTATACTCTTGATGTAGAATCTTTGTTTCCCTCTGTACCATATTTTGATTCCTACATGCTCCTCATGAAGAAATTGATTCTTCATTTTGAACCCCCGGTCCTCTTATCAAAGATCTTTATGATTGTTTCCACACTATTCATCAACACAGTTGTTTTGTTTTCAACAAAATTGTGTATAGGCAACAATCTGGTCTCCCCATGGGCTCACCTCTTTCCCCTCTGCTTGCTGAAATCTACATGCAACATATTGAAGTTTCCATCATTCCTTTATACCCTTTTCAACCTTCCCTATGGTTAAGATATGTAGACGACATTTTCATTAGCTGGCCACATTCCGAGTCTGAACTACAGATACTGATCAACTCCATTACGGAAAAATTTCCTTCCATTAAGCTCACTATATCTAAGGAAGTAAATCACAAAATTGATTTCCTGGATGTATCTATCTGCAGAAACGCTGATCTCTCCATTACTCGTTCCGTCTATCGAAAACCTTCTGCGGCCACTAACATCATTCCCTACAAATCTTGCACCCTGCATCTCTACAAACTTGCAGCATTGAAGTCCTACATCCACAAGGCTCATATCATTTGCAACAACCAACTCTCTCTTCAAGAAGAACTCTCCAAAATTTCTACAATAGCCCTCTCTCATGGTTTCCCTGCTGTTATAGTCAACTCCCTCATAAAGAAATATGAAAACCATTCGAAAATCGAATGCTTCCTTCCTCACAAGAAAGAAGACCTGAAATTCTGTGGTTCTGTTCCTTACCATCCTTCCTATGCTTATAAGTTACAGATTCTTTTTAGAATTTTGGTTACCATCTTGCCATTAAATCTACCCCAAACATCTTGAAACTTCTACAAAGGGATAGGGACAAAGTTGAAAGCCTGAACCTCCCAGGAGTTTACTGCATTCCTATCTCTTCTTCTACTGGGGATAACTTATACATTGGAAGCACATACAGGAGCATTAGCCATAGAATTTTAGAACATAGAAAAGATGTTTCGAAAGCCAATCCCAATACTGCCTTGTCTATTTTGACAATGGAAGACACATCTGCAGTTCCCCACTGGAACGAAGCAAAACGAATAGCTTCTTTTGACAATCGTTTTGCCCTCCGTTACCGTGAAAGCACAGAAATTATGTTCAACTCGATGACTTGCAACTCCGAATCAACTCTCTACATTCCGTTGATCTGGAGATCAATTCTAAGTTTTGGCAACAAAAATAAGAAAATTCAAATGTAGAATCTGGCAACAATCTTAGTTCTCCATTGGTGATGAAGACCTAAGATAAGGTTGAAAGCTTCCAACTTACGAAATTTTTGTAAAAGTTTCAGTTAACGTAACTAGCGTGATCAAGTTACCTTTATTTGTTTATTTATTTATTTATTTATGCTAATCGTCTGCATGTCCTCTCGCGGGCGATGCATGCTGCGAATTTCAGGCCAATTGGATGCTTCTTTCTTGGTGTTGCATTTTGAGTGGCCAGCAGTGTAATATTATAAAGAGAGAATGTAGGCAAGCAGGACTTTCAGTTGCTGATATAGTACAAGATACAGCTGGATACTTAACTAATCAATTAAACAAAACCTCAATCCTAGACAAAGTAGGAGTATACGATCTGCCTATCACAACACAAAATAAACTGCAAACAAGAGCATATATAGGCAGTACAAAATGAAGGATTAAGACCAGAATGGCTGAACATTTAAAAGACTGGAACCTAGGGAGAAAGAGAACGGCCCTCATACAATATTGCTGTGATCATGGATCTGCACTTAAATGGGAAGACATTAAGATCGTATGTGGCCATCAAAGCCACAGAATGATTTTGATTGCAGAGGCATTAACCATTGAACAAACTAAAAATTATAACTGCAATAATATGCCTTACAAACTATCATATGCATGGAAGCATCTCATCCATCAGAATAAATGCTATAGACAACACAGAAGAAAATCAAAGAGTGATCAAAGCAGAGGCTGTGATGTGAGGAGAACTGCGCAAACTCAGAGACATGATGACAGCACAGATGATGAAGTGGGGAAGAAATCCAAATGATGATCCAATACAGAGCATGCAGCAACAGCTCAAACGAAACTGTGCAGGCTCAGAGACACGGCAGCAACACAAACGACGATGTGGCCAAAAAGCCAGAAAACCGGCTGCAGTGCGAGAAGCAACAAAGATTGGGCAAAACCGAAAACCAATGCAAGAGCTACCGATGATGACCCAGATAATATGTGGAAACGAAATGTACAACTTTTGATGTGATTTTTATTCCTCATGTGCAAAAATATTTTAATTTTCTTTTGCTCTTATACTCCACCTGCTCATTTTCAACATATGTTCATATGTACGAAGTACCTTGACATGCATCTCGACATGTTTCATGTTTTATCAATGACGATATGAAGTTTTAGCTCCTCTGTCTATGTTTCACTGATATATATATATATATATATATACATGGTGAGCCTTTTGTTTCCCACTGATGTTGACGCTGATTTTGAATTCATTTCACTCCTGCACCACCCCCTTTTTTTTCTTTTAATATATCTGCTATTTTTTTATACCAAAAATTTAACCTTTGCTTTCCAAGTGACCTCATACAATATTTATCGTATGTGTTTCCTTTTTGAAACCTTAGCCCATTTATACATAATACAGTTTGGACGAACGACAAATTAAATTTCAATGGTCAGTCAACTGCAATGTTCAACGTTATATTAAAGACCAAGAAGCAGCACCAAATGAAGACCAACCACCAAACTATGGTAAGTGCAAATGCCCTTTTTTCAACTCAGCTATACACATTTATTTAAGGAGAGGACATGTCTCCACAAGTGGATGTGTCCCATGACATGCAGCAGTGACATCACTGACCACAGCACAATGTACATATACAGACAGCATGGGCAAGGTTTGTCAGTTCAACCAAAATGAGGCTTGTGCAATGGGATGGATGGGAAAGACTTATCAGAATTATAATGAGGAATGATTATTAGTGCAAAGAAGGACCAGCATCTCAATCAACAACTGTAGGCACTCTTGGCCCTTTGACAGCTACTGTAGTAAAGGTGTGGCAGAAAAGTCCAAAGCAGATTGTTTATCTGCCTAATATGCCACAGAGAGGAGATTACCACTGACTGACGGTGGAGATGAATGCTGGTTGGTACATGCTGCCCAGGATGACACATAACTGGCAAACCCACAGCAGCAAACTGTAACCAGGGCAGACAGGAAAACATTTTCAAGCAAGCAATCCAGTGGATGATCATGCAGATGTGCTTCAGGAACTGGCAAGTTCTTGTTCATATTAGAGGCAAGCTTAACAGTGACAGTGGCAACTCCATGAATGTTGGCGACAAAATCACCATTCACAACAGTAGTGATGGAGCCGGAAATTAGCCTTAATTGCAAGTCGCTGTCTTACTTGTAACCCCGGGAGCAGAAACAGCGGGGGCCGCATATTACTTTTAAGTTTTAACCCTTGCAGATTGCTTTCAGAAAGTTTCAAAAGTTTATTTGTTTTATATATTAAAACGAAATTTTCTTAACTCAACCATCAAAAGAAATGTCCTGTAGTTCCGACCCCAACATGTACTCCATTGGACATGAACAAATTATATGTTATTCTCAACCCTATCTGCGACCATGCATTCCTTTGAAGAAGGCCCATACAGGTACAGTCTGTATGTTGTTTTCTCTGCACTAAAAGTTTACTTGGCGATGTGGTGGTGACGCAGCACTAGTTACGTCTAGCAAAGCTTTGAGTAGCTTGTGCATGCATGTTTGTGCTGCTTACTTTAAGAACCTTGCTGTGCTAGTTACTTTTGGCAAAGCCTTGCTTCTTGATTTGGGATTACCGTTTGCATGTTTGCAGAACTGATTCATAACCTTTGTGCAGATTTTTCTGATCAGTTGAAATGGCTGCACAGATAGAAAAAATATCCTGTTTTGATTGCAAAGAAGTAATCTTACTTAAAAATTTGAAGACGCTTTACAGTCATCAACATACAGGGCAAAAGCTGCAATTTAGATCAATTTCCAAACAATAGATGTTAGATTTGTTCAAAAAACAAAAATGCCCAGCGGCTATCAGTAGCCAGTCTGTGAACATCAGTTCGAGAAGAGATGTTGCTGTCCCCACCAAAGAATCTACAAGCAAGACGGTATCCACAAAACAAGATGGTATCTACAAGCAAGATGGTATCTAAGAATCTACAAGTAAAACAGTACAAAATGTACTTGGGATCGTTGATTGTTGCGAGGACGTGGTAGTAAGCTCTCTTAAACGGAATGTGAATCCTGCCGCTGACGCCGAAGAGCCTGCAAACAAAAGGGCAAAAGTTGTGCTACAAACTAATAATGAAATGCCACAAGATATCCTTCAGCAAATCCTGAAAACTGTGACATGTAAGTGTTTATTATTTTTTTTTTTACTTTTTTCCCAGTCCAATGCTAACGAAATGTATCAGTTACAACTGATACATTTCGTTAGCATTCCATATCTATTTGGCGTTACTCCCCCAATTTTCGATAAGTGCATTTTCATCACTTTTTGTTTTCAATTCTCATGGTGAGGAATCCTGAGTATCTATGAGTCAATCAGTGAAAAAATAGCAGTATTTTAACTAGTGATCGGACGTGTAAACATTTAGCATTTTTGTGAAGTGTTAAAACAAAATGCTGGTTCTTCCGGAATTTTCGCATTCCTCTCTTCCCCCCAAATTTGGTATCGATATTCGTACCTTTTTTTACAAATGTCAATTTGTAGCAAATGTCTAGCTGTTAAGTGGCCGATTTAATTGGATTGTGCACGGGAATCCATTTTTCTTGAAAAGTGGAACTTCCCTAATCCGTAAATTTTATTTTTCATACTTTGTTTTACTAAATTTTTGCTTTTTCTTGCTGTTACAGGGTCACCATGGTCCTTATAAATCCTTAAAAACTGCCTAATTTTTTAGGGTGCTTGAAAGTCCTTAATTTTTTCCAAAAATCACCCAAAGTGCTTAAAAAGCACTTATCCCCCCCTCCCTAACTGCTTGCATGAAATGCAGAAGTTGCAATGCAATATGTACTACTTCTGCTGCAGGTTGGCTATGTTGATGATGCCGTGTGACATCGGCAGAAAGCCCGTGGGAGAATACCTGGCAGGAGGAGCTTTCATCGGTGACTCATGGTGAATTTGACTTTGTAATTTTGGTTTTGCTTTTACAATGCAAGCCATGAAATAATTATGTGCAATATTATAGATCTTGCAACTTTACAGTTTTATGATTTACATTTTTTTTTTTTTTTTGCTGCATATGCAGTGTTAGAATTAGAAATAAATCTTTTACTGGCCCAACGGACCGCTAGAATTTGTAAACCACTGGTCAACCAAAAATGCTCACTGGTCCATAAGAAAAAAATATATTTAAAAACATTTAAAATACTGAGTGATTCATAAAGAAGTATACAGTTTCCAGATGCTGTAAAACAGTAATAGTTGAAGACACGGACCACAACTGCGAACCGTTAGGTAGATGTACTCATAAAGTTTGTGTCCTGCTACTGAGGGAAGTGACATAGGCGACAGCACACGTGTCATGTGACTAGTCAGTCAAAATGGCAGCATCTGCAGTGGAAAAAGCGTTTTGTGTTTTTGAATAGAGCAAAACGTAGTCTTCAACTGTTGTGCAACGACATTTTTTATCACGATTCGGAAAAGCACCTCCAACCAGAAAATCTATCTACGATTGGCATAAAAAATTTGAAACTACGGGCTGTTTGTGCAAACTTAAAAGTCCTGGACGACCGCATGTATCGGAAGAAGTCGTCGATAGTGTTTACACCGCCATTCAATGAAGCCCCGGAAAATCAATGCGGAAGGTGAGTTGTGAAGAGCAAATTTCACAGCCCACTATCTGAAGAATTTTTATAAGAAGCTGAAAATGATTCCATACAAAGTGCAGATGTTGCAAAATCTCACTGATCTTGACAAGACAAAGTGCTTTGAATTTTGTGCCGATATGCAGCACCGTTTTGAAAATGACGATTTTGCCAATCACTTAGTTTTCACCGACGAAGCTACATTTCACGTGAGTGCTCAGGTAAACAAGCACAGTGTTCATTTTTAGGGAACGGAGAATCCCAGATTTACAGTGCAACACATGTGTGATTCCCCTAAGGTAAATGTGTTCTGTTCTGTGCTGTGTCCGAAAAGAAAGTGTATGGCCCCTTCTTTTTTCACGAGAAAACTGTCACAGGAGGCTCTTTTCTGGATATGTTAAGTCTTTGTAGTTGATGTCACAGTTGCAGGACGACAGTGACAACTTTATTCTCCTATTGGAAGGTGCACCACCGCACTGGTTAGGCCACGTGCAAGATTATCTCGATTAACATCTTCTTTTCCGATGGATTGGACGAGTCGCGGAGTACAACATGCCACTGACCCAATGGCCACCCAGAAGTCCTGACTTAACACCTTGTTACTTTTTCCTGTGGATGGTACGTACATAAAGGAAAAGGTATTCACCCTTCCCCTTCCTGTTGATCTAGCGGAGCTGAAACAGAGTATCACAGCCGCTATCACTGCACTTGATTCAGATATCTTACCTTGCATTTGGGCAGAAATGGATTACCGGCTCAATGTGTGTCGTGTGACAAAGGGTGCACACATCTGTGACTGTCTCTAAAAAAAACTTGAAACATTCCCCTACAATTCTGTTACAGGTAACATAAAATATCTTGCATTGAAACTGTATACTTCTTTATGAATCATTCTGTATATATATAGAAAATAACGTATAATTTCAATGGAATTATCTCCAATATGTGTTTTTAAACCTATCATTAGTTTGCAGCCTAAAAGGAATACCATAAAGCTGGGAAAAAGAAATAGAAATTCATTTTTTAACTAGTGACAAATTAGGAAAAAAACAAAAAACTGCCATCTGGGCCAATAAAATAAATTATTCAGTAGTCTGACGGAGGTTTTACTGCCCAGTGGACCACTGGGTAATTCAAACGCTGATATGTGATTATTCTCTCATATGAAAACTAATTTGACCAGCAGAACTGTGTTTTAAATTGCATAAATTCTAGTTTATTACGTCGACAAACTTGAATTATGGTTTCGATATAGCTCAAGCTGTTAAAACTGTCGCTGGACTATGCGGTAAAAATTGTTAATTTAGCAGAATATATTTTGTTCTTCTTAAATTTTCTGTTTCACACATTAAAATTTTTTGTTTGTGACTATGGAAGGCAGTGTGCACAATTATGTAAGGGAGTTTGTTAAAAAATCTCACTCGTGTCAATAATGCGAAAATGTTAACTCACTTTTGCTCTTCGTGGACTTCGTGCTAGCTGCTTGATGTTCGCACAATATATATTGCCTATTAGATTTTATGGGCATGAGCTAGACGAACCTATATCCCTTATTCAATGAATTAGTATGAACCAGAATGAAGTAAAAACCCATAAAATTCAAATAAAAATCGGAATAAAATTAGAACATAATCGGAATAAAATTTGAATAAGATTACGATAGAAAACCGCACCAAAAAAAACAGCAATGACGAATCCTCCAAACAACTTTCAGACATGCTTATGTTGCTCACACATAAGCATGTCTGAAAGTTGCCAGTCCTTCCCAGTCATTCCGTACGTGTTTCAACTGCCGAAGTCACAGTCTACGCCAGAGGTCGGCAATGTTCTTGTCCCAACTGCTTAGTCATCTACTATGCCACGTTGATTTCTTGCCAAAACATGCATAAAGGACATTTCTTGCCAAGACATGTCCTTAAAAGTACTTATATTTTCGGGAGAAAATGAGTGGGAAACCTGTATTAATTTGATGGGAGTTTGCTCTACAAACTTCATGATATATCTTGAATTTAACTTTGGCTGCCATAAATAAATTTGCGTTACAGGTGCAGATTAGCACTCGGTTACCAAAACGTGATTAACTCGTAAGAGAAATCAAGAATGAAGAAATACCAATGCCAGAAAAACCAGAATAAATTTAATTGTACGGGCTGGAAACACTAGAACAAAGGAAATTTTGATATGTACATTTTATTGCACATTTCAACCACACAAAAAAAATATCAGATTTGATATAAATATTTTTTTCATTTTAACCGATTTGTTTATTTGCAAATGAATTTTTTTTTTCAAATGTGTGAACCTATGGTAATTTTATTTTCATTTTTTATAAAACTAGATCTTCAAGCATGCTGCAAACAAGTTGGTACTTCTAAATGCTCTAAAGAGACTTCTACTGATCTGTTAAACAGACGAAGAAAAAGCGGACCTACTGAGCAACTCTCGTTCAATTGAGAGGTTAATTAAATGGTCGGGCTGCTTCATTCTAAAGATCCAGACTTAGAAATTTTGCTAGTAGACATTGGCCACCAAGACCAAAATTGTTAGTGGCCATAAAAAAAAAAAATCAGTGGCCAAACTTTGAAAAAATCTAATTGTATTTTTCACACTAAAGCCCTCGCCTTTTGTACAACTTTTTTTTTTCTTCTTCTTCTTCTTTGCTGTTCAAGCAGAATAGCTTATGTACAACTCAAATTTTCTGCCATTTCGTGCAGTTTTCGTACATTTGGAGTAAAACTTTTCAAAAACATGCAAGTTCCATACAAGTTAAAAAAAAAATTCAGTACAACACAAGTTAAATAAAATTAAATAAATACATTTTTTTTTCTTCACAGGTCGTCAGAATTGGCAATTTAATCAAACATTTTTAGTCGCCACGACAATGACGTTTATCGCCAGTGGCAACTTGGCGACCGTGAGTCTGGATCTTTACTTCATTCGATTAGAAAGTGGGCTGCTATGCCAATATTGTGGAAACAGTTTATTCTATGATTTTGCTAATGGAGATTTCTTCACTGAGGACAATGACAAACTTCCTAGAGCCTTCAAGAATTTGAAGTATGATGTGAAACAACATGCAATCCAACAAGCATTTACTTAATTCCAAGCATTATTTTGCTGAACAACAAAAGTGTTCTGAAATGGAAGAAGCAGGCAAACTCAATTCTCTCAACTGTGCAAATGCTGCTTACTTTACATATAAAATGAATATGTCATGTGAATCGTACAAGAATCTGATTTGTGTAATGCATAACAGCGGCTGTGATGTTGCCATGAAAAATCACTCGAAAGAGTTCCCATGACTATTCTTGCCAGTGGTCCACTCAGTACTCCACAAGGGAATAGCTACCTGTATCACAGGTACTGATCTTCCTGGAGGAATTGTAGCAGATAAGGTGACTGTAAACCATCACAGTAGACATATTGTTGGATTAAGAGTCCCCATTTTTTATATAAATGAAAAAAAAACTTATTTCAGTCACTCTATTTGGAGCACAACTTTGTTAGCGATTTTTCAGGAAAAGGCTTGTCAACTAGTATTCTAAAGAAATTTAGAATACTAGTTAAGAAATTTGGATTTGATGCACAGTTTTTGTGAAAAAAATTGGCTGGCTTGGCTGTAGATGGCCAGTACATAAAATTAGGTGTTGCTAACCACAGATGAGTTAAGATGAGTTATATTTGAATAATGTTTTGGCATCTTGGGATATGATGCATTGGATTGAGCTTATGGAAAAGCACTCCAAGATGGTGGATGTAGTTACCAAGGCCCATAGTCTTATACATGAATGTATGAAAGAGTTTATGCATGGTTTAAAATATGAGAAGTTGCTTAAATGTTATGAAGAATTTGGCAAATTCTTTTACAAACCAAAAATATTTAAGACCATGAAGTTTGCATCACATTCAATTGCAGTGTTTACAACTTTTATTAAGGATTATAAATTTTTGGTAGCAGAGAATCAAGATGTGTTTTTCCTTCATGATAAGTTACTTAATAAGTCTGCAATTTTCCACATTCTACTACTAGCAGACATGTATAATATATTGCCTAGTTATTCTAGATGTGTACAGTTGAACAACAATCTGCCATGGGAGTACTTGCAACTAATGGATAATCTTGGTTCAAATTTAGAAATTTGCTTGAGATACATTGATGCCATGATGCATCTTGATACAATTGAAGATTGGTGTGGATATTTTATGAATCTACTATCATCAATGTTTGAACATACTAAAACAGCCTCACCAATGTTTCAGTCTTGCACATACCAGGGTGTTCCTCTGACAGACTTACCTGTAAGTACCACACATTTGCATTCACTAAATTCTACCATCCTGAATATGAACAGCCAGCTTAATGCAAAATTACAAGAATGATATAAAAGCTTTTGGGAAATTTTTTTCATCTCTTACAGAGCAATTCAGCATGTTCACTAGAAATGAACAATCTTGATTAGATAGTCTTCTAGAAAAAGTTGGATGTCTTTTTAATTTTGATTATCAAATATTTCCCAGGACAAATGTTTTTATCAAATATGTTTCAGAGTTCACTTCAGAAACATTCTTTGACTATGTTAAAGACTTTCAATTCCACAATGCTTATAAAGATACCCTTTTTTTAAATACAAGCAACTATGTTTGTGGTTGACCAACAAATTGTTGAAAGCAGGGAGGAGGATTGAAGGTATAAAAGTTATTTATGGTATAAAAGTTATTTTCAAGCTGGCCATACATGAACTAAAAAACAGATTTCCAACCATTATAAAGTTCCTGATATTTGCATTCTCTATTCCTGTGTCCGAAGCTATTTGTGAGAGTTGGGGCTCAGTAATCAATAATGTCATGTTAAAAAGCCCAAGGGGAGATGACGGAAGTTTTGAAGAAGTAGGTACTTCCAATATGAGGGTGTTTGTTATGCTAAATGGCCCTCTAACTGGATATAAAAACATACATAATTTTTTTAAAAATTGCTTTAAATAGAAAAATTTGGCATGTCTGAGCTGACTACAAAAATTTCCGACATATTCCCTCTGATAACAAATTTAAGCATTCTGTCATAATTTCTAAGGTAGTAAACAAAGTGTTAGAAGATACTAGAAGTTGCTTGCCATGCTTCAAATAATGTAAAATGGCTGTGTGTGAAAGATAAAGATTTTATAATGCATCTACAATTCAAGCCGTCTTTTGTTTGTTTATTATTTGTTGTTAATATTAATGCAAAACTATCGCACATTATTTAGCTTCCACATTGATTTACGATACCATGGTTGTAGACTTGAAAATGTATTGTTTGGGTGGCAGATCAGTTTTCAATTTATGCTGTAGGTGTTGCAGATTGCTACAAAAGTTTCTGCTACTGGGCTTGTAACAGTGACAAAATAACTGCTTATGACAGGGGTGACAGAGCAGTAATGGAACTGCAAGCCACAGTCTTGCTAGAAACACTGACAAAATCACTACTCACAACAGGGGTTATATGGAGCAGTAATGGAACAGCAAGTCACTATCTCACTTGTAACAGTTACAATCGGATTGCTTTGAATTCTTTGTTTACAAGATAACACACAGCAAAAGCTAAAACAAAAACCATCTTAAGCATGGAAAAAAGGTGAAAAGAGGAGATTATAGGAAAGCTCATATCAGTAGCAACTTCTATGATGTTTCAACAGAAAAAGAGACAAATTGTTTAGATATGCTGACATGGTAACTGAAACTATGACATAACGATTTTGGACCCAAGCTCATACATGGCTAACTGTGATTCTTATCAGTGAATTTGGAACTGTTCATAAGGGCGAGAGCGATTTTTCAGCAACGGTGGCAAGACAACAGTGACATGATTTCCAATCCATCTCCAGTTCATATGTGAATGTAAACCGGCTACTCTACCTGCACTGGTCACAATGGCATTGTGGCTGGACATCGGATAACCAGAAGAGAGTTAGTTGCCTAGTCCGGATTTCAGCTCCAACATGCTGACGGATAAGTCCATATTATATTTTAAAGTATTACAATCATGAATATTTATTTGTTTAAAAAAAATACCTGAACATCATCATCATCTGAGTCTTCATCCTCTTCTGAATCCTTTTCTTCTTGACTCTCTTGTGGCTTTGTCCGTTCTTCGTCAGCTGCAGGTGTTTCACCATTCTCTGTAGGAGGCTCAGAGGGCTAAACAGTAAATTATCAATTTCAAAAATCATCACCATATATAAATAAATTCATGTGCAGTCAAACAGATACATATAATTAAACAATCATTACACTAAACAGCCTAAAGATTCCAGATTTATTTATACCACACATTTCCTCCTCTTTTCTTCCTCTCAAATGTTCCTTCTTTTTTTTTTTTAACTAGTGTTATGAAAGCCTATTGAAATACTGCAATATGCAAACTACACTCACCCACTGATAGATGGTGCAAGGACAAAGAATTATGAAGCCAGGGTACAATTCACTACAGGGCTTGAAAAGTATCATGCCCGGGATGCCCAGGGCATGTAAATTATTGGCCTGGGCAGGTAAATAAGAAATGTAGTTGCCCAGCCTGGGCAACTACATTTAAGAATAAAAAGATTTGGAATAGAATTTCCTACTACAAGAAAAAAGACAGTCATCGCATATGTCACATTTCAATTCACTGCTAATCACAGAAAGTTGTATTATTGTTACGGAACGGCAAGAATAGAAGAATGCCACTTCTTTGATTATATTATGTTCTAGGTCCAAAAATTGGAACCAAGTGTTGTGTTAATCAGCAACGGGGTGCATGCTTCTGATGAAACTAGCCTCTGGTGTTTAGTGACAAAGTACAAAATCTTCAAGGATAGGAAAATGGCAGAATCACTAAATTTTTCAAATACTAATTCCATCATCATATCATTGCATACCGATTCCAGCATCGTCATCTTAAAACTTGAGATACACGCTTTTGTGCATTGAACATTTTGAATAGAGACCCTTAAAACGGAAATGCAAAACATGTAAGAAAAGTTCATATTTTTTTAACTTAAAAAAATGAGGGTTCTGATTTGTTATCTTAAAAGATAATTTTTCCTGGGAAACCAACTTTTACTACCTGGGCAAGTAAATAATTTCTGCACATGCCCAGCTGGACATGTAACTTTTCAGATATTTTTCAAGCCCTGCACTAAGTAAATGCTGTCAAGCTGCAATACGCTCAGCAGGAAAACCAACATCCAGTATATTTACATTCATACAAGAGAGTACTGAATCACATACTATTGTATACAAAAAGAGGGGGAAACAACATATAACTATCACATAGTTAGTATAGCAAAACACAAGAGCTGTCTGATATTTCTTCTTCTTCTTCCAAACCTTTTTACAGCCAATTGAAACTATAGGTTTCTCTCATCTCTTTCCAGATGATACTGTCTTGGGCTTGTCTATTCCACAGCTTTCCTGCAGTTTTGTTTATATTATCCAACATCCATCCATCTTCCTTCTGGTCTTCGCACACTTCTCTTTCCTTTGCATGGTCTCCATTCTGTTACTATCTTAGTCCATCTATTATTTTCCATTTTTGCTATATGGCCAGCCCATTTCCGTTTTAAATTCAGTATGTTTTCATCTATGTCTAAAAAAATTTTTCTGGATCTTATATTTGTATTCCTTATTTTATCTTGAAGTCTCATATTTAGTAGAGACCTTTCCATTTTACATTGTGTTTTTTGCAATTTGTCTAAGATGTTTCTCTTGATAGGCTAGGTTTCATCGCCATGTCATAATGGGTATTATACACTGATTGAAAAGTTTTGCTTTGTTTTCCGGCTTTATTTTACTACATAGAATCTTCTTTAACTTCCCAAAAGCTGCTTACTCCATTTTTATTCTTCTGTCAATTTCTTCCATAATTGTTTTTTTTGTTTTGTTATTTTTTTGGTGGGGAATTATGGAAGAAATTGAGAGAAGAATAAAAATGGGGTGGATATTCTACAAAAGGAATGCAATTTCTACAAAATGAATTATTATCTAGCTAAGCCCAACATAGCTAGTAATACAATGACATATTACCAAATAAGTCCAAAACCATCAAAAAACAAACTAAATGAAAGTTATGACCTTTTACCAGATATGCTTACCCTCTCCTGTAGAGGGGTAAGACGGCTCCAACTATAGATAATAGACATAGTCAGTAATTTAATCACTTTTATTTGATCTCTCAGTCATTCCATGTCAGATCACCCAGGCAGGGCATGTCACACACACACACACAGCCCTCCCATCTCAGATTTTTGTGAAAATTGGCACAAAGTATTGTACTGGAGAGATATGAAACCTGTTAAAATTTTAGTTCAGTTGGTCCAGTAGATCTTGAGTAATGCCACTTTAAAAATTGGGTAGCTCTGCCTTTAAAGTTTTTGTGCTATGAGTTTTCACAACTACACTGTAGGACAAAAAAATCATAACTTCACAACTAACTGTTGCAGCCACATATTTTTTTTTCTTACATAATCTGCATGATCCATACATTTGGAAACAACTTCTTTTTGCACATTTTTAGAATTAAAAGAACATTTTTTTTTAATTTAATGACAAAAGACGGAAAAATGAGGCCACATTTTTATTAAACAAAACAATTTTTTTCAAAATGAGCCCCCACTTCAAATTTGCTAAAAATATTTTCATGTGTGTATTATAAACATAACCTTTCAGCAGGAGAAAAAAATACTTTGGGCAATTCACAATTTTGGTGAGAAAAAAAATACACATTCCAACATATAACCCAATTTTTTAATTAAGTGGCTGCTTGACCATTTTATACACCTTTTCCCCCCATAGTTTTTAACTGTATCACTGAGTAGTTCAAAAACAATTTTTACTTTATTTTTATATGCCACCATCTTGGATATAGGTTTATTTTTCTTTTCTGCGGCAGGCCAAAATAGGGCCTCACAATGGTTTTGAAAAAAGGCAATTGCTTTCCTCTTATTGTAGATCAAAAGTTTTGGTTTTCACTACCTTAAGTTAAAGAGGAAATTTTTGGCTTACAGAAAATATATAGAAATGATACAAAATATTTTTTTTTAACCTTGCTTAAAATGGCGTTGAAATCTGCAATACTCACAAGCATAAATCACCATTTTTGATGGACTGTTAAAGTAACTGGGAGTTGGAACCCCAAGTTGGGAATTTTTATGTAATAACTATGGCTAGTAGAGTTTTCAGCTATGGAGAACATAAGTCTGGGTTTGGTCCCCTTTCCCCTCCCCCTACCCCTCAAAGTTGCAAAATTTTAAACTTTTGCAGATTTTAAGGTTACATATCTCAAAAGAGGGACTAGATTTTTTTTTTTTTTTCCACCAAGGCTACACCTACTGGTACTCAAGAAAACCTGCGAGTTTCATTTTGTGGTTCAAACTGGTTTAGAAATTACAGGCTCTGAAATATTTGTGAATAAATGGCAACATTTCAGCACTCAGAAAAGCACAGAAACTGATGAATATTTATGCTTATTTCTGTTTTCAAAATATTTTTCAAGTCTTATGGAATTATATTTTAAACACCTTTAACTACCAAATATTATATATACAATTTATACATAAGATAAATAAAAAAACTTAAAAAAAAAAACCTTACCAGAGCATATTGTACAGTTTGTGATTCACAAACTTTAGCAGCAACACATGTGTAGATTTATAGCTTCACTTCTGTGAGTGCCCTTGCAACTCACTATATTTGTTACTGTTGAATTTAATATTTTGACCAATTTCAATTTGTAACTGATCAAAGCTGTGCTCACAATCGCTAAAGTTTTTTTTATAGTTGCAGTGCTTAAAAATAATCACCAATTGTGAAAAGTGTGGTCATGCTATCCCAAGCTGGTTTTTTTTTTTTTTTTTTTAAGAATACAAGCAAATACAAAGATTAGGTGTCTCTAAATCTCTTACTAATTTTAATAAAAATATAAACTAACTGAACAAACCATTTTATGAATTATTTTGACATTGAATTATACGTTTATGTATGATTTATAAATGCCCTTTTCCTTGGTTACATAAGAGATAAATGAATTATTTTCTCTGTCAGTTTGAATTAAAACTAAACACAATTACTGATTTCCATATGAAAAAAAACTGACTGAACTAGCAGGTCTTCAGCCTGTTTGAATAGACTGTATGTTCTTCGTGTTGCAGTTTTTACCTCAACCAAACATAATATGTGGGTCAGAAGTACTTACATACATATATATCACTAAGCTGTTCTCTGAGATTCAGAGGTTAGCTCCAGAAAGAAATACAAACTACCACATATTTTTACTTACTGTTGTCGTATCAAACTTCTCCATTTACAGCGATCTTGACGTATACAACTCGTGCTTCACTGATATTCATTACACGCTGTACACAAGGTCTTTTATACTTCATACTCATAATCTTTTTCTCATGCAGACACTCCTGAATCTGATCCACCCATGTCTTCCTTGGCCTTCGTCTGCCTTTCCCTCCTGCCACTTGGGCTAAAAAGATTTTCTTAGTAAGCATCTATCACTCATTCTTTCAACATGGCCAAACCACCGAAGCATATTGGTCTCCACCTTGCTAACAACATTTTGCTTCACATCACACAACTACAACACATCTTCATTCCTCACACAATCAGACCGTGTCTTACCACAAACCCCACGTAAGTAACACATTTCTCCAGCACACAAACGACTCCTATGATTCTTCTGCAGTACCCAGGTTTCACTGCCATACATCAGAGTAGGAACAATTACAGTTTCATACACAGCCATGCGGGACTCTCTAGAGAACCCATCATTCCTGTGAAAACCTCCCAGAGCAGCTATGACTTTCAAAGAAGAATTCACTTGCCTACTGATTTCACCATCCAATTTGTTCTCTCTGTCAAACATGCTTCCTAAATACTTCATAATCATTATTAGGCCAATAAAAAGATGAAGGCCCATGTGGGTGCATGAATCAAACAGTCACATCATCTTCATCATAGTTAATCTTTTACACATGCTATGTAGCAGAAATCATATATACATGCTATGTAGCAGTTAGCATGCAGCTGTAACTCATCTTGAAAATTAGTTATACTGATTTTGGAAATAATGCTGTAATATTTGTAAGAACTTAATCTCTTAGCACCAAATCTGAAATTGGGAAGTGGTGTAAAGTGATGCATTGTACATGTACCAGGAAGTGCATTTGCTTTCTCAAAACAGGAACTAAACTGATTATGCATTTTGTTAATCTTTTCTGCACACGACAAAGAAAAATGTAATTTCTTTTATATTATATTTGCAGAAGTTATACATTGTTGCAGCAGATGTTATTTGTTGAGCTAAAGGTCGCTGCAAACTGGGCTTTGTTGTTAGCCTTTTTAAAACTGCACCAATACCATCACATGGTGACTTGTCATGGCTTATACTATATATAGCTTCCACCCACATCCCCTTACCTCGACATTACTTCTTTGTGCAGCCAATTAACTACATAGAAGTTTCTTAACAACAGCTTGCTTGGCATCTCAGTCACTTATCAAGTTACAAATAGTTATACCCTTCTACGCACTACGAATCCACTTCCGCTTCTATTCCACCCCACAAACCCCCCAACCCCCTTTCCTTTCATTTTATTCTCGGAGGAGGAACATTCTTCCATATTTTACTTTTCTTTGGGGGGGAAGGGGGTGAGAATTTATTTATTTCCTGACCCTTAACACCAAACAAGCCCTGTGACTGTTGTGTGGTTGAGAATAAACAGTTCCTACAGATGAATAGCAAATGAATAGTTCCTACAGATTCACCCCGAGAAGTTGTTTATTTTAATTAGTCTTTCATCGTTTGCACTGTATCATTTCAATTTCGTTTTTTTTAAGTTTAAAACAAGAATAAATAAGGCATTTATGCTTATTAATGAAAAGGGTAATTTAATTTTTATAAGCCACCGAATACAAAAATTCAGAGAATTTACAACAACATCCGACTAGCTCAGTCCCCTGCTAGCTATGGCCCTGCCCAGTACCAGCTTACCTCCCAGACACAGTTATAGAAGAGTTCTCTTAACAAACTTGGAAGTGTGATTGAGGACTCGTATGATAAATCATATGAAATCACAGTTAAGAAAGAAAAACAGAAAGAAAGAAAATTCAGAGCCTGAACCCGAAACGTAGTAAATATTATGCAGCCAGATCCCGGGCTCGTCCTGTCTTAGTACTGATAAGCAGTTGCCCCCCCTAATTTAGAGCCACTAATTCTAGAAAAGAGAGAAAGCTAGTGGCGTTAGACAAAACAGCTCTAGCTTTCTCACCGGACTCATCTCGGACAAACAGTCCTATGCCTCACTTGGACTCATCTCGGACAAACAGTCCTATGCCTCACTTGGACTCATCTCGGACAAACACTCAAATGCCAGGGCTTAGACCACTGAGCCACCACCGGTGAAATGCAATGCGACCTAAATATAAATCTCATTTTTCTATCGCAATTAAGCCACATTACGATCAAGGTGAAATTCACCACAACCTTCGAAAATGTTCACCATTTCCAAATGTTTTTAAATCTGCACTTTCCATTCACGCTGCAGTTATGAAATGCATTTTGTTTTTCGCATATTCGTTCGTAAGCGATATAACTGAGTACAGATTGCCTTCAGAAAAAAACGCCATGAATCTTGTGCCAACACTTTAAAAAAAAAAAAAAAGAATTGGCGATTTTGTGTTGGCGTTTCGTTTCGGCTGCAGAATATCATTTTTAATCTTCTATATCTAAGGGGCAATTAAGAGCAGTTGAACTTGTTACGTGAAACTTTTCAGGTTTTAAACTGAAAAGGTAACAAATCTTTAATGTTTTTTAATTAGTTTCCTTTATTGATTATTTGCCATTTATAATTCTCACTTTTTGATACATGCGTAGCGATTAGCAACCGAACATGTGGCACCTTAACTTGTTAAACCACAATCTTACTACAATCGCCTGTTGTCAGAAGTGACCTGTGTTTCGAAAAATAATTTGCCTATTCCTATTAATGAAAAAATTTGTAAATTATTTACAACAAGAATTAAAATGATATTCAAGTTTATTTTCTAAAAAAAGAATGTTAATCAACTGTTGTCTTTCCTGTCGAGTTGAATGAAACAGTACAACACTTAAGCCGTATTTGCTGAATAGGTGATTGTCTATATTTCTTCATTACTTTTCGCTTTCACAGCCTATTCGATAAGAAACGTTGAGAATATTTTAACAAAATTTCAACGTAGGGAAAAATCTTCTCCAGATCATTGCGACTATTTATATTTGTTGTATATCTTTTGCTCATGTCAAATTTTATAAAACAGGCTTTTGACAGTATTTCATAAAATTAGGTTAACGTTGTTGCCAAGGTGACCGAGTGGTCAAGACGCGGTCCTCTGGCTAATCACCCTAGTTGAGTTCAGGTATGAGTCATAGATGAGCCATGGTGGTGTGTTTGTCCTATGGTGCTTTCTCTCCCTTGAAAACAGTTGCCCTGAATTAGGGATGGGCTTACTGCGTATGGCCCTAGATGCTTACGTTGGTCGTTAAACACAGAAACAAAAATCAGGAATACAATTCGTGTGAATTGTATTCCTGATTTTGGTTTCATCATAATTCGAGAAATATCACAAACGAAATACTGACTCTCTAAATGTTCCTTCTGTGGCCTTGTTTCGAAAAGCACTTCCGTTAATCATCACCATAAAATTCTTTAAGCAAGATGCTTTAATTTAATCAGAAATAAAATACTGAATCTCAGTACTAAAATAAATAAATCAACAATAAAATATGGACGCAATACTCCTTCCATGGCGTTAATTCAAAAAAAATTTCCGTTGAATCAACGTCATCGAAATAAAATCTGTGCAGGATTTTACACGCAGGGATACCATTCTCTCCAAGTCTTCTCTCCAGGCACATTTAAGATGAAAAAGCGGGTAGATTCATGCTTAAAAAATCTGATACATTTTGTTCATGCATTACTATTATTTTTTATTGTTTGTTTGAACCTCAGCCTGATACGAAGCAGCAAAGGTGGTTGGTGTGTGGCATTACTTCGTGTAAGCTCTTTCTTTCCCTAGTGCGATAACAACTGAGCAAACAAAAATAAGGTAATCTTACCAGAGGGCACTTATGTTTTATCGGCCGAAACCACCTTCCCCTGCAATGTGTTGCATAGTGCTGGCGACTTGCGACGGGCAAACCCAAGAGCGTCTCGCACCGCTTCTTCGCACACATGGCGCTTAGCGACAAATAAACACCCCTCACCCTAATGAAAGGAAAAGCATACACACAACAAAACCAACAGAGCGCAAAAGATGAGTCCTGCTTCGGTGCACTGCACTGACCTTGAGCTGATTTCTCGAATAGTTACGAATTAGATCCTGAAAGAGATTTTAACCTGTCTCTAATAATGGAGTGCCAATACCTGGAATCCAATTAGCGTCGATGAGTTTCAAAACATGAATCATGAAATTCTACAGGGCTCTCACTCAGACCGAAACACACCGAAGAAACATTACGATCTGATATCACTTTTCTACGCGAGTTGAGTATAACTTTTAACCTTCTACCACAAAACGATAACTTCTTATTACACTGCTGGCCACCCAAAATGCAACACCAAGAAGGAAGCATCCGATTGGCTTGAAATTCGCAGTATGCGTCGCCCACGAGAGAACATGCAAACGATTAGCATTGCAGGGCATATGCAAATCATGTGCGTCCAGCACGCTACCGAGAAGCACTATAAGAAGCGTGCACAGAAGGCGGGGTGTAAGTAGTGGAAGTGTGTTGTGTTGCCGAACCTTTGCATGGGAAGCTTCCTGATGCCTCGTCGCAGAATACGGCAGTCATTCCAGCACGTTTCGGAGTTCGACAGAGGACGAATAGTGGCTCATCGCGACAGCGGTTTATCGTACCGAGACATCGCCGCCCGTGTGGGACGACATCCAGCCACAGTGAGGCGAGTATGGATTCGGTGGGTGCAGGAGGGACGGACGGACCCACGTGAGCGATTGCAGCGGCCGCGGCACACCGCACCTGGACTACGGAATGGCATGACGTTGTCTTCTCCGACGAATCCCATTTCTGCCTACAACACCACGATGGCCGGACTCCGCGTGTGGGGTCCGGCCATTGTGGTGTTGTAGGCATTTTTCAGGTAAGACAGCGGTTCGAAAAAAATTATCTGAGAAAGCTGGCAGGGATATACCTTATATTCACTGCCGAGCTCATATTTTGTCATTAGCTGTTGCTTGCTGCCGCAACAAAAATCCTAAAGTGAAAAGATTTTTTCCCACATTAAAGGACATATACAAGCTTTTCAGCCAATCTCCAAAGAAAGAAAATATCCTCCATGAAATCCAAGCAGTGATCAACGATCCTATACTGAAAGTCCCTGAATGTATAGAAGAGCGGTGGTTGAGCCACTACAGGATCGTTAATGCAGTGAAAAGGAGTTTCTCGGCAATCATGCTCGCTTGTGAAAATATACATAAAGAAGGAGCAGATCTTGCATCTGCAATTGGAGAAATATTAGTAGAGATGAGAAATAACAGTTTTTGTATTATCATTATTGTTATGGATGAAGTACTGAATGCTGTATCCAATTTGAGTAGGAAGCTGCAAAAAGTGGATGTGACCTTTTCATCTTTAATTCTGCTGATAGAATCCACCAAAGAACATTTGAAAGACATAGTAAGTGCATGTGATGATGAAACGAGCCAGCTTCGAAATAATATCTCTGACTTGATGAAGAAACCTTTAGAACTGTGCACAGAAAATTTTGTTTAACCGAAGACGAAAACTCCAAGCAAACCTTTAGACACATGCAGCAATACATATTATCCATCAATGATGAAATCTCAAATAGATTAATAGATTTAATGACAAAGCCATTAACATAACGAAAGGTGCATCACATTTTGAAAACTTTCTAAACATTTCCAAAAAACAAGTACAAAGTTTATGTAAATATTTTCCAGGGATTGATGCCGAATCAGCTATAGCTGATATAAAGTCATTTACTTTTTTCGTTAAGTCAATGATGAAAAGCAAAGGTTCAGGATACGGTGCTAAAGATTCGCCTACTGCGATACTTTTTTCAGCAAACGTAGGCTATAGTAGTTTAACAAGTCTTTGTGAGGCCTTACTATGCATACCTGTTTCTACGACAAGTGTAGAAAGGACATTTAGTACAATGAATAGAATTTTGACAAAGCTGAGAGCCAGATTAAATGAAGAATGTTTGCAACATTGTATGCTTGTTAGCATCGAAGACGAAGATCCCGATGAAGAACTTTTGGAAGAAGTAATAACTTTGTATGCGACTAGGAAACCGAGAAGAATTCGTATTTTATTCAGTGTAACGGACATACAAACATTCAGTGTTATAGGAGTGTTAGTGAACTTTATGGATTACCTTGACAGTAAGTATGTCGTATCTGTGAAGTAATAAACCATTATTCTAATCTAGCCTACTCTGAAGTCCGAGCTAACACTACTTCCATTCTATAGTTTTAATTTCACGTTTGCATTTTAAATTATAATTTTGTTCTAGCACACTCATGTGATTTAAAACTGAAATTGTATCGTATTTTGTGCAAATGTAATTTAGACCATATAATAGGCAAAGCTGTACGCTACTGCTATACTCTAGGTAGAGGTTCTGTTGATGAAAATTAAAGTAGTTTTTCTAGCAAATCTGCTACTTCAAGTTAACATTTTAACATATTTTCTTTTTGTGTGGTTTCATTAGCAATGTAAGACGGGTCTGTAATCGAAATATGTAATTAATCGTGCTATTTTGGGATGTTTTACTCTGCTTTTTTGTTGTTTTTCGGCAATAATTCAAGCATGAGTGTTTTACACCATGACACTAATTTTAGCTCGTGTTGATGTTTTAGTTTAGTCAAAAATGTGAATGTTTATTTTGCCATTGTTAGGGTAATGATGAAATCGAAGATGGTAATCGGAAAAGTCCCTCTCAGGAAAAGTCCCCTACATTGAAAAATTTCCCCTAGGAAAACTCCCCTACAGGAAAAGTCCCCCACCTTTTTCAGTCAGGGACCATGAACAAATTTTAGTTTACACAAAATATCGCATGTGGGGAGATTTCTGGGGTCACCATTTCCATTTTCACGCTGTTTAAAACAAGATGCAGCCGTACAACGAGCACAAATATGTGGGAGAAATTTCCGGGGTCGCCGTTTCAACTTTTACCATGGGTTTATAGTAAAAATCAGTCTTACAATTTGCTGGACATGTAGTGGGAAATTGCCTGGGTCGACATTTCGACTTTTACGCAGTTTATGGTAAAAACGGTCTTACAAGTAGCTGGAAGGGGTGGGGGAAATTTCCAGGGTCGGCATTTCTTATTCCATCATGCTCATGTTCATAATATTTACGTAACATTTCAAATAATCAATATTGTGATATTACTCAGACAGAAAATATTATTACATCTAACATCTAGACCCTTCTAAAAGCTTTCATTCCGTCATTCCCATATTCCTAAAATTTACGTAACATGTCAATAATGTTGTGCTTCTACTAATGCACCATACATTAACAGGCCCATAGGCTTTAGGCCTTTTCAACACTTTTTTCTTTGACTATGTGATATTCATAAAGTTTACAAAAAAGTCAAGTTAATAGCTTTGCACATTTACTTAGGCATTCAATATTAATTACTAGGCCCTTTTGACAGTTTTTATTCTACCGATGTCATATTCATAACGTTTATGCATGAACTGAAGTTAATCGTATTGCACTTTTACTTAAGCACTAATTATTAATTCATTGGCTGTAGACCTAAGGCCTAGTAATTAATATCGAATGCCTAAATAAAAGCGTAAAGCTATTAACTTGACTTTTCTGTAAACTTTACGAATATCGCATATGCGAAGAAAAGTGTTCAAAAACCCTAGGCCTACGGTCTATTAGTCAATGTATAGTGCATAAGTAGAAGCGCAATATTATTGACAATATGTAAATTTGAGGAATATGGGAATGAAAACTTTTAGAAGGGCCTAGACGTTAGGCCTAATAATATTTTCTTTCTGAGTAATATCGCAATATTAAAAAATTGAGATTTTATGTAAACGTTATGAACACGAGCACGATGGAATAAAAATGACGACCACGGAAATTTCCCCCACACATTCATGCTACTTGTACGGCTGCATCTTGTTTTAAACAGCGTAAAAATGGAAATGGTGACCCCAGAAATCTCCCCTACATTCGATATTTTGTGTAAACTACAATTTGTGCACGGTCCCTGACTAAAAAATCTGGGGGATCTTTCCTGTAGGAGGGGAGGGGGAGGTCCTATGGGGCACTTTTCCAATGTGGGGGACTTTTACTGAGGGGGATAATTTTCCTGTGGGGACTTTTCTGTCCATCATCGAAGTTCACTCTTTTGAAATGTCTAATTCATCGAAATATGTGAAAATTCGAATTATGGTGAGTAATATTCTTAGTCTTGACATATTGACACAGAAATATAAAATAAACCTAATTAAAGATGTAGTATAAAGAAATTACACATTTTCAGCTGCAGATCCACCTTTGATTGGCACAGAACAAACAGCCTTAAGAGCGAATATTGATTATTATTTTTTTCGCTAGTTACCATTACTGGTTTACGAGATGCTCCAATTAACATTACTGGATTAACGGTCGATGAAATTCTCTTCTTTATTGTGCTTGTTATTTTTTTTTGCGTGATTTGTGAAACCCGATGTGATTTAGGAAGTGGACATTCCATATTCAATATACCTTTTTTCACTTTTTCTATACAACTGTCAGTCATCCTCCTTCATGTATAATATACTAACAGGGATCATAGCATACTTCTGGAAAATTTTAGGTAGGAATTTTAGGAATTTTTAGAAAAATTTTAGGAAAATTTTAGGAGTGTATTTCAATAAAAACTAGATGTATATTTGAATACATCTAGTAAAACAACTTTGTATACATTGTAAAGAGTTTGCTTCACACCCTTCAACCATATATACTGATAGACTGCGCATGACATCAAAATTTCTGGCTCCAACATAAAATCACATGACAACAGTCAAAAAGATGGGTTACACCTGCTGTGCTTATGGTTGCTCTGAGCGATATAGTAAAGAAAGTTCTATGATTTTTCATGAGTAAGAAACGAATTAAATACCTAAGTCAATAAAGTTCAATTACTTAACCAGAAACTTGCAGCTATTGATATAAAAATATAGTAACTTAAGAAAAAAATGGAATGCATGTTCCAAATTCTTCGCAAATGTTCATCACATTATAAATCACAAAATGTAAACAACCCGATCATGCATGTATATAGCTCATAAGTAAACTTACCTGAAGAGTTTTCATTATATATGAGGCGCATTCACATAATACACCGAAAACACTGAAGTTCTGCAGCGTAAATTAGTAATCATAACAGCATTTTTACACGAAATTTGGAGTCTGATGATGACGTGCCCAATGTTTGAGCCATGGCGGCTTTGATGCAGCTATTGCCAATGTGCAGTCCATTAGTATAAATGGTCGAAGTTAACACCCAAATTTTTTGCATAACGTCTAATGTCTAAAGTTTAAGTATGATTTACTTCTAATGTTCAGTTCTTATCTTTTCACGTGTTATTATCATATTCAAGTATATTTACCACATTCAAGTTTCACTTTGAACATTAATATGCTGTTGAACCAGAAGCAATTCACGATTTTCACAGTAAAGTTTTCAGGTTTCACATTAAATTATAATATCCTAAAAAGGTAATTGAAAACCAAGAACTATGTACAATTGTTCACTGAATTACTTTTTTCATATTATTGTTTTAACCTTTTCCTGATTAGCCTATCTTTTTCTGCTTCTACCACAACTAATTTACTTTCAGTTTTCTTTATTTCAGCTGAACCTTGTATGATCAAGTTAGAGGCAACTGCTATTTCAACAGTATTTTGTTTTTCTACAGCTTTTCTCATTCTTTCTGTTCCCTCTTGAATTATTGCTAGGGAGGCTTCTTTATCTTTTTTAAGTCTATTTATTTCTGCATCATTTTCTTTTATTTTGTCATCAAACTCAGCTTTTCTTTTTTTCTCTAGCTGCTTTTCCTTATTTTCCCTCTCTTTCTGCTTCCTTTCTTTTACCTTTTTTGATTCTTCTTCCTTCAGCTTATCAACATACTCTTTATAAAATTTATGTGAATCACAAACACTATTTAACAAATTTCTTGTTATGGGAACTTTACTTACACATCCATAGTGTTTAATGGCCCCTTTAACTATTCTTAATGATGTTATAGTTGAGTCTTTTAAGTTAGCCTTGTCCTTCCTTAACAGAGCAGTGTTAACCGAAAATCCCCTTTCTGCATCAGCATTACCATGAGGTAAAACTAAAATTGACTTGATGAGTTTAGCAAGATTTGAGTATTTTTCTTTTCCGCTAGAGTCTTTAATACTAAATATATTACGCCAGTAATGATCAATCCGCACTGGAATATGCCCTTCCTCTGAAAATTTCACTAGTTCATCTAGAGTTGGCTTATCGCAATTTAAAAGTTTCCACTCTTCTCTTACTCTATCAATTTGTTCCTCAGAAAGATGCAAAACACTTGAAATTCTGGTTATTTCCGAAAGTCCTTCAGTTACTGAAAGTTGAGTTGACTCTTTCTTTGGTTCTTTTACCTTTAAAACTTCTATGTCTCTTAGCTTTTGATTGCAGAATGGCAAATTTGACTTTAAATATTTTGTGGTTGCAATTAGTGATGATCTTACATCTAAGAGAAATAATTTCTGCCTGGTCTCCTGAACATTCCTGAGGAGATTTTTTGTCTTCATACCAACTTCTAACTCCCCTAGTTTTTTCCATGAATTTTTGTTTTCAAAATCTACATTCTTTAGGTCTTCTCCAAATTTCCCTGCTATAACATCATCTTGGATAAACTGAGCCATAACATTCCTCATTAAAGTATTTAAATCAGAATATAACTGGTGTATTTTTGGTTCTTCACTCTGATAACATAATGAAAACTTTTCAAAATTTTGGTGTGAAAATGAAATTAATGCTAAATAGCAAGGAGTAAGCTCATTTTTCAGGAAACAGTGAATTCTTTTATACCTTGCCGAATTGCGCAGTTGTTTTTCAAATATTTTTTGAGATGGCAAGAAGTTCAAAAAATATTCTGTAATATTTAGCCATTGATCCAAGAGCCTCTGGGCTACAGAACCAATGGTTAACCATCTGTTGCTGACATGACGCAAAAGAAATTTGGCAGTGACCAATGTTATATCCTCGACAGATTTATAATCCTCTCGTCTTGCAGCACTACTCTTTAAAAAGTAATGCATATCAGTAGCAAATTCGTCACAATCTATATTTAAGCTTGTCAAAAAAATTTAAAATGCATTACTAACAACATGCAGGTTGCAAAAACCTAGTTCCAAAGATTTCTGGCCTGTTTCTTGTTTTACAACTTCATTGAATTTGCGTAAAAAGCACTTATTTACATTTGGGCTGTCCATGGATACACAAATAATTCTGTTCAATGAAATATTGAAGGATGATAACACATCAAGAATTTCTTTTAGCAAAATATCTGCTGTTGCATGACCCAGAAAAACGCTTGTTAGGTATCGGCAAGAAACTGAATTTATTTCTGAAGACCAGTACCTGAGATACACATCCAACTGCCGTTTCACTTGTGTATTTGTAGTTTCATCAAATGCTATAGTAACCTTTCCTGGGCTACTAGATGCAATGTCTTTTTTCAAATCCTCTTCAAAATATTTTGACAATCCATGTGATATCACATAAGCAACTTTTTTTCTTTAAGTTGCATTTTGGCTGCAATAGCAGAATCAGGAAACATTTCTTTGAAAAGTTCAACTGTTTCAGTGCATGAAACAAAAGACATATTGTCCTTAGCAACTTTCATGGCCCATAATGCTTCGGCTTTAGCCAACTGTAAATCATGACTCAGTACTTCACTAATATTTGTTTTGGGCTGAAGATCCCGTCCTCCAAAGGCTTTCAGGATGGACTTATTTTGAAATTTACTTTGAAATTTCTGCAAATGTTTTTTTCCTTTATGATGCGCTTTTACTTGTGAAAAGCCACTATTAGAAATGTTGAAAATTTCTGAACACAATATACACTTAGCAGAAAATATTGTTTCAGTTGCAGAACACCATTCTTTCAACTTCACTCCGTCCAATTCTTTGGCGAGCCACGCATCTTGAAATTTCGTTTTGGATTTAGGCATCTTAAACACTTGTATTACTAACCAGAAAATGAAAGGGAAGTACAAAAACACGTTCCAATATTGCAAAACCAGACAACTTCCCGAAATTTGGCTGCAAGGATGTCAGAAGATATGAAAAAAAAAAAAAAAAAGAAAGCAGGTCACCACTAGAGAACTGAACCTGCACACAGCACAGAGAACACCATAAAAGACGTAAAACCAGAAACTATCATACGCATCTCACGCAAGTTCAGTCAAAGAGAGTCGGAGCCGAGATACATTGCGCATCGAAGGTCGCTGTCGCCGACGCATGATCGAAGGTCAATGATCACGTGCTCTACTGCCTGCCAAGATAATACTCAGCTACCATCCCATCGTCATTACCGGAGGTTACGGAAGGAGACCACATGTTTCCTCTTTGCTTCCACCCACCTGCGGTTTACAATAACAAAACATCAGCAGAAAGAGGAGGTTCCACAAGGCATGTACAAAAATAAAGTACGATCTTCTGCGTGCCACGGAGTTCGTCTGCAAAGCGCAAACCAGGGGTGAAAATGACCCCTCCCCTTTTCCCTTAGATCTCTTGTTACTCTCGAAAACTGTTCGAAGGCAAAAAAATGGAACGCCCGCCCCGAAGCAAGTGCATCTCGATGGCGTCATTTTTCCCTCCCTTCAGCAGCACAGCATATAGGCTGTGTTTCTACAATAACAGGTCTTTTTACCTTACCATAATGGTAAATTTATTGGCGTTAATAACGGTTGTGTTTTTAATAAAAATAAGCTTACGAAAATTTTAGGATGAATAGCAAATTTTAGGTCTAATTTTAGGAATTTAAGGAGGGTCACAAAATATTAGGAATTTTAGGAGGAATGCGATCCCTGTACTAACTGTGCCCACAGCTTCAATCACGTGGAAGATATCATTGAAAAACAGGACTATGATAACACGTGCAATCCTATCCATCCATAAGAACTGTAGTTGAATTTCATAGCACCCAGCAACCGATGGAAGAAATTGGCTGAAAGATTAAATGGTCGGCAGTTAGTTTTTCACGTGAAGTAAAATTGTAATTAATTTTTACATAAATTTAAATACATAATTTTTATTTTATTTTTGAAAATAATTCATAATGCCTCTGTATATACAACATTCTTTGACTCGTTTCCAGCTGTTATCAAAATAAATTGATTGTCTGAACTGCCGATTCTCGATAAGCAGACGTATAACTGTCCGTGCGAGAAACTTTCTTGACGTGAATCCAATCCCACATGTTTGTAAGTTTGGCCTTTGGATTTATTGATCATTATAGCGAAGGATAGTTTAATAGGAAATTGTAATCTTTTGAACGTGAAAGGCAAGTCCATCGGAATCATCAGGATTCTGGGTATATGTGCCATTTATCCAGCTGCTGGGCCATTTAGTATAATGGCTTCAATAATACACTGCCGGACAATTGCTAAGGACGGATGACAATAGCAACGATAGCAACCATAAAATGGAAGGCAAGAAAATGTGGAAATTAGCATAAGTGCGGGATACAGTAAGACGTGTTGTGCGTATGGAAATTTTGGATTGCCGAACTTGCTTGTGACGTCATAGCGCTGATAAGAGATATAAAGGATTTGACGCGTATTGACCGTTGTTATTCAAACGCAAAATTGAAAGGGAAAGAATCAATTGACGAACTTGCAATTTTCAGTATGTCTTTTCGACATCACCTAGATGATTTTACGCGTGGCCGTATTATTGGCAAGATTGAAGAAGGGCGAAAAATAACAGATGTTGCCAGGGAGTTCGACGTCAGCCACAGTGTTGTTTCAAGGCTTTGGAAATCATTTCAAACAAATGGAGAGTGTAGCAAATGTCACGGGGGAGGTCGTGTTCGCAGTACGACACCTGCAGAAGATCGGTACATAGTGCTATCAACAAAAAGACACCGGCGCAGCACAGCTAGTGAGGTAGCAAATCAGTTTATGGCTGCTACTGGCAAGCGGATCTTCCGAAAAACTGTCGCCAGACGTTTGCACGAAGGAGGACTATACGCCCGCCGTCCTGTTGTGTGCATCCCATTGTCCAGACGTCACCATACCGCCCGTTTGCAATGGTGCCATCAACATCGCAATTGGACTGATAACGACTGGTCTGCTGTCCTCTTCTCAGATGAGAGTAGATACAGTCTATCGTCTGATTGTCGACGACAACTGATCTGGCGTGATAGTGGTACTGCATATTGTCCAGCAAACATACAGGAAAGGGACCGATATCCGACATGTAGTGTCATGGTAAGGGCTGGCATCATGATCAATGGCCGTACGTCCCTCTATGTGCTTCCAACTGGAACTATGACTGGCCAACGATGCATTAATGATGTTATGCTACCTCATGTTCGCATGTTTCGTGGTGCCGTCGGTGATAGATTCATTTTCATGGACGACAACGCAACATGTCATCGAACAGCCGCTGTCCAGGAGTGTCTTGAGAGCGAGGATATTCAACGCCTCGTATGGCCAGCACGTTCTCCAGATCTGAATCATTGAACCATTGAAAATGTGTGGGATGCTTTGGGGAGGAGTCTTGCTGGTCGCCAATGCCCTCCAATAAACAAGGATACCCTCATCCGTGCACTGACAGAGGAATGGGATAAATTACCCCAACAGCTGCTTGATAATGTTGTGTAAAGCATGACACGACGTGTAGAATCTTGCATCGCCCTCCATGGTGGCCATATCCCGTATTGACATCTTACACCGGAACACCTGCGGACGGTAATTGCATTTTTTTCACATTTACGTATTCTGCACAAAATGGCCTGTTTGTCCCTTGAACACGTTCCAGAGCCTTCTGGATTTCAGAGCACAATAAATTGTCTTTCTTGTAATGTCCTGGCATTCTGACATTATTTTCTTTCACTTGGCATCCAACCACACTTACTTTTTTATGCGCTATATAGCCGTTTATGATCCGTCGTTAGCAATTGTCCAGCAGTGTATTATTATGCAGCGCTCTGACCTGTAATCTTGTACCATTGCACGGGTTTGGATGATTCAGGTTTCGTGATAATATTATAGGAATGCCAACTTTCAATTTGAGACAATGCGGAAGTCCTGAGGGATTTAAAGAATTTAAAAATTCATGTGGATAATGCGCTGTATCTTCCAAGTTAAGGGCAGTATTGATCGATGTGTAAATTCTGTATTCGCCGGGCAGTTTTTGTAAAATAGCATTGTTTATTTCATCAATGGATGCATTCCTTGGAGACACGATAGCTCATTCACACATCCAGTTGTGACTTCTTTGGAGCAAATTTCTTACATTAAGATAAGTTTTGTCAACTAATTCATTAATAGATTTTACAATGCTTTCCAGTTTACTATGTACTGGAATCAAACTGTTCTGTTTAGGTACTTTGCCATCACCGACACGTAGTAACAGCAGAAAATTGGATATCTCTACCTCCTAAATGAGCTCTCATATTTGTTCGTAAATGAAGCGTTTCAATAGTATTCCACATTGGCGAGGATTTTAAACACGCCTTAACAATGTCTGCTCATGTTCCTTTCACAATTATTGGCAAAGTCAAAAAATAAAAAATAAACAAAATAGCCTATGTCCACAGGAAAGAAGTAAGCTTCAACAACAGTGAAAGAGTTATCCAAATCGGTTCAGTAGTTTTCGAGATTAGTAAAAAAAAATCTGTACACTATCTTGAAGTACTTTCTTTGACGTTGGGCGTGATCAGGTTGTATGTAAACAAAGTGGAACGATACACAGGAAATCGGGAACTATACTTCAAAGCGTTCAGATTCGGCAGTACAGCCAAAAATAATAAAAGATAAACAAAGTAACCTATGCCCACTAGAAATAAATAAGCTTCCCAACAGTGAAAGAATTATCCAAATTGGTTCAGTAGTTTTCGAGATTGCCTCAAATAAGCATACAAAGTTTCTTTTTTTATATATATCATCATCATTGTCAACCATTTCTAGTCCACTGCTGGATGAAGGTCTCCCCAAGTTTCTTGTACAATTGTCTGTCTTGAGCCATCCATGTGACTTCAGCATACTTTCGAATTTCATCCATCGATTTCCCATGCGTTCTTCTTTCAGACAAATAACGGAGGTCTATGGTGAAGAGACAGACAATTAACTCCGAAGCCTACTGTCAGATGCTTCATCGGCTCCGACACGCTATACAGAACAAACGGTGTGGCATGTTATCCTGCGGCATTGTTGTCCTTCACAATAACGCACACCCTCACTCCTCTGCAGCAACTCAAGGACTTCTTCAACATTTTAGCTGGGAAGTTTTCAATCATTCGGCATACAGCCCTGACCTAGTGATTTTTATTTGTTTCCTAAGCTGAAAGAGTCTTTAGGCAGCCGTCGCTTTCACAATGATGACGAGCTGAAAGATGACGTCACTACATGGTTGCACAACTTAGCGGACTACATGGTTATACAACTTTGTGGTAGTGGAGTATAACGACGGCATTGAAAAATTGGTACCACGCTTTGACAAGTGTTTCAATTTGTATGGTGATTATGTCGAAAAGTAGGTAAAGTCCACCTGTAATTGTCCCACAAATATTTGTTCCTTACTACTTATTGTTTTTGTTTTATACCAAAACGTTCACTTTCTGGACGACCCTCGTATGTGGTTGCCAATGGTACTGAACCATAGCCATATGTGTACCATAGCTCAGACTGGGAGAAAACAGGAAACCAACCTGGTCACCTTGTGTTACAGACTCGCAACGATTCTTAACCACTAGACAGAAAAAATAAAATTCAGTAATTTCCTGTTCTTCCAACACCTGAACTGTAAAAAATTATGAGACATTCTCAGAAAGTCAGTGAGAGACCCGTTAAACAACTTGAAGTTGAAAGCAATCTTTGGCATTCACACCATGAAATAAATGTAATCAAAGTGCTGAGCTCAAATTGATGGAAGAGCAAACGTGTTGCCATCTATCAAACAAACCATAATCACAATAAATTACGATAATTCACGGACAGTGGGCTATGGATGGAAATATAGCCAAACAAAACGAGTATGAAATACAAAAAGTCTTATGTGAGATGTGTAATGGATTTCAGTGAAGCTCGAGTTGTGTGCCAACATTGCAGTAAATGGAGACTTTTGATACATCAGTAGCAAGTAAAATTTAGTTCCATCAGCTTTAAACTTTATTCTGGCAGATAAGCTCTCTATGGGGAGCTCAGAGAACAGCTTAGTGATATGTATTAAACTGTGTTTGTAGGTTTACTCACAATTGTGATACATATAATAACATTACTTTGGTTCAGAGTACTTTGATAGGTAATTTTTATAAGACTGACACACTCGTTTTTATGGATTTCAAATAACCCATTGCATCCATTTAGATTAATTTTACTACTTAAATTAACATTTCATGAGCTATTATGTATTCATATAACAGTTATACGTTGTACAACAAATTTGTTTACTTTGAAACCACCAGTACCATAAACACGAGTATTAGATATCACTCGATTCCGGCATTTAAACTCACTGTACAGATACTGTACTTCACGCATGGTAGTATTTGAGCACAGAAATTGGTCGTCTAATCATCACAATCTAGAAGTGTCCCGATCGAAATCTACCTTAATAATCGCAAAGGCAGTGAGAAACATCGAACAAAAACAACTCCATGCTCCAAACACTGACTTTCTGTTGAGAAATCAGTATCATATTTGTTTGGCCACTGGGCGACCCCATTCCACATTCAACTGGACAAATAAACTTTGAGCATCTCAACGTAATAACACAAAAAACGCAGCAATGTGATTCAACACAATCACTCTTCCCGATAGACACCGAAGTAAACGCTGAACGTTTTATCACAGGGTACAATTTTATAAAATACAAGAAACACAACTGCCCCGTGTTTCACAGCTCAAAATATTTAACCTGTACTAACCTTATTGATATCGCCATTCGTCGTGCAATTCGTACTTTCTTCTCCAGGTACCGGGACTTCTTCGCTAGCTCTGTCGAAAATTGCATTAATCTCTTCTTTCCTCTCATCATCACCTGAATTATCTCCATAGAGCCAGGCATCATCATCCTCCACTGGTATATCAGCCGCCATTTTGAAAAGCAAAATGCAAGCACTTAGCCAACTTAGCGACGATCACAGGCATAAATATCACACTCGATCACAGCTCCAAATCACCCGTGCACCGTGCTGTGCTGCATAAAAAGTAATAAAGCCCAAGTTAAAACCAAGTAAAGCAGACGACGCTTATGCGCATGCGCGATGCGAATCCGCTGCGTTTTACCTGGCGCTGGATCTGAACGGTCAGGAACACTTAACCCTAACGAGTTTAGCAGGCAAGGATATTTCTTCATTGCGAAGCGTGCCAAGCCGCCAAGCCGTGCCCAGGAATCACCGTGACGCCGTAGGTCCAACCAGGGAGAGTAGGGAAGAGACCCTGATAGGAAAGATAGATAGAAGGGGGAAAATTAGAGTTTTTAGAGGGATATGCCTTACTTCTGAATGACGTAAAGTTCCGACTAAGGGGGGGGGGACGTGTTTCCCTTTGTCCAGGTGTCTGTGTTTAATTATTTATTTATTTGCTTTTGTACGACTCATGCTTTTTGTACGACTAGTATCCCTTTTAGCAGAATTTGCTGTGGCCCTGAAAAGGGCATTTTTTTTTTTTTTTTTTTTACGTTCTCCTAACAGATACTTGAGTTTTATTTTGCCTTCCCCCGGGCTCTTGCTGCCACTGCGTGACATTCTAGGAGCCCGCCGTGGGGGTGTCCTGCTTCTGGAGTGCTGTCTTATTCGTCGCGGGGTTCGTTACCAAGGTGCCCGTTCCCTGGGCCGTCTACGTTCTTCCGCCCGGAACCTTTCTACTTTCAGCTCAATGCCAACCACAACGATTGTGGCTGGCATCACTTCTCTGCGTGAGTAGAATACTACCATCTCCCGTAGCCTCCTTGTAAGCGAGTGAGAGAGGCGGTCAAAGTTCTTCGCTTCAACGTGTAGTTCCCGGAATACTTGTCTGACCGCCTTCAAGTCCATGGACACAGGGATGCCTTTGACGAGGAACTTGTTGGCAAGGTTTGGACGCAGGGGTTCCTGAGCAGCTTCGCCGGTCACCGCAAAGCATTGTGGCTGGTTTTCCATGAATGCCGCTGCTACTTTGGTGGTAATAGCTTGCACTGTATGATCCTCGTTGACCTCTTCCCGGACAATGGTCCAAATCTTGTCCTCTAAAGTGGCCAATCCAGTATTCAGACTTTGCTGAAGCTGGTTGGTGGCTCTGTGATTGCCTTCCGTAAGTCCTTAGTCGAGACTATTGGATTAAATACTTTTTATTTAGAATGGCTATTAAAATTTAGACCCATGACGTGATTGCTTCCGAAAATACACCTCTTAAATAACTATTAAATAATTTTCGCCGTAGCTTTATTGAAATTTAGTGCCATCGTCGTGTAAAGATCACGCTTCCTGCGCGCCGAATGGCCACATGACTAAGCTCACAGCTTCTGCTGTGAGGGCTGTGCAAGCAATTCAAAAGTTGCTTCGGATTCCTCCATTCGTTTCAAGCTTCACAGTCGCCGCTCCGAACGACCACGTGACTAAGCTCATCGCTGCCTGCACGAGGGCTATGCATAAGCTGACCAGACGTACCCAATTCTTGAGGACAGTCCTCGAATTTAGTTTACTGTCCCCCAAAACGTCTGAAGCCTTTGGGGACGCAAATTGTCATCAAATTTTAATGTTTGTCCCCAAATGTCCTTGAATTTATACTTCCTCATTAACCCTTTAGATTTTCAATGAAAAATGTTCTTAAAAGTAACTCCCATTATACTAATTTTTTTTTTTTGGTTGGAGGTTTAACGACCACCGTGAGCAACTCAATGGGCTATAAGCAGTCGCCCGTCCCTAATTTAGGGTCACTGGTTCCAGGGAAGGAGAGAGCCAGTGCCGTAAGACAAACACAACATCCATGCCTCACCGGGATTCGAACCCGGACCCCGTTCGGACGAATGATCAGAGGCCACCGCTTATACCACTGCGCCACCGGGGCGGCGTACTAATTTTCCAACATGCGTCTTGTGAAAACAAATTTTGACTTTTTGTTTCTTCTTTCTGGGTTTAACGACCACTACGAGCAACTCTAAGAACTATAAGCAGTCACCTGTCTCTAATTTGGAGACATTCGTTCTAGGGAAGGGAGATACCAAGTGCTGCAAGACAAACACATCGCCCGTGCCTTATTCGGGACTCGAATCCGTACCAACTTGTACGAATGGTCAGTAGCCAGCACTAGGTCAATGCACCACGGGCGCGGTCAAATTTCGACTGTAATTGTTTTGAGTTTCTCCAAAAACTTTGGCAAAATGAAAAATTCGCCATGCAATTACTATGGTGTGCAGCTTAATTTTAATTCAGCGCATGTACCTAAGGTATAAAGCGTTTCACTTTTGCTAATATGTTCTCGCCATCATAGTTCTGCTTAGTCAATACAAATTACCAACATTCTACAAGATATATCCTTTTAAGACACAGATTTTAATGTGTAATATCACACTTATTGAAGCAATACAGTTTTGTGACAAAAAGATTTGCATATTTATTTTGAGTACGTATGTGTCCCCAAATGAATTACCGATTTGGGGACACCATGCCCTTTTGTCCTCAAATCGATGTCCCGATATCTGGTCACCTTAGCTATGCCCATTCGTTCCGTGAGTCGAAGTTAAGTCTGATCTGAAGTGATTAATTGTAGTTCTTTCGCTATCGAACCAAGAAGTAAAATATATGTTCTTCAACCACTCTACAATGTGCAATGATTTTCTGTATGTTTCCGTGTAAGGTGTAAATACAATTTTTATAAGAGAACACCTTTCAACGCTGTTTGACTTAATTTTTGAAGATGTAAGCATTTCTCTTCTCTGAGAGAAGCAATTTCATATTGCTTTCCTGTTCGCGTCTGCGCTGTCATCTATGGACAAACACGATGACAACAAATATAAATGTGTGTTTTAGATTGTGTTGTTTTTTTATTTTTTAAGACATGAGCCTTTCCGCCAAAAAAGTTTTCAAGAGAAAAAGGATAATATAAATGCTGAGAGACCAAACCCTTCTTTAGAAACTCTCCAAACGAAGGCTAAAAAATGTTTTCGCGACTTCCATCGGGAAGAATACGAAAAACAAAGGGGTTAACAGCTTGCAAAAGTAACCAAAAATTATATTGTTGGCCGTACACATTATTTTCAGTAGACAGAAGAAGTTTATGAATAAACGGTGGTTTGGGCGACTTCAATAACTTTCACAATTCATCCAAACGGCAGGAGTGTTGAAAGATACACATTTCGTCAGTGATAAAATTAAAAAGTTTTGGCAAAACAAGGATTTTGAGTTTCAAATAGACAAGCAAATAAAAACGGTCGTTTCTCGACATAATGAACTCGTTAAAAAATTAGAGATGTTTTAAGGCGCTTAATTGACGTTACGTGTTTCCTTGGCAAGCAGAAATTGGCTTTTAGGGGGCATGATGAATCCACAGAGTCTGTTAAACCTGGGAATTATGTTGAATTGACAAATTTAATTAGTTGCTATGACGAAAAGCTTAAAAATCATTTAGACACTTCGTCCGTTTTTTCAGGGATGTCAAATCGTGCACAAAATGATTTGATTGAATCAATAGGAGACGTAATGATCGCAGAAATAAAAACAGAAATTGAAGAAGCTCCTTTCGTTTTAATTTGGATGAAAGAACGGATATGAGTTGCAGGTTTCAGCTGTCTGCAGTGTTTTGCTATGTGACTAATGATGGGACTCCTGAAGATATATTCATTGGTTTTATTGATGTGAGTGCTGATCGTTCAGCTAATTCTTTGACAGAGCACGTCCAAAGCATTTTAGAAAGTTTTGAGTGCTCCAAAAAATTAATAGCTCAGACAGACGATGGAGCTACCGTGATGGCTGGAGAACATGCGGGACTTCAAGCTCGTGTAAAAGAAAAACAGCAGGAAGCTATTTTAGTGCATTGCTATGCTCACAGATTAAATCTGGTCCTATCACAAGCACTTGACAGTATAAAAGAATCCATAATTTTCTTCGCAACACTGAGTGGACGGGCTTCTTTCTTTTTAAAGTCAACGAAAAGATTTCATGCATTGGGTGCGGAAGTGAAAAGAAGATTACCCAATGCAACTCCTACTCGATGAAATTTTCAAAGTCGCTTGGTAGGAACTGTGTATGAGCATCCAGAAAGTACAAGAGCATTGTTCACAAATATTCTTGAAAATCCTGAACACTGGGATTCTTATACTATTTGTTACAGCCAATGGGTTTTCAAAGTGTTTGGGTTAATTCGATTTCCGCTTCTTGCTGTGTCTCTTCTCTGATATCTTTCCTTTGAGCCATACGTTATTTGAAATACTAATGAAAAAAAAATTGGAGAAAGTCACTGAGTTTCAGAAAGCAGTGTCAGAGAAAAGAAATGAGTTCGAGATGTTGTGGTCAAAACTAGAAGAAAGCGAAGCAGACGAAGCCCTTACAAAGCGTAAGCGCGCAGATGCTTACGGAGTTCCCAAAACAAATTACGGACGGCTCTATTGCGAAATATTGGACAATATAATGAGCCACATGACTTCAAGTATTTTAGACTTGCAGAACATGAAATTTCAAAATCCTGACAAACGAGTGGAATTTAGAAATTGTTTTCCAGAGAGTTTCTTTGAAAATTTAAAGAAAAATTACACCAAGTACTTTGATTTTGCTCATCTGCGATCCGAACTAAAAGTGTTGTATTCAACAGATGACTTCAGTGGTAAATACGTCACTGAAAGCTTGATGTTTTTGAAATCAAATGAGATAGACGAAGAGATGCCGGAACTAGCCAAATTTTACAAGCTTGTAATTACCATTCCAGCAACAAGCTCTTCAACCGAAAAAATTTTTCATCCCTAAAGCGCATAAAAACGTATCTCAGAAACGCACAAGAACAGGGCAGACTGTCAAAGTTATCCTTGTCTTCTAGTTAAATTTAAAAAGGAATGTTATTTTTATGATCACGTTATTAACTCATTTGCCCTAAAAGGAAAAAAATTGGAACTCATATACAAGTAAGAAAATGATTAAACTTGACATAAGGACTTTTACTATATTTTTTCCCCCTGTGAGTATGATGTTTTTATACGTGTATGCATTTTGACAGCTATCTATTGCACAAAGCGTTTTTGTATACTACAAAGGAAATGTAATAAAAATGGGAACTACTTGTAATGAATATACGATTGAATGATTTGATCTCCCAAGATATTTCGCAAAATGTAACATATAAAAGAATTGTGTAATTTTCTCTAAAAAATGTGAATTATATTTTTCAGTAATCGTGCTCTTAGAAAGATATATGTATTTTTAGAAATGTTTGCTAATAGTTAAGATTATCCCTAATCTACTTCGTTGTACTGTATACTTTCACCAGAACCATAGGACACCTTCAATTTTCATTTCGTCTTCTAAATTAATATAGTTTTTGTTGAAGATAATTCCAAATATTTTTTTTTCCTTTTTGTTGATATGTTCAGTTTTCGTAGCAACATTGAAATTTTTTTATTAAAAGGTACCTGGTTCAAGAGTAAGTAATTCTCACTCAAAGCTTGTTTTGTTGTAAGCGATCTCTGATTTTTAATCGCCATTTTCCACTTAGAAACCTTTTAAGCCAGGAAACTTCGATCAGGTACTCCTAACTAAATATTTTTATTTTTTCGATAAAAACTGAACATATTCAGTGGTAGGGGATAAACCAGGGACGTCCTTAGACTTCGAAAACAGGGTGGGCAATGGGTGGGTAAATATTTATTTTTTCTAGGAAAGTTTAGTATTAATTTCTTTGCCACACACATTAAAATAATTTTAAATGCTTTTACAACCGGTTGAACAGGATATCCGATCCCCCGTTCCCTCACACCCACACATAGATAAAAAGAACAGTAGCAAACTTAGCATACATATAATATTATATTATTATTAAAATCACATTGCTTGCCTATGATGAAATACCACCGCACGGCACTGCCCGTAACATAACATAACACTCAAGGTGCAGGCTCAATTCACATTTAGTTGTATGGAGCGAAGGATGAAGTAATAGATTCGGGGTAGGATCCCTGATTGGCTGATTGGATAGTTTTTATAAGGCGGAAAAGGAAATTTGAGTTGTAGGTATATACTGCTAAAAAACAGTTGAGAAAAAAGTACAGTAAATCCTGTACATTTAAACAGTTGAGAAAAAAGTACAGTAAATCCTGACACTAACGGGGGGGGGGGGGTGAGAGTTGAGTTTGTCTGGCTGAGGGCACTGCGGAAAAGTCAAGGGGGAAGCAGTTGAATTCCAGGCGATACGCTGGTGAGTAGGATGGATGGTGGCATTCCTGTAGAGACAGATGATTTTGTAATTCCTGGGGAACTAGCGTGAGAGTTGATGGTGCACAAGAATTTAGAAATAAAGAAAGCATAAGGGAAATTTATGAGATTTTTACTCAAAGCAGTTGGTTTCGAGATTTTACTTACCTGTGTGTGTGTTATTTTTTTAACGACAGTTGTGATTTCGGGGTGAGCTGCTTGCGAGTATTTGGGAAAATTAGGAGCTTAGGAATTTATCCTTTTAAGGGCCAAACTAGGGACAAGTTGTTGGAAATGGAGATAAATATTTGTTTGATAAGTGGAGGTTTGTCCTGGAAATTAGGAAATGTGGAAATTTTGTAGGAAGCAGAAGTCGGACAGCCGAGCAAGATTTTGGGAAATAAAATTAAATTTCTGAGTTTATTGCGGCGTTAGGAGCTGTGTTATTTGAAGTCCGATGAAAAACTCATGTCTGTTCCAGCGTGCTTTAAGAGAGAAAAGAGTTGCACTGGAGTTAGATTAATATTAAATTCGTAAGGTTGAGCGCATTGCCGTGCCTGATGCTACTTTAATTTTGTTGAAATGTGGTGAAGCAAATGCACACGTGGAATGCGGACTGCAGGGAGAGCTATTACAAAAATAGGATTTCTGCTGTTCGAGCAGGGATATTTAATGAAACTGGGTGAAGCAAAAGGACAGGACCTGCGCTGATCTTTCAGAGATGGTGTGATTTACTAACAATCGCTGAATATCCGCCGTGCATCGGACGAGCACGTTAAGAGTCCTCCATACCTCGTGAAAAACAGTTCGAAACACGCATTTGCAGAACGAAATTGCACATACAAAGAAACAATTTAGAAATCCGGTTTTTCTTTCACATGTAGAATAAACATTGAGCCATCTTTCTGCGTTACTGTATTAGCGTCACTTTGCGGAGTAATATTTTAATTATTATCCCAAAAGTGTAAAATAATGGGCAGATTGAATTTTTTTAAAAGGTTTTAATTTTGATATCTGCTATGTTAAAAAGCAGAAAAATAGTATGATATTTTCTCTCGAAATATAAAAATTTGGGAACACATACGAGTGATATGATATATTGAATTTTCCATCTGCATGATGCTGTATTTGTTTCAATTTCCCATTCGGCGGAATTGCAACAATACGGGGTATGGAGGACTCTTAAGTGACGGCCCCCAGGCTGGACCCACTGGTTGAATGGGTATCCTTTCCAATACCCCCTGAAATTCTCTCACCCCTCTATGTGTAACATCGTACTTGTACGGTGGCGCCCTTTACTGTACTCTAATCTCACTACAAACTGTTCTGTCAAAGTCGCTAGACTTGCTCTCATTCCTTCCGTTTCTGTGTCCTGCCCAAAAGGCGATCTCGCTGTAGGTGGCTGGGACCTAAACTCTACTCACTGTGGACGGAAGTCCTACAAGAAAATGACAAATACAAAAGGACAGGTGCAGTGCGGACCGCAGGGGGAGCTAATGAGAGCGGAGGAGTGGGTGGTGACGGAGAAATTTCTCTCAGCTCAAGATGGTTTTAAATCATTTTTTGTGGGAGATGTTTTCCGATTTGGAAATTTTCTTCTGCACTGCATTTTTGGCTTTTTTGGTGGGAGCGTGTTGAGCATGAATCTAGGTCTTTTATAACGTTGCACAGTTTCAGTGGAATATTCATTCCACTGAAATTGAGTAGAGGAGCTAGCTGTCCAAGGCATTGTCTAGCTTTAATCGTGCGGTAGCTGATGTTCGCCACCCACGAAAGTCAACAATCTAGTTGGAGCCCTAGGTACTTAGTGGAGGTAGCCCAGGGGATTGTCTCTTGAAACATAACGAGTTTCGGTACTCATTGGAGAGATCCAGAAAACATCAGCGCACTGCTCTTAGACGGATTGATCTTGATCCGCCAGTCAGTGTAGTAGGTTTCCAGTTGAGAGAGAAAGTCCTTAGGAGCTTCACTGCTCTGCTTTTGTTCAGGGACCTGATGACAACAGCTGTATAATCTGCGTACATCATGACCTGCCTTTGTTTGGGTTTGGGTAAGTCGTGCAGATAAATAGAGAACAGCGTTGGTCCAAGAACCAAACCCTGAAGAACGCCAGCCCGAATCTTCTTTTCCGAAGAAAGCTCACCGTCAATCTCAACAGTGAACATGCGGCTGTTGAGGTACGAGCCAATCAGCTCAACAAGTGGGCGAGGGCATCGAAGCTTCTGCAACTTGTGCAGGAGACCATCATGCCAAACGCGGTCAAAAGCCTTGCTGATGTCCAGGAAGACAGAAGTGGAATACTCGCTCTTATCTCGTCCTTCAGAAACGAATTCCGTAAGTCTGATCAACTGGTGGGACGTAGCGTGCTTCGCCCTGAAACCACCCTGTTCGTCAGAAATCACACCATTTGCTTCACAGAACTCAAGAAGCCGAGAGAGGATGACCCTCTCAAGGAGCTTACCCAGGACGGGCAAGACAGATATTGGACGGTAGTTCACAGGTAAGGTATGATTGGTTCCAGGTTTGGGCAACACCACTACCACTGCTTTTTTTCAGTCCCTAGAGAAATACTTCAGCCGGAGAGACCCGTTGAAAATCTCCACCAGTACCAGAATCCAGCTCTCAGGGAGCAGTTGAACAGCTCTTGCCGAAACTCCGTTTCTTCCCGGAGCTTTCTTCACCTTTACCTTTTTGATGTGTCGAGTTAACTTGAGGTAACTAACAGGCGAGATCACCACGTCAGTATCATCAAGATCGTATGTAGCTAAAGCCTCCATAACCCTATCCGTGTGACTAGGATTTTGGATGTCATGAGGTAAGAACTGCTCCTCCAGGGCACCAGCAAGGACCCCAGCCTTCTCGCCATCACCGTACACCAAACCCTGTGGACCGAGAATGGGCGGTATGACAGTCTTAGTGCACCGGAGTTTCCGAAGGATGGTCCACACATCATCCTGACGAGGTTGACCCGCGTTGAGAAGGTACTTGTTTCATTAGAGTTCCCTGAACTCACGGATTTCTGCCCTGACGAGATCGCGACACGAGTTATAGCGAAACCTGTCGTCTGCAGATCTCGACCGCTGCCAGATCCTCCGGAACTTGTTCTTCTCCCGGATCATCCGGACAATGCGTGGAGGAAGTGCATAAGGGTCTCGGGCAGGAGCTGAGGGCTTCCTGCATTGATCCAAGATTGCCTGTATGCAACGAGTGAGTTCTTCCACCGCACTATCGACGTTCGAGCGAGTACTAGTGTCCACCGTAGGCGGATCAACCTGAGCAATAATTTCCTGGAAGAACTTCCAATCAGTATTCATCATCGTCCGCCGGGTGGCTGTGACTCCGTTTAATCTCAGTAGGACTGGGTCATGATCAGGGTCAAGCCCAGAAACCAGAGAGACCTGATGAAAATGCCTCACGAACTGGAGGACAGAAAAATCAATGACATCGCCAACCCCGCGTGACGGGGTGCAAGTAGGATGGACCGGACTTGCAACTGTAAGATCCAGCTTGTTAATGTATTGCGATAGTGCCACCCCAGCACTATTGGTTGAACGACAAAACCAGTCAGGATGTAACTGAAAGATCCAGCTTGTCAATGTATTGCGATAGTGCCACCCCAGCACTATTAGTTGAACGACAAAACCAGTCAGGATGTTCAGCATTCCAGTCACCAGCTACTACAGTGGGAATGGGGTCCCCAAAGAGGATGCCAAGATCATCGTCAAAAGGTACCTTCCTGGACTGTTATAAACGGAAGCTAATTTAATCAAGCCTGGGCTTGTTTTTAGCTTAACAGCCAGTGCCTTAACATCCTTGAAGGGTGCGATGGATGCACTTAAACCATTTCTGACTAAAACATTACCTCCTGCTGCTTGCCTGTAGAGGGCCGGATCTCTGTCCTGCCGGAACACCTGGTAGTTCGCAACACTGACTCGCTTGATCCTAGGTGTGAGTTTGGACTCACAGACAAGAGCAACGTCGATGTCATGTTCCTTCAGGAAGCTTGCAAGTTCAGCAAGTTTATTCCTGATGCCATTCGCATTCCAAAACATTATGTTGAGACTGTCCATAATGCGCTACTAGGCACGGGAGCTCAGGCTTAAGCCGCCAGACAGGCAACCAGAATCTGTTTGAGGACAACGGAATCAATGCGCTCTACAAGCTCTGAGAGCAGCTTTTGATCCGTGACCTCGGTAGTGGCAGGGTGGGTAGCCACTTCTGTTATCGCCTGAGGAGCAGCAGTCTTGTTTTTGCCTTTCCTTTTCCTCCTCTTGGAGCTTGTAGGAGAGGTGGAAGGCATGGAAGCAGCTGGGGGACTCTCCTTTACCGGTTTGGGGTCAACAGCAGTAGGTTTAGTAGGGGCCCTACATTTTGTTAGCATATCCTTCTGCTTTGGCTCTGACTTCTGCCTGTTGTTTTTCGGCAGCTTGTTGGCAAGCTGCTTGTAAATGGGGCAGCCACGCCAGTTAGCCCCATGTTCACCACTGCAGTTGACACAGAAATGCTGTCTTCTTGTCAGTCGTGCACTCCCTGCTGCAATGATCCTTGCCGCAGTGTACACATTTTGGCTTATGTCTGCAGTTGGACATGGCATGACCAAAGCCTTGGCAGTTGAAGCACTGCTGTATCCTGCCCTTAGTTCGGTAGGGTTCAACTGAGATTGAAACCCCAAGGAGAGATACCAACCAGAAGATATTCCTGCTCTGTTCAGTGTTAATGAGCTGAACCATGACAGGTGGAAGGCCCTGTTTGCGGCTGTTTTGAAGCCAACACACCTTTGTGACAGCAAAGGAATCCCGCAACTGTTCCCTGATGCTATCGACTGGAACACCCAATCCCAGTCCTTTAATGGCAACACGGAGCGGGTTTTCTGTCGGCAGGGTGAAAGTGAAGAATTCAACCTTGCAGTTTTCAAGGAGAGATGTCAACCGCCGATGATCGGCGATAGTCTTCACTTTTATGGTGGTACGATCCCCACCATTTTTACCGACGCCGTCTCCTCAAGCTCTTTTTCTATCCTCTCATAGATCAGAGGCCAGTTGCTAATTCCTCTGCAAACCACCGGTGGCACACTTTGGACACGTTAGTTGGCAAACATGTCACGGGGTCTTTGGTGACCTGTACCTGTTCCGCGATCACAGAGACGCTTGAGTTGACCTCTTGCATCTCTACGCATTGTGGATCAGACTGGTGTTCAATGACGTCCTCGGTTAGGTCAGCCCGTTTCCCATGGGTGAGGGAGACCTTTCCTTCCTTGAATTCTTGACGCCACCATTTCTTTTTGCAGGAGCATCAACAACCGAGGAGATTGGCTCAGTCAAAACTTGGGGCTTTGCTGCCACTTTTCTTCCTAGCACCGTCAACCTGCTGGGAGGTTTTCCGGATACTTTGGGTTGGGAAGGGGATTTAGCTGTCGTTTTTTTTTATTGGAGGTTTAACGACCACCGTGAGCAATTCAATGGGCTATAACAAGCAGCCGCCCGTCCCTAATTTAGGTCACTGGTTCCAGGGAAGGGAGAGAACCAATGCCTTAAGACAAGCATAACGTCCATGACTCACCAGATTTCGAACCAAGACCCACTTGGACGGTCATAGGCCAGCCCATAGATTACTGCGCCACCGGGGCGGCATACTACACACACACACAAACCTACATTTTGGGGAATGAAAACAAAAGAAGTTGACGAAACTCCAAGGAGGTTAGAATAAGATATCTGGAGATGTCCTTGTTAATGGTGCAGTACCATTTTGCGTGAAGCCTATAACCGCGATCGACGGCCGTCCAAGTGTAGGAAAGCTGATGGCTTTCAAGGCTATTGCAATGCCTTTTGCGTTGGGAGAATCGTATTCTTTCATCGCAACTGTTTCTAATTCATTATAACTTGCTGCTGATGTGTGAGAATATGATTAATTTATAATTTCTTAATTATTTCGAGGCACCTTCCTATTTCTATTTCGAATTGAAATTCATGAAGCGCTAGTGAAAGTTCAAAACAAAATATAATGTAAAAATTGAAAATTCCACTTGAGTGTAATTCATTCCGGTTTGATATTACACGATTTTCGCAAACCAAAACCACGCAATTCAAAAATACACACAGCTGAAACTGCACGGGTGTCATGTAAACAATCTTAATTTACCACACCTTGCGGCTTCACGGTTAAGACTAAGGGTGAACCTCTTTATCAATAAAAATAATGAAATTAGCAGATGCCGATCAGCACGATATTCGCGCAATTTCATACTTTTTGATTGGACATGGAAATTAAGAAAATTACATTTCGATATTTCTTCAGAAGACAGAATATTCACTGAAAAATAGCTGCAATAATTTTCGTTTGGAATAAAACTGTTCCAATAAAGTAATAAATCCTTCTAAAACATTTAGGATTGCATTAGAAAATTTTAAACAAAATACCCAACTACCGTCCCTATTAGTATTGACAGTAACGCACACACGGGCAGGGTTCACCGGGTCCAGACCCCCCCCCCCAAGAATGTCCTTCATTCATTCGATGAAGGAAATAAATCACGTTCTGTTAATATGTCATTCCCACTACGGCCAAATAAAAAAAGAAGTCTTTGTGTACATGACTTTAATATTTTCTTTATGATCAAATATTTATCTGTACGTCTTTGTTCTAGAATCGTCGATACAGCAATCAGACATCTCAGAATTGCCTGTATTTATTGTTCTTCACGTAGCAATCACATCAGGAAACCTGAAAATTACAAGTTTTCTCGTTCTGTAATTTTCAAATTTCCCGATGTTATTAAGGTTACATGACAAACAGTAAATACAGGTAATTCAGAGATGTCTGATTGCCGTATTGACGATTCTTACATATCTCCACGTATTGTGAGAAGAATATTTCTTCCACAGAATTTAGTCTTTGTTCTAGTTTTGTAATGATCGTTATTTTTACGTACGTCTTACGACGACTATCAACTTCTTTTTTTTTTTTTTTTGATTGGAGGTTTAACGACCACCGTGAGCAACTCAATGGGCTATAAGCAGTCGCCCGTCCCTAATTTAGTGTCACTGGTTCCAGGGAAGGGAAAGAGCCAGTGCCGTAAGACAAACACAACATCCATGCCTGACCGGGATTCGAACCCGGACCCCTTACGGACGAATGATCAGAGGCCAACGCCTTAGACCACTGCGCCACCGGGGCGGCACTATCAACTTCGTATATATTATACAAAGTACGTCATATTAAACACACACACACGCACACATATACAGGGCGATTCATAAAGAAGTATACAGTTTTAATGAACTATAAAACAAGAACAATGTTAGATATTTTATGTTACCTGTAACAGAATTGCAAGGAAATGTTTCAAGTTTTTTAAGAGACAGGCACAGATGTTCTATGTGTGCACCCTTAGTCACACGACACACATCGAGCCGGTAATCCATTTCCGCTCAAACGCGAGGTAAGATATCTGAATCAAGTGCAATGATAGTGGCTGTGATACGCTGTTTCAGCTCCGCTAGATCAACAGGAAGAGGAGGGGCGAATACCTTGTCCTTTACGTACCCTCACAGGAAAAAGTAACAAGGTGTTAAGTCAGGACTTCTGGGCAGGGCTTAGTAACAAGGGCTGGCTCATCGCTTTGTGTTTCTGTTCGTTGAAGTGGTCCTCGCCTGTGCCGCTCAGTGACGTCACGGGGATGCATGTTACTTGTCCGTGCGGAATGTAAAGCGCTAGGTGGATGCTGTTAACCCACGTTTGTTGCATTCGCTGCTGTTTATTTGGTTGTATTTCTGACATTGAATTTTTTACTTAATTTCTTTAGTACATCGTTTTCGTACAATGGCTTCCTGCGCTGTTGCTACATGCCGAAATAACTGCAGGAGTACGAAAGAACGAAACATATCTTTTCACTGTTTCCCTCGAAACGATCCAATAGTTACAAAACACTGGGTTAACAGGTGTTGCAGAGCAGATTCTTTTAGTTTGAAAAATACCAGGACTTGCAGTGAGCACTTTTTAAATACTATAGTAAGTACGAAGACGATATGATGAATCGCCTGCTTGGTTTACCAATGAAAACAATATTGAAATCGTCGGCTATACCAACAGTCAATTTACCGAGATCAAACGTTGAAAATGTCACTGCAAGAGGAGAAATACAAAGAAAGAGAAAAATACTGCAGGATGCTTTTGATAGACTTAAAAATCATAGTCCCCAAAAAAGGTCTTTTGCAGAAAATGTGGCCCCAATTCAACCTGCATGAGATGAAGTGACAATTTTCTGCGTGAAATGTGATATGTTCCAAAAAAAAAAAGTAAATTTTTTAAATGACAAATTGTCAATAACGGAAAAAGAGAAACTTTCTGAAAACAGGTAAAAAAAAAAAAAAAAAAAAAAAAAGATTTTTTAAAGAGCTTTTCTAGCAAAGCCAGAAGATGGAATCGTTCCGCCGGCTTTTATTGAAACAAATAAGAGAACTGAAAATTAAGGTTTAAAACCAAAATACGAAAAATAAAAAATTGAAAGAAAAAATGGCAAATGCTTTCGAAACATACTTACAAAAACATAGGTAATTTCTCTTGTAGAGGGTAAAAGTCGAATTAAATGGCCACTTGAATATCCGAAACGTTTCACAAAAATTACAGTAGCCAAGGTTTGAAGAGACAATTTTCTGCGTGAAATGTGATATATCCTCCCCCCTCCAATGAATTTTTTAAATGACAAATTGTCAATACGGGAAAAAGAGCTTAACTTTCTGAAAACAGGAAAAAAAAAAGGATATTTTAAAGAGCTTTCCTAGCAAAGCCAGAAGGTGGAATCGTTCGCGCCGGCTTTTTTTGAAACAAATCAGAGAATTGAAAATTAAGGTAAAAAACAAAATACGAAAAATCAAAAAGTGAAAAAAAAATGACAAATGCTTTCGAAACATACTTACAAAAACACGGGTAACCTCTCTTGTAGAGAGTAAAAGTCGAATTAAATGGACACCTGAATTTTCGAAACGTTTCACAAAAATTACAGTAGCCGAGGTTTTGTTATTAACAAAAAAGCATTATTTTCGCGTTTAATGGAAGTAATACACATAAATGGAATCAATCAATGATATATTCTGCTTCACTCCTTTTGTTTCTTTAAATCATTTCACCATTTTGTTTCATATTCGGCAGCTCAGTAGTTGTATTTATCATCAGAGTTCCCCGCACAGAGCAAAGCAAACGCGATTCCTAACCCTCAGTGATGCATCCCAGCTACGTCACCACCCGCAACTTCCGGGGACAACTAAAATCTGCCGTATGATCCAGCCCTAGTATCTAGAGCCCTGACTTCTGGGTGGCCATTGGGTCAGTGGCATGTTGTAGTCCGCGGCTCGTGCAATACATCGGACAGACGCTGTCATTTTGACTGACTAGTCATGTGACAGACGCGCTATCGCCTACGTCACTTCCCTCAGTAGCGGGACACAAACTTTATGAGTAACATCTACCTAACGGTTCGCAGTTGTGGTCCGTGTCTTCAAATGTTACTGTTTTACAGCATCTGAAAACTGTATACTTCTTTATGAATCACCCTGTATACACATACACGCAAGCGAAATGTCATATTATATATATATATATACTCATCTTGGACACTTCGCCCTTGAGGAAATTGTGTGTGTGCTACTGAGTATTAATATCTATTAAAATCAGTTATTGGTACAAAAATTTTGTTTCTGAGATTTTTCTATAAAAAATAAATAAATGAGAATTGCAGTCCAAAAAATCACGATCTTTACCGGAGCTCAAGGATGCCATTTATTGTCATTTTTTCCTTTCAGGTATCTTAAGCGCCATCATTTTTACTCTTTTCTTATAATTTAAGAACACAGAATTGCAATTTTCTGGCATTTTTAATGATTGCTTCTATTTCCTATTTCTATGAGGTAACAGTAGGCCCGTAGTCAGGATTCTAGAGGTGGGTGAACGACTATTTTTTCAGGGTGGGCAATTATGTCGGATATACACTGAAGAGCAATTGAATTAGAGATATCCTGTCTGGTAACGTGTAGCACCACGCTTCGCCCTGATGGCGGCGATTCGTCTCGGCATGGACTCGACAAGACACCGGAAGCGTTCGGAAGCCTACGGATCCACGACCCCTGAACAAGCTCCCACAGTTCACGAAGATTTGACGGAGGGGGGTCAGAGCCTAGAACATCTCTCTCGATGGCATCCCAGATATGCTCGATGGGACTGAGGTCAGGTGACATAACTGGCCAAAGATGCGAGGTCACGTTGGTGGAGTGATCATCCAACCATTCGGATACAATTTGGGGACGAAGGCACGGAGCATTGTCTTGTTGCAGGATGAGGTCCCCAGTGGGATGTTGAAGACGCACAAACGGGAGCAAATGGTCGTCCAGGATATCCGGTAACGTTGACCTGTGAGGGACGATGTCATACGTACCAGGGGGTCCCATTTCAGTCCACGTAAACAATCCCCAGACGAGAATGAAGCGATGGATTTTTCTTGCCAGCTTGAAGAGTACCCTGCTGGCAAGAAAAATCCATCGCTTCATGTGGTTTGCGCCGTACTTGTATCCTGCCATCCGCATGTACCAACGTGAATCTCGACTCATCAGTCCAGGGCTGGCAACTGCAGCTCGAATTGCTGCCGCAGACGCGGTACGATGCGCCACGGCCATACGCCGTACACGGCGGTCTTTCCCTCTCAGTAGTGCCACGTGGCCGGCCGGAACCCGGTCTTCTTGAGGCAGTACCTTCCCTTGACCACCGCTGCTAACAATCATGCACAGTGGCTACATTCCTGCCAAGTCGTTCTACAATATTGCAGAAAGAAAATCCACCTTCTCGTAGCCCTATTACACGACCTCGTTCCAACTCCGTGAGCTGTTGATAATGGCTTCTTCGTCTTCTTAAAGACATTCTTGACTAACATCAACACCCTAAGCCGAATCTCAACGATAACTAATGCTCACGAACGTTACAGTGCGTATTTACAGCAAACCTGCTTTGCATGTTCCGAGGGCACTACTAGCGCCCCACGTATGCGCCGAGCGCGAAATTTGCATAGCCGTCATCTTACAGATGTACTCTCACCGCCTACCAACTGTCGTTTATCTAACACAACCCCTTCTTGGTGTTGGGATTTTTTTTTTTCCGTCAGTGTATATAACGCCACTGGAACAATAGTTTTTACAATATTCATTATTTTTAAAAAGCAAAGTACCAAAGATTTCTGTTTATTCCTGTACATTTAGTAGAGCTGAATTCTCCTATCTTTTAGAGAGTTGAATCTCCTTGGAACATTTTCCACTTCTAAGTTCTTGGTTATTTTTAGCTCAAATGCTCGGTACACTAAATTAGAGATTCTTGAGTGAGACACTGATAATCTTTGAGGTCAGTTAATTCGTGTGAGCACCGAGGTTGATTCACAAACTGCTGTGCTACATGCAAAAGTTCTAACTGCTGCTAACATAATATAACAATCTTCAAAGGCACTCCGGTGTTTGTATATTCCACTGAAGAAATTATGCTTTTAAATATTGAAGAAATTACGCTTTTAAATATTGTTTTTCTCAAGGAAATGTTTTACTACTTTTGTTGGAATGGTGATATTGAAATTCTTTAGACAATTAAGCCAACCATTTTCACCATCTAAATTTTCTGCTGCAATTATTGCCTGCAGAATATCGTCATTGTCTTGGAAACTCCTTTTTATTTCAGCTAGCACTACATCCAGAATTTCAAAAAGACATAAGCATACTTACAGTGGGCATTAATGTCATTACATGATGCTCCGTTACCTGTTGTTTTAGACACCATATAATCAAGTTAGGAATTAAATTTCCTTTTCCTTTTCATTTTTATTCTTCCTCTTTGGCCAGTTTTGATGTTTCCTGCAGTACTGATTTCAAAGTCTCACTATTTCTTAAAAACTCTCAGTGAACTTTTTGTAGCTTGAATTAAGTTAAAGGCCTGCTCCAAGGAAATGCCATGACTTTGGAGTCCTTTATCTACTGGATAAAGAATTTTCTAAATATTTTTCATTACCACTAGACAAAATCTACTCTTGTTTCTAAGCATTAAATTATAGAGACCAGTGCTAAGAGCCACATTTTCCCCAACAAATCTTTTTTCATTATTTATTGATTTCAGTTCAAGAGTTTCTGATATATGATTGTATTCTTCCATATGATTGATATTGCATTCGTCCTGACCATCTCTGTTACAACAGCCGAGAAAGAACTTTGCCTTCATACTTAGCAGACACTATCCCATGGGAGAAAAAGTTGTATAATTCCATACCATGCCCTCACCATTGGCACAACCTCAACTACTTTAACTACAACTAAATGCAGCCTGTGGCTAAAACAGTGGACATAAGAAATTTCTTCCTTCAGTTTCTTTTTTAATTAATGCCTGACCACCTTTCTTGCCACTCATAACCGATGCTTCATCATAACATTGGCTCAATATATTGTTAGGATATAAACCATACCTTTGTAACGTATCTAAAGTTGTGTTTGTAAATGTCTCAGCATCCAAAGCAGCTATTGTCTCTATGGACAGAATGGATTTGTAAATTTTACCATTTTTAACAAATCTAACAGCAATTGCTATATTTTCTCTTCAATTTTTGACTTTTGTTCAATCCTCCAAGAGAGTAAAAAATGGGACATCTGCATTCTTTATGTCATTGGAAACTTGCTCTTGAATTAGATCAGTCATTATTTTAACTATTTCATTTTGAATTTCTGGGAATTGGTAAGTAGCATTCTTTGGAATAATTTTGTTAGGGAAAGAGCTAGTTTTGCATTCTTTTTGATGGTATATTTGAAAAGATTTTTAAGTACACATTCCTCAACATGTTCCTCAATGTTGTATGTTCCCCTCATTGGAAGCTCATTAACCACAAGAAACTGCATGGTTTCAACAATGCTTGCAATGACTCGAGTAACCAAGTTTTCAAGCATGTCGTCGTTAATTAGAGTTGAAATGCATGTGTTTGGAATCAGTTCTTTTGTTTCTTTCAGACCACATTAACATAGCCTGCACATGAGTTTCAGATGAAGCATGCTTGTAAAATCCTGCTTTGGTTTTATCCAACACAGCTTTCCAATTACTAAATCCCTTTTTTGTGTAAATCTGTTCTTTAGAAAATGGAACAAATTGGAGACATGGATAGCAAAGCAGCATCTAGTTTCGAAGAATATTCTAACCACCTAAAATGTTCAAACCACTCTGATCTGAATGATCTCTCATCTTTGTTCTTAGACCAAGTTTAATATGTTTAATAGGCTCCCCCATTTTTGCGCTAAATAATTAGGATTCTTATCATTAACTGCCTTACCGGTTCTAGCAGAAGCGATGATGTTTCTGTCTCCATCTGTTGTTTCTGAAGTTTCTTGGTTACTCGAGTTTGAAGCACGGTTTGTTCTTACAACAAAACGATCCATGTCGGAACGGAAGATCTGAACACTAATTCTTTTGCACTCAGGTTCTTCAGAGTAAATTGTCCATCTATTTGATGGCATATCTTCACTAATTCACAGCTGTCAGCAAACCGTTGCAAAAATATCACACTTTTAATGAAAATATAACAGTTCACAGGAGTCACAAAGTGCAAGTGTTTTTCAAATTCTCGAATAAATCAGAATGTTTATCCTTACACAATAACTCCCACCAGTAGACGATCGACGAATAAAAGACCTGACAGCCAGAGGGTGCTGCAATGTCAGCAACTTAAACCGCGGCTGCCTTTTCCCCGGCGAAAATATGAAGGTGGGTGATGCTTACCCTGGCCTTGCCTAGCTATGGGCCTGAGTAACAATCAAGTTCAGTGACAGATTTCTCACCCCCACCCCTCGTTTCTTAAATAGCTTAATGTTGATACGATTTGCTCCCCCCTTCCTGTTTTGGTAGTGGAAACAGAATTTTTACGCACTCTTAAGAGTTTTCCCTGTACCACAGCAGTCTGTGTGAAAATAGTTACCATCTGTTAGATCATCAGATTCATTATTATGAAGTTTTTAGCAGTTATCATCAGTTCTAATCCTACAGCATTTTTATTCTGCTAGGCTAAGAGCAGACATTGTTGGGAATGTAAAAGTGCGTGAATTGTGACCAGGAAATCAGGATATATAGGCGTGGTGGTCCATGAGGACACTTATTCTCCCCTAAAAATTGCACTAACGTAGGAAAAAATTTCTTTTGTAAAATAACCATAAAACTTGGCAGATATTATTCATGTTCCCAAGTGAAAAAACCATGTTTTTTGGGGATTCTTTTTTAAACACAAAAGGTGTGCATAATTCTTTGACGTGAATGGAAGCAGTTACAAAAGAATCTTTTTTCTTTTTCCAACTGGATTTCCAGAACTGGCAAAACATCCACAAGTAGAAAGCTGCTCATATCCAACAGCGTCATAAAGGGGAATTATGAAAAAAATCAAAATTTGTTTGCATCACGCTCCCCATAGCTGAAAATATCAAATGAGGAATTTTAAAAATCCAATAGTTAGAAGCAGCGATATGGATGAAAGTGTGGCCACCCAGCAGGAAAGTCGTGTATTAACTGAAGAAAAAGGGTGTATTTTTTATTTTTTACGATGAAGGGTATTGTACCACGAATTTTTCCAAGAGATTTTTGGAATCTGAGATACTACTTCAAATAGAAATATACCCGTTTGCCCCTTGGTGGCAGAACTTGTTGCAAAAAGTATAAAAGATGTGCAAAATATTCTTTATAAAGAAAGCTATGCGATGAAAAACGGATTTTTCAAATATGACATCTAGATGCAGAGTAGCAAGGAAAAGGTTTATATATGCACACCCATAGAGAGAAAACAGTGTATTATTTAAAAAAGGAAAATATTTCCAATTTTACCGTCTTCGAGTAGCATACAGTAAAAAAATGAATGTTTTCAAGTGATTTTAAAAACTGATGACACAGTAATGTCACCTAGAGTTAAAAGAGAACACTAAAAAGCTTAAAAAATATATAATTGTTTCCTGAGGGAATGGCATCCGATGCTAAGGAAAATTTTTAAATCAAATCAGACTTTTTGAAGTGTAGATATTTAAAAAATTGAATATGCATCCCCCACCCAGTGGCTAAGTTTTGAATTATTTGGGGGAGGAGTATGCATAAAAGGTTTTAACGGCGGGTAATACCTAATGGAACACGATTTTTCAAGTGGGTGAAAACGCTAACAAATGTTGTTTCCTTCTGCAATATTGGTGCCTTATGAAAAATTAGAAATTATATAGATACACGGTATTCATTATCACAAATTATCCAGTGCAAAAACGATTTCTCAAGTTGGACTTTTAGAAGCATAAATGTCGGGGAGAAATGCAATATCTCTTTATAGCCTTAGTGGGGAAACTATGCATTATTTAAAGAAACTATTCAAAATGGTCTCCTCTGCAAATGTATGGAAGGAAAGAATGAATTGTTTTGACTGTAGTTTTAGAAGGTCCATGGAACTATTAAAATATATTTTGCATTCAACAGCATCTGCATTTACGCTCCCCACTGGCAAAGTTATGCACCAGAAAAAAGACGGAAATGCAAGGACTGTTGTCTTCATAATTCAAGCTTCTTAATGAAAAACAGTTTTAAAATCAGATTTAGAAGTGTAGAGATATGGTGTTTGCAGACTGCCTGATGGGCAGACAGTGATAACACAGGCAAATAATTTGTTCATTTTTTTTCTTCAAAAGATGCTAAGAAGTCATGTTAGTTACTGAAAGTTACTTCCAGAATAGGCCATCTCTGAAAGTAACATATGCATCCGGGATATGATGGCACAACATGAAATTCCTTTGTATTATGATACTTGTTGTATTCCTGTCCCTCCTCCCTTACCCAATGCTCAGTGGCCAGTAGCTTTTTCATTTGCCTAGTAGAATTTATACTTTAACTAACCACAACAGAAGAAACTTTAACATTTTTGGCAGAGCTGCTTCACAGTACCAAACATTCAGAATCACCATATCACTTCCAACAGTGTTCAGTACAATGGAACTTAATGACACTCATAAACGAATGACTAAGACTAAGTATAAGCAAAACTTTAAATTTAATAATATACTACAATTTGTTAAATTTACATTTTTCATGTTGCTTCTTGGGAAGCAAGTTTAAGCAATTCCTTCTCACTTGCATATGGGGACCATACCAATCCCACTAGAGTAGCATCAGCCTCAAGGAGAGTCAAATCTTCAGTGGCACCAAGGAATCGAGCAGCCATCTCCATTTCATTTATACGAATTCTAACTTTTGCACCTCTAACATACACCCTGAAGGCATTTAAAGAGAAAAAGAAAACACACTACAGACACCAATTAAGCACATAACCATATTATTATAAATTACAGATTAAAAAAAATCATGATGAAAAAAACTGAAGGACCAACCTGTGCTTCAAAAAATGCCCAATCCAAGGGTTTAACCAAAATCATTAATAAAAGGATTTTGGTTTAAAAGGCAAGGTATACTGTATTCATCAAAAGTTCTTTTCTGGTAAACACAAGAAAGATTTAAATGGTTTTTGATACACATCAAAGAATATAGGGGTTTCACTTGCATTTCCTGTTTGTGTTTCCAGGCATACAAATCCTGCAGCATTTAGAGGTTTGGACACTGTTAGGTACCAAATTCATTCACACATATCTGCCTGTTTATAGATGATTAGCCAACTGAGCTGTAGTAATTATATAATAAATCAAAGCAAACTTTGCTAATGGCATTTCATTATACATAGATCATTTTTGAATCAAAGATGATACTTATTAAAATGTCAGTAAAGGAAACTTGCAACAAGGGCCAATCCCTCAGAATTAACAAAATATGGGATAAGAAAAACGATGAAAAAAAGCCGTTTTATCGGTGTATATTGATAGTAAACCAGCAAGCTTTCACCACAAAACGTGTGGCTTCGTCAGGCAGGATTACGGGATAAAGCAAACTTAGAGTTCTAAACAAAATTCAAAACACTAGATATCAGATATTACGCACAAGGGTAACAAATGCCACCAGCAGGTCACGTGCTGTTCACAGTAATGCAATGCATTAGGAATGCGTCAGGTGTCCGGAAGGTCAACTGATGCTCCTTCATTGCATACACTCTGGTTTGTTAAAATTTCAACAGTTTCTCTGAAAGTGGTAGCTTTGGCGTTCGTGTACGGGGCAATCTTCTTGAGCCCATTCCATTTAGGAGTAGTGGAGTTGTTCTTGTCTTCACGTTCCAACGCTGTTGTTAGTCTCCTGTTTCTCTTATGCTCAGCCAGTCTCAGGCGGAAGGAGCACTTTGTCATTCCAATGTAGTATTTCGTGGTCCCGTCCAGGTATCCAAGTGGCATGGAGTACACTCCTGTGTCTGTGAGGTTTGTTGCGGCGCTCTTCCTCGATGTGAGCCACGAGGATAACGGTCTCATCGCCCTTTCTCCAATACCCAGTCCGAACTTCCTAAGAGAGTTCTTTAGAAAATATGTGAATCCCAGAACATATGGGCATGATCCGACATAGCACAACGGGGTGTTGTTGACGTGCTTGCCAGGGTTAGCGAATCTGATTTTCGCTTTCATGATGACACGCTCAATTATTTGGGCATCAAAGCTGGCAGAAGCCACCAGTGTTTGCAGCGAATCGATCTCAGAGAGCAGTGCGGTGTCGGTTTGTGAAACATGGGATAATTTTCTCACATCGTTTTCGCAAAATATTAACGAACAATCAAAGTCCCGAAAATTCAACAGATTCCAGCAGGTAGATGGCAGCACAAGACCACAACCCTATGATAAAAGATTTAAAAGTTGATCAAGAAGAGTACAACATATGTGATTTGATGGCTGGCAAAAGTCCTAGTTGCTGAAATCATGGTCCCATTATAGTTTTCTTTACTGGCATTTTAATAAGTATAATCTTTGATTAAAAAACGATCTATGGCCTGTAGTACTTTTCTAACCCTATATTGCCATTATGGACAACTAACCGGTCATCCTGATGGCTCACATAGAGCGGACAACCTCCAGTAAAACATCTAACAGCAGTTACGTGCTTCCTGAATGCTAATCAAAGCCACAAGACTATGCTGTGTGCTTGCCAATAATTTGGTCAGTGATTAAAAAGCTACTTTTTAAAAGTAGTTTGCTACTGCTACAACTACATTCATGAAAAAGTAGCTTTCTACAGTCCTATTTCTGAAAAGTAGCTACTTTTTAGCTACTTTACTTTTACACTTAAATTAAAAATGCAAATTCTTAGGATGATCTTTACACCTACATTCTTGCTATGGCATTCAGAGCTAAAATACAAAAGATAAATTACACAAGTAATTTAACTCTGTATATACCTCTTAGCTCTGATCATCATGTGGAACATATTTTGACATCCCAAAACTGCAGTTTTCCAGAAGTTAAACTATGTAGAAATACTGATAGCAAGTTCATATATTTTGAAAATTAGAAATTTTAATTACCCATTGCCCCACTGGGGCAGCTTATCCATCATATGGTTTTTACAGTTTTCTACACATAAACATGCTTTCTTTTCTACAAAGTAGCCACAGCTGGGGCTCAGATCAGTCATCCTAGATGGGGACGGGTTAAAGATAAAAACTGGTGATTTTTCCAAGTGATCAGTGGATAAAAAACATTTAGTGGCCACTTTGCTTAGGGGTATTTTGCACTTGTATATACATTTTATCTCTGCACTGTGTATCTTTTATATATTTAGATAAATGTATTCTATAAATACATAACGGCTTAGTATTTGCACGAGCACACTATTCTCTAATGCAATTGAATGGATAAATATAACCTTAAAAGTTCTGTTTTTTTTTCTTTTTCGACATGAACCAAATTTTCTAGCCAAACAATTTTTATTGAAAAAATTTCATTATTTTTATATTTGGTCTCCTTTGAATAAAAACTATCCACCATAAAATGAAAGCAATGTGTGGGTTAAAATTTCTAAGCTCAGTACTTTGGCTTTTTTCTAAAGTCATTTTTTGCATAAGCATTGTCCTGTTAAGAATACTTCCATGCCGCACCCTATTCTTTCAACTTCTGTGTTGCTTGGCACCAGCCCTTGCGAATGTCGGTAGCCAGTGGCCAAATGGTGACCAGACATTTTGTAGTGGCTAGTAAATTTTTTAATATAGTAGACAACGATGGCCAGTAGATTGTTTTTCCCCAAGTGAGCAACTATTTTGTCCAACTGTTACCCCCATTTGTGAATGAATATCAAGTTCAGTTTTCTCGCCCTTGTTCCTGCAGCTGCTTAGAAACTGAATGGAAGTGAAGGTGGGATTCGAGAGAAACTTAATCTGCCGACAGATCAGCCTGGAGCAACCAAAGAGTCAAGGTTACTAAAGCAATATTTGCCGTGTTATATTTGATCTTTGTCATGGTATGTGTATCTTGGCCATGCCAACCTTTGCCATGGTATACTTTGCACCAAGTATTATGTCATCTACAAGTAAAAGAATTATCTTTGAATCTCTGTTTAGCTGCATATATGCTGAACAAAAATAAACAAACTGGTACATCATTGTTTTTAAGATGTTGCAGCTATTACATCTAATGCCATGTAGTACTGCTCCTTGTGAGCATGGCTTTTCAGAAACGAACCTCTTAAAAACGAGTAATTAAGCATATGTGAATAGTGACACTTTAATGACTTAATGATGATTAGATGTAATGGCCCTTCAATTGAAGATTTTGATGCTCAAAATGCTATTCAATTGTGGTGGGCAGATACCTCTGATGGGAAGATCAGACACTGTACATATCAGTGGTAAACTGTACCAACATTATTACTGCCACTTTATGCATATATATCCTAGCTTTTGTCCCTTTGTTTTAAATATTATTAAAGAAATTAGACATCTAACTTCAATGGCCTCTCGAAAATAAATTATGAGTAAATTAACATAGAGTTTTTTAATGTTGTTACAGCACTGAAAATAAATTGTCAAAAAATCAACCATTTTGGAACAAAAGTATATGCACTATTTATTTGCAGTCAATCTAATGATCCTATGCAGTAACTGCTCAGCATGTGTTTTTATGAAGTTAATGGGGAGGGGTATCTCATTAGAAAGGGGGAAAAATCAAAACATTCACCCGTTAAATTTCATAGAAACGTAAGTACAGAAATAACTGAACTATATATTTTTTAACTTTGCATGGCCAGTAGATTTTGCCATTTGGCTAGTAAAATGTTTATTTCACTAGCCACATTGGCTAGTGGAAATTTAGCAGTTTTGCAAGGGCTGCCTTTTTGAATTTTTCTTACCAAGCTACATATAAAGGGTGATTCAGCTAAGCGTGTACAAACTTCTGGGAGGGGTAGGTTGCACAAAGACAAATCAGAATCACATAGCAATGCAGTGTCAGAAACGCCATCTTCATGCGGTAGATGGCGTTGTTCGGCCGCGGGACTGCTCATACGTTCTTTCAGGATACCGTCATTTGTAAATCGCCTGCAGAGGTAGTAGGATGGCTGAGTTCACAAACGCAGAAATGGCTGATATGCACCTCGCATACGGAGCAGCGGACGAGCCGCCATGCGACTGTACCAGGAGTTACTGGATATTTCGGGAGGACGTCTTGCCAGAGCTATTGAATGAACAACAAGTCCCTCAGTCGCTGCACCATGCAATGTGGTTCCAGCATGATGGGGCCCCCGCTCATTTCAGCAATGACGTTTGTCATCACCTAAACATGACATTTGGACATCAGTGGATCGGGCATAGTGGTCCCGTCCTGTTCATTGGACTGCAAGATCGCTGGACTTAACATGCCTTGATTACTTCTTCTGGGGCTACATCAAAGGACTGGTGTACAAAATCTCCGTTGAAAGTGATGAGGACCCTGTAGCACGCATCTCTGTAGCTACTTCGGAAGTCCGAGACACCAGGAATTTTCCAAAATGTACATGATTCTATGTGCCGACGATGTCAAGCACGTGTTACAGCTCATGGTCGCAACTTTGAACACCTGCTGTAACCTCAATGCATTTTGCAAATGTCTTGTGAGTAATAAAAAGCATTTTGTTCTCTTATGTGCTGCTCTTTCATTTCTCGTCTTCTCTGTACACTAGCACATGAAGATGGCGTTTCCGACCCTGCATTGTGATTTGGAGTTGTCTTTGTGCAACCTACCCTTCCAAGAAGTTTGTACATGCTTGGCTGAATCACCCTGTATATATGTTTTTAATTTTCATTGTTTGTCCCAATTTCCCTTTGAGATTTCATTCTTATTTTGTATGTTTTTATAATCATATTCCTCATGCTTAATGTCATCTGTAATAGTGAAAGGGTGACTCAGCATTTCCTAAGAATTTTTCTAATGAAGTGCACATTTTCTTATTTCTGACTATCTCTTCAAAACCAATCACTATAGCAAGCATTTTGCCCTCTTTTCCCTTTTCTAAAGCAAAACTCAGTTTCAAAATAAGTACTTAATTTGTCTGTGATGGAAAAAACACTAAAAATATTTGTTTAAAGCGAATTAATGGCCCAAAAACACTAAAATATTTCAATGAAGGAAGAAATATTCTTCATAGCACATGGGAAATTCACAGAATATTCAAGCAAAGCAAACTGAATTTGCTTGTACAACTTACTAGTCATCCATGTAACACTTCTCAGAAAACTTGAAAAATTCATTGTTTTCTGAGAAGTGTTACATGGATGGCCAGTAAGTGGTACAAGCAAATTCAGTTTGCTTTGCTTGAATATTCTGTGAATTTCCCATGTACTATGAAGAACATTTCTTCCTTCATTGATTTATCTGTGGTACTGGTGATCTCCGACCTACATCCGTCCGGATGGAAATTGGGTCAAAGCGCTATGAGGAAGCATGGATGCTTCGACTAGCGAAAATCTGAGGACTTTCAGATTCCTAGGAACTTCACTGTACTGGGTGGTGTAATGGTTAGCATACTCGGCTGGTAATCAGGAGATGCGGGGTTCAATTCCCGCCCAGGACGATGAAATTTTCAAGTTTTCTGAGAAGTGTTACATGGATGACCAGTAAGTTGTACAAGCAAATTCAATTTGCTTTGCTTGAATATTCTACTAAAATATGTGTTTAAAAAGTGAATTAATGTTCCAAAAATGCTAAAATATTTGTTTAAAGTGAGAATTAATGTTCCAAAAATGCTAAATTATTTGTTTAAAGCAAATTAATGTTCCAAAAACGCTACTGCATGCACACCATGAAGGAGAAATGCAACTTTATTGAGAATGAAAAACAGCAAGGAAAGTTGAAGTTCCAATTTGGAAGTTCCACTTTTTTTTTTTTTTTTAACAAAGCTAAAAATACTTGGTCCTTTTGTCTTATGATAAGCAGGAAATGACTAAGCAATGAGAAACCTTAACATTAAAATGCGCATTGCTGAAGTCAGCTTGTGACATCAAAGTTCCATCTTAAGCTCTGGTGTTCTTTACTTTATGCCCTAACTTCAGTACGAAAAAAATTGCCTCCCCCTTTCTGTAAGAGTGAATCTATAAATAGATTGCATCCACTTTATTTACTGAGCATTTTTCCACATGTGGAGTTGGATGGTAGAAAATGCACTAGCTAAAAACAATAAGTGTTTAAAAACATAAATTCTTAAGTAATGAAAAAATAATTTGACCATCAGTCCATATGGACAGGCAAATTTTCAAGCATGGTGAGTAAAGCAACTTTTTCTACTGGCCATTTTGTTTTATACACTCGTCACGCGGCCACTGCTAATTTTTATCTTTAGGCCGGGTTCAAGTTTCATATGAAGCACGCATTGGTGGAGCACTCTTCTTACTAGCACTGCATCTCTCCCTACTATGAAACTAGCAGCGGTGACTGTGTGACTGCTTATAGTCCTTAGAGTTGTTCACAAAGATTATTCAACCTCGGAGAGGGGGTGGGGGGAGAAAAAGAATTCTTGTCTACAAACAGAAACACTGCATTTGCTCAGTCGATTCTTAGAAGAATATTACACTTCAAACAGCGTTATGTACATTAAAAACATATTGCTGGACAAAATGGGAAAGGGAATATAATAATTTCTTTTTCTTCCTGCCAGTGATATAATACAACATCAGCATATATATACCAGTGCTTTATTCTGCAGAAAATTTCCTCTGTATCTAGTGACACGGAAAATTTGTGTCCACATTTCCACCGATGTGCTTCTGCGTACAGTTTCAATATTTGTGTTATGTGATCTTTCTAAATAGTAAAAATACATACATGTTCAGCATGCAAAAGGATTAAGTAAAAAAAAAACTGTTAAAGGTTTGGATGGTTTTCAAAATGTAAGGCACACTCATCAGCCCATGTTCCAAATTAAAAAAAATGTAGCTACAGCTACATTTTTTCTATTTGTAGCATTGCTACATACAATGCTAAAAAAATGTAGCAATGCAAAAAGAAAAAATATGAAGCAGTAGCTACATTTTTTTTGTAGCATCGCAACAAATAGAAAAAATGCAATCATCATTTTTGTTCTGTAAATATTTTTTTTGTAGCATCACAACAAATAAAAAAATGTAGCTGCTGCAACATTTTTTTCTATTTGAAAAAATGTGGCATCACTACAAGTTTCAAGTGGCGGAAGCATTCAAGGATGGCAAATGCAGTGTGCACATTTTTTTCTATTTGAAAAATGTAGCAGTTTTCTAATGTCTTGCAGACAAATTCAGTGATCAAGTAGTACTGCTGCTGTAGTCTATCTAAAGATAGAAAAATGCACCTACTGCTACATTTTTCGATTTGTAACAATGCTACATTCAATGCTATTGTAAAAGTAGCGTACTACAGCAGCAGTACTACTTTGATCACTGAATTTGTCTGCAAGACATCCTTTTGTTACCTACAACATGCAGCTTTTCACTTTATCATTGAAACATGTGAAAAACAAAATAAATTTGTATGAGACCCAACTTGGCCTCCTGAGTATATACATCTTCGGCAGCTGTCATGTGCTCACAGAAAATTTACATATGGGCTTCACGTGATTGAATGTCTTCACATATCACATTGCAGTCATGATGACAAGCTCTTTTAGCCCCACGACATTCTGTAATCATCAGATTTCACGTGAGTACTGAAGTTTTGGAGACTGCAGTGCATATATATATATATACACACCAAGACCAGCTTACATAGATATGACCCGCCCATTTCATGCAGCTCCATGACAGCCCTTGCGAATAAATCTGCCTCTAGATGGCGCTGCATTTCGGTGGTTCTAAGAAGCTGGCATGAGCATTAAATGTTAGTTTCTATCAATTTCTATTAGAATTTTTTCCACTGTTAGCACAACAAAATGTCATACTGTTCAATGCCATTCTGTAAATTAAAAAAAAAAAAAAAATGTTAACGACATTCAAATTTCTTTTTGCAAGTTCTCCTGCAATCATGATCAGCTTAATTTCCCATTTTGATTGACAAAATGGCACTCATCAGTATATTGTGCTAACAGAGGAAAAAATTCTAATAGAAACTTGGAAAAGTCATCTTTCAGAACATGTGCTTATGCACAAAGGTGAATTAGCCCTAATGGACTTAACAGTGTGATGCATGTTCCAAGCAATTTGCTCGAAAAAGTAATTTTTCACAGCATATGGCTATGCCAATAGGTGAAAAACCTCATCAATGTGATGTGTGCTCCAAGCAATTTGCTCAGAGAAGTCATCTTTCAAGGCTTATGCTTATTCATTCAGGTGAAAAGCTGGTAAATGTGTAGTAAGCGTCCTAAATTATTTCGTCGGAAAAATGTAAGTATCTGGAAAAAGTGCAACGTACAGATTTTAGAGTACGGAAAATAATGGCAAATGGTGCAGAAATTTCATATTTTAAATGTTTTAAAGATTTTGATCGTAATATTTACCTGTAAGTGCAATGCTGTGAAGAGACCTGCAGTAAGCCTAATGCATCACTACCGTGACGATGTTTTGCTCCGTTAAAAGGAAGGTTTGTTGCTGTACCAAAATGACGGGTGGAAGAGTACAAGAGAAAGTGATTACGTTGTTGGCAGGAGAGCAATAAATGTTGCAGTGATACGCTACAAAAAAGAGGTCCAGATTATCCACCCTTTATTTTGTTGAATCGTGTAGGTTGTTGGCAGGAAAAAACATCTTTGATTTGCAAAACATACGCATCAGTGAGATAGAAACTGACCTGCGAAGAAAGTATTAACAAGAGAACTAAAAGTACAGTGGCACAGCAGATCAGCTACAAATGGAAGCAGAACCAAAAGTTATTCTTCCCCAGTTTCCTTTAGAACACAGAAAGGCATATTTGTACTTTCTATTTGGAATCATGGGATGATGTGTGAAAGAACGAAACATTTCTCAACATCTGCTTTAAAAACAATGACAAAACATGAACAAACTATATTCTGTAGGGTACGAGTACACGATGCTTCGCTCCCCTGGCAAGAATGTATGCGGCTGCACTTGTAGTCATCTGTGCGTGAATTACACGTCGCAGTGAATCTTCCTTTCAACAGAGCAAGGCTTGACATCGTTGCAGTAGTGATGCGTTAGGCCTACCACAGCGTCTCTTCTCAGTACAGGTAAATATTACGATAAAAATCTTTAAAAGACATTTAGAACATGAAATTTTTGCACCATTTGCCATCAATTTCCATACTCTAAAATCTGCACATCGCACTTTTTCAAGGTACTGACATTTTTACGACGAAATAATTTATCTACACATTTACGGAAAAGCCTTACCAATGTGATGTATGTTCCAAGGAATTTCCTTGGAAAGTGTCCTGAAGTCAGCGTTGACTTGAAGTTTTTGTTATATTAATTTTCAAATAACACACCCTACTTTCAAAAATAGAAACAGAACTGAGGAAAAAACACAAACTTATCCTGTGCTTCACGACAAAGCTGTAAACACAAGACCAGTAAACACTATCAGCTTTCTGCCATAACTCGATTAGAAAACTCGTCTCGTAGTAAATTTGAAACGTACCTGCCTTTGCCGAAAGCACAAATATTACAATTGATAAGTTGGTCTAGTTAGGTCCAATTTTTTTTTTTTAATTTTTTTTTCTATTGTTTTATTGCCTGGGACACAGATCAACCGCTAGCTTCAGTAACGTACAAGTACACAATATGATGTGACAAAAGGTACCGCCATCTGGTGACAAATAAATGCTACAGGGCAGGGCAAGATTTCATCTTTTTTGCTCACTAGCAAATTTTGCTAGTGACTAAATAGTTTGCTAGCAAAACATTTGCATGACTAGCAAGTAAAACTAAATCCCATCGTAACTTATTTTCTAATAAAGTTACACAGAAATTTAAATGTGTATAAATATTTTGACTTACCTTTTTGAATAATGAATAGAATCTTAGATAAGTTTAGTGACTATCTTTATTATTAATTTCTAACAAATTCTCATACCACATGAATATATTTCACTGACATTCTAATTCAGATTTCTTCCCAAATGGTTTACGCTCAGGGTGTCTGACTTTGTCATCATACCACTTTTTAACTGCTGACCGTGGATTAAAAATCTCTTTTTGTGGCCCTTCTATTTCAATTGTCATCAGAGCATTTAAAGTTTCAACAGACAAATTGTTCCTCCAATCCCCTTGTGTTCTTTTTAAAAAACTGAATCCCACCTCACAACATGCAGTACTAAGTGGAAGTATTGCACAAATTTCTGCTAAACTTCTACACACTTCATATCTGCCAACTACCACACAATGCCGTAGAATTCTACGGAATTAGTTGTCTGACTACGGAACTCACTATCAAAACTACGGATTCTACAAATTTTCATTTTGTTTCAAATTTTTCTTTTGCTATTATTTTTATGATATACACGAGATTCTTACAGGGATTCGCAGAATCCCGCTTTATTCTGAAGATCAATATTTGGGAGAGGTGGGGGGGGGGGGTAGTTTTCCATCTGGAGACGAAATTTCGTGCTTCAAAACTTTCGAACACAGTAGTGAAACGGAGTAAGAACATTTTGCCGTAATCGCAAATTTTTCTCCCAATGTTGTCTTTGTGTCCGCTTTTCTTGTTAAATATCATTTTATTGCATAAATGTTTGCATTTTAGCTTGAAACTGTGGAGAACAATTTGCAAAAACAGAAGTTGGCTGCTGCAAAATTTTTCTGTAATCTTCAGGCATGAGATTCTTCCGCGAATTCAAGGAATTCCGTCTTTATGAAACTAGAAAACGAAAAGTCGACGGAATTTGGATTTTTTCCGTAATCATAAATATTTTTTTCTCACGATGTTGCCTCTGTCAAGTATTATTGCTCATCAACATTTTACTGGATAAATATTTGTATTTCAGCTTGAAAATACAAGGAAAATTTCCAAAACCAGAAGTCAGACGAAGCAAAAGCTTCTTCCGTAATCGTTTACCCCCCTCCACGAACACGTTTCGTAAAAAAGCGTCTATCTATGCCACGCAATAAGGCTAGTTACTATGGATAAGACTTTTGCCAGTGTTGGCAGGCTATTTTCAAGTAACATTTTTGTTTGCTTCTTTCGGTTTTGTCTACCATCCGAATAAGTGGAATTATTCTTGCTTATTCATCACTGATCATTAGAGCGCAGTATTTGATGTATACACGACTATCAAGACTTGTGGAAGTAGGCGATCGCTTGGCTTAGGGTACGACAGGAGATGAGGACAAAGTTCGTGGGGCAAAAGAAGGGAGGGGGCAGAGCAGGTGGTCAAACAACCGATCCATCCCAGAGCTCTGGGTTGCCACAGCAACCATTGCCAACGTCACGTTCAGTTTCTGTAATAGACCAATGAGGGCACGATGGAGAGGAGTTTCAATGCACTTTTACGACAGTTTGGAAGGGATGAAAGATATGGGGAGGATGGGTATTAAGTGTCGAAAGGAAATTGGCGAAAGAGAATCGCTGATCGTCGCTGTTTTAACAAGTGATTATAGAAACTGTTACATAAACTTCGTGGATTAATAATGATTTTTGGTTACTTTAAATAAAGAAATTACCTTACTAGCAATATTTGCTACTGCGATTTTTTTTCACTAGCAAATTTGATTTTTCACTAGCTATTTGCTAGTTGCTAATCAGTGAAATCGCGCCCTGCTACAGGGGCAGCACAGTTTCAGAAAGGGAGCCTCTGAATGGGTAGGTCATATCTATGTAAGCTGGTCTTGATACATACATAAGTAGGCTATTTCAAATATATGTGGACTGGCAGCACTGTGCCATTGTTATGGAAATGAGTCACATGTATATGGTGGAGGAAGATTTTCCCATCTGTGTTGTGTTAGTTTGAGTGAAGGCAACACACAATCTTTTTTTTTTGTGATGTAGTGTAATAGGTCACATGAAGTGTGTATTACAATGACAGATGAGCACGTATAAATGCTAATTACCAGAAAAAGAATTGCAACTAAACTTTGTGTAAAGTTACGCAAAAGTGGCCAAGAAATGTTTCAGGTGATTCAAGAAGCATATGGTGCAGAAGCAGTGGGCAAGTCACCTGTATTCAAGTGGCGGAAGCATTTCAAAGATGGCAAATGCAGTGTGCAGGATAACCTGCGAAGTGGCGTCCGCCAACATCAGGGATCAAAGAAACCATTGTGAAAGCCGAAAAATGATTAAAGGACAATAAACATTTATCAATTTGTGATTTGGGACTGCAGTTGAATGTTGGTGCAGCAAGATGTCCTGAAATTACAAAGTCGCACCTGAAAATGTCTCGTGCTTGTGCAAGATGGGTGCCAGATGATCTTAATGAAGAACAAAAATAATACCGCATTGAACTGTGTCATGATTTTCTTCAAAGAGTCGAAACAGATTCTGACTTTTTTTATTGAATAGTCACTATAGACAAAACTTGGATAAAACATTTTGATCCATAATCAAAACAACAGTTAAGCATATGACAAAACACTGACCCCAAGAAATTCTGAGTTCGTGGTTCTTCAAAGAAATTGATGTTGACTTCGTTTTTTAACACCCATGGGCACAGGAGCAGAAAGTACTCAAAACTGCGACGTGCATCTGTTGTAAGATATTTTTTTTGTAGAACATATTTTGTTAAATCTTAAAATTCAGTCCCTTGCAGAACATTTTTTTATCTTAAATTTGTGAGCTTTTAGTTTCGTTGTAAGATATACAACGAAACTGAAAGCATATTTATATATATATTTAAGCATATGTTTAACGTATGCTTAAATATAAATAATGGAGTTACTGGCAGATCGCGGTATGCGAGCGAGCGCTACTTACTCATGTACCACGATCTGCCAGTAACTCCTCTTGTCTACACTCCCCGCCCTTCTGCCCAGAGCACCAAACAATCCCCCATCCCTCACTCATCCAATTCGAGCTTTGAAACCCACCCCTACCATTTGGGATGGTAGCTGATTGTTCCTCCCTGTGCTTTTTGAAAGACCCTTTTCCCTCTCCCGACTAGTATGTTGTGAAAGTGAGAGGCGCCAAGCAGTGTTAAACCACATATTGCTGGGAAGAGTGTTTGTTAGGTGTCCATCTTCGAAAAAATTACTTCAAGTCAACAACAGCAGAACTCATGGGATTGTGGAATTCCAGCCCAAAGTTTTAAACTCCAGCCAAAATAAAGTTGCTAGGAAGGAGTCACCTACCTGCCTTAGAAAATTTTAGGGAAAAAAATAACAATATGCACACACGCACACACACACACACACATATATATATATATATATATATCATCATTGTCAACCATTATCAATCCACTGCTGGACGAAGGTCTCTCCAAGCCTCTTCCACAATGGTCTGTCTTGTGCCAGTCTCCTCCATGTCACTCCCGCATACTTTCGAATTTCATCCACCCATCTCCCATGTGGTCTTTTTCTGGGTCTTTTCCTGTCCCTTGGAATCCAATCTAAAATTTCAACTGTCCATCGATGGTCTGTTCTTCTGGCTGTATGTCCAGCCCATTGCCATTTCAGGGATTTTACTCTGATCATGATGTCTTCCACTCAGATTGCCATATATAATATATATATAATCTGGGTCCGTATTTTGACCACTCACAAAATTCGAGCTTTGAAAACGTATCCTTCATAACATTACATGCGTTAAAAACTAATCATTCCCCGAGTAACGAAAATTGCAGTTAAATACATCGTTCATGACTGGAATATAATCAATTTATGGACGATTGAATCAGCTTCTATACGCAGCAGCCTGGACAATTCATTTTGCATATCACCAACTGCTACAAATCAGGCAGGGGATTCTTTCGTGGAATTACATGTTTTTCATTATTTGGGATTGATACAAAACTGAAGAGAATTTGGAGAGAGGGGATTAATATGTTTGTTTGTGTGTGTGTGGTGGTGGGGGGGGGGGGGGAGTCGTTTTCCATCTGGAAACAGTATTCCATTCTTCAAAACTTAAAATTTTTCCCGTAATCGTTATTTCTTCTTCTTGCAAAGTTGCTTCTGCCCAGATTGTTGCTAAATATCAGTCTATTGCATAAATGTTTGTATTTCAGCTTAAAACTGTAGGCAACAATTTTCCAAAAACGTGAATTTGAAGGAGCAAAAATTTCCCTGTAATCTTTAGGCTCTTGCGGATTCGGAAAATTTTGCCTTTGTTGTAATCATTTGCGTCATTCTCGAGAGCGAAGAGAATTGGAAAGGGGGGGGAGTGAATTTTTCAGCTGTAAACGGAGATCTATCTTTCGAAAACGTAAGCTAGACAGAGCGACGATTTCAACCATAATAGTAATTTTTTTCCTCGTGATTTTCTCTGTTCAGTATTAACGTAAAATATGATTTTGTTCAATAAATTATTGTGTTTCAGCTTCAGAATGGGGGAAAAATTTCCGAAAATGAAAATCGGACTGAGCGAAGAATTCGGAAAAACTGTGCTCCACTCAGAATAGCTCTGACATAGCTCCCTTATGTTTTGATATTCAATAGACAATAGGCTACATTGCTGATCTATTGAATAATAGTGTATATTTTGAAAATGAGGGAATTGTTCACATAATTATAAGAAGAGCAAGCATTTTATCGAATTTTGAATAATAAATATTTCCAAGAACTTATGTCAGTTCTGAGCAGAAGAAAAAATTGGATGACCTTTCCAATTTCATTGAATTTGTAACACAGTCTGAAGAAGAAAAAAGATTTATTCTTTGAGTACACCTGTTTTTGTCACTTGGATCTATCGAAATATGCAAAAAGAAGGAGAAGTGGAACATTTTTTCCAGATTAAGGCTCTCTTTTAAAACAAGCTCTAAATAAAATGAAAGCAGAGATTCCAAAACTTATTAAGTATGCTGTTTTTGTTTTCTCTGCTTGTCTCGGAGGCAATTAGTGAATCCTGGGGTTCAACAATTGACATATTGTATATTATAAGTAAAAGACTCAATACTAATAATGGAGATGATGTTAAAGTTGGAACAAATGATAAATGACTGTTTATAATTATGTCAAACAGAGCACAGTTTGGACATAAGTCAGTTCAAAAAATACTGTAAGCTGCCCTAGTTTCAATGTATGGACCAAATTATTTCAAACGGTTTGTAAATAATTCATCTGCAACAATGCGTACGATTTAACTTCAAAAGTTATTAAAAGAATATCAAATTTTAAATACATACCTTAGTTCTAAATAAATTTATTTGTTTTAAATGACAGGTTTATGTATTGTTATATTTAACAAGGGGTTTCAACTGATGGTTATTTTTTAATGTTTGTTTTACTGTGATTCACACTTTGCCTGCAGAACATTTACAATCTTTGGAAATCATGTTGCAGAACACTGAACGCAATTCTACTCCTGGGCTGGTGGGATAGTATTGCAGCATTGGGTGCCCAAGAAACAAACAGTTAATTCACAATATCGTGCTCACATATTGCGAGTTTACCTGAAGGGAGCAATGCGCAGGAAAAGACTGGTACTGCTAAATCAAGAATAGTTTCTTCTTCAGGATAATGTGAGGCAGCATGTGGCCAAACTAGCAATGCAAATTTTGAAGAAAATTCGTGGCTAATGTCTTATCAGATCTTACATACAGCCCAGACCTCACACCCTGCAATTTCTGGGCTTTCTCAACACTTACAAAAGAGTTAAGAGGAAAGAAGTTTAAGACAAATGTGAAAGTGAAGGCTACCACATCCACTACCTTAAAGCGGCTTTCATAAAACTGACTGCAACACATGATTCAGAAGCTAGTGGACCGCTGTAAGCAGTGTATATCATGTGAAGGTTGCCATTTCAAAAAGGAAGCCCATATCAACCTCCAAGTTCGGAACAATGCCTTCAGTCCATGTACTTTTGAAACAGCTCTAATATACAGGGTGTCCGAAAAATAACTGCGCACTGAAACTAACACTCACCATGTTGAACTGGTTCCTACAGGAGATGGAAATGGGCCCCACCAATGTCCAGACATATTTGCACAAGCTTCTGCATGTTGGTGAAGACCTTTCTCAGGGTATGTGGTGTGATTTGCTGGATGTGGGTCGTTATCACAGCCTGCAGCTCTTGAAGTGTATGTGGATTACCTGCATACACCTTCCCCTTCAGTGCTCCCCACAGAAAAAAGTCAAGCAGTGTCAGATCCGGTCACTGGGCAGACCACAGTCCCCGATGATGCATTTCTGAAGAATTCCTCCAGGAGCTGTATTAATGTGCCAGCAGTGTGAGCAGTTGCACTGTCTTGCTGGAACCATCCTTTGTTGATTCCCCACTCCGTGAGTTTGGATATGAATGGTTGTATATAATATAGGCATGGTACTGTTCTGAGGTAATGGTTTCACTGAAAAAAACAAGCGACGGCACACCAAGCATCGACTTTCTGGTTGTGGAGAGGCGCTTCCTTAAAATCGTGGGGATTTTTAGTACCCCACAGACAAGTGTTTTGGCTGTCGATGTACCAGGACAGGTGGAACCATGCCTCATTTACGTAAAGAAGGTCACGTCCAGTCTACAGGAACTCTTGGAACCACTTGCAGTACCAAATACGGGCCTCATGGTTTGTTTCTTTCAGCTGATGCACAACAGACACTTCATACTGGTGGAAATACAATTCCTTTTCAGAATATTGTGGGCTGTACTTTTTGGTACATTAGCTTGTTGTGACAGCCGCCTCACGGACTTGACACAAGTCCCTGAGGCGGCTGTATGGTCTCGTCTCTCTTAGTGGCCTACCAGGGAGGGGGCATGCAGAACACTACCAGCTCCCTGAAACTTTGCTATGAGCTGACGTACCGCATTATGGTGAGAGACATCTGCATCACAAAATTTCCTAGCAAACTGTTTTTGCATTTCATCCATGTAATTGTCATTGTGGCGAAAAACACGTTCCACCAAAAACAATCTCTATTCAACCGTCAACACCACTGTCCCTGTGCCGAGCAAAGTGATCAATCAACACATCTGCCTCGGTAGACTAAGCGCATGAGAATGACCTACGCTCGGAATGACAGCTACATGTGTCTGTGGGAGACACACACAGAGCACTTCCACGTGGCAGGTCACTTCAAAATTTCTTTATTATCACATTACTGTAATTTATATATTCAGTGCACAGTCATTATTTGGACACCCTGTACATATACAAGGTTTGTCCGGAAAGTAATGAGACCACTTTTCCTGGGTCAATCAGAAGGGCCGGAGGGCAGAGTCTCCAGGCATGATGGGTGGCGGGGTATGTTAGGTAAACAATCGATGTCTCGTGACTCTCATCAGTTGGCTCTCAGCTTTTACAGTGAGGATCGTTTGCAAAGTGGACAGCTGTGTGAGCGGCGCATAACGGTCAAAATGCAGAAGTGTTGAACAATGGTACGCAGTAAAGTTGTGTTAAACTTGAAAAATCTGCCACAAATACGCTTGCTATGATACAGAAAGCCTATGGGAAGGGTGCTAAAAAGCACAAGTGTTACGGTAGCACAAAACGTTCACAGAGAGAGCATCAAGGATGAGCCACGCCCAAGTCGCCCTTCAAAGTCTCACACTTCGGACAATGTGGAAAAGGTGAAAGCGGTTTTGGACTCTGACCGACGTCCCGAGTGTTAGATTGGTAGCAGAGCATGTGGGAATCACAAAATCCACAGTGCATGAAATCATCACACAAGAATTGCAGATGCGGAAAGTTTGCGACAAATTGGTTCTAAGGTTCTGACTGATGAACAGAGGAACAATCGTGTGTCGATTTTACGTGAGCTTATGGACCGTGTGAGGAGTGAACCTGGTTTTTTTTGAGAAAGTGATTAAATGTGGGACTTTGACTATGATCCGGAGATGAAAAGACAGAGCTCACAGTCATACACTCCAGAGTCTCCTCATGAAGATAAAATCAATGCTCATTCGAAGATGAAATCTTTGACTGTAAAGATGCTGTCCATAAGGTGTTTGTACCGCCCGGAAAAATGGTCAACGCTGTAGTTTATGTGGAAGTGCTTCAATGGCTGAAGAACAGAGTTGTGCACGTCCACCCAGAGATCAACACTTAGGTTCTTCACCACAATAATGCGCCGCGCCATGCGTCGCTGAGAGTTTCTGGCAAAACACAACATGGCAACGCTGCCTTAAATTCCCTACAGCCTGGACTTGGCCCCGACTGACTTCTTTTTGTTTACCCGGCTCAAATCCAGCCTGAAAGGACACCATTTTAGAACTGTTACAAATGTGCAAACTGCCGCGACGAGTGCTTTGAAAGCGATCCCTGTTCCCGACTTCCAGGCAAGCTACTTGGCGTGGCAGAGCTGTATTGATGTTCAAGGATGTTATTTCGAGGAATTTTAATGTTATGTAAGTATAACTTTAATTAAACATCTGTTATTGAATAAGTCTCTTTACTTTCTGGACAGGCCTTATATAATAGGCTCCCCAAATTAGTGTGTGGCCCTCAAGAACTTGAAATATTCAGTCTTAGCCCTCAAAGAGATAAAAGTTGGCTTTGCCAATGCTATATATCCACAAGTCAGGATCTATTTTTTCATTGAAATGACAGGTGAACATACAGCCAGTAATCTTCTGGTGTCAGTAACTCTTGCAACAGAAGACACCAAACATATGCATAGTGGCATTATGCTCTGCACAAGCAATTGCCCAAAACATTAACACCAATGTTTTACCCAATTAATAGTGTTTTAACAGTGACATGGAGTTTTACCTTATTCTATAGCCTATATCTGGTCCATTAATTCAGGAGAAAGCTCTGGAAGGAACCAGGTGCCATAGTATTTAAAGCTTCAAATTGATGGTTAGATAAATTCCACAATATCCACAGTGCTTCATTCAAAGCTTTGTGTGGAGAGTCTGCTGATATGAATAAGGATACATGCAAAGGTTAGATGGTTAAAATTCACTTTTATAACTGAGAATTCTGCCACTGAAATTTACAGTGTAGATGAGACTGCATTGTTCTTCAGTGTTTCCAGAAAAAAAAACTGCTCTAAAGAAAAACATGCAGACATGGGAAGGTTTTCAAACAGCTTCTTGTAGCATTATTCTGCACAAATATAGCCACAGAAAATAAAAAGCCACTTGTAATTAAAAAAATTCATGAAACCCCACTGTTTTAAAAATCTTGATGGCATGAAACTGACTATGGATTATAGATCAAATGCCTATGACCACACATATTATGTCCAAAAAATTGAAAAGCTTGGATTAAAAAATGCATAAAGATGACAAATTATTCTCTTTACAGATAATGCTTCATCTCATTGAGACTTGCAGCTTGAAAATGTTAGTCTGCTGCTTTCCACTAAACATAACATCTGTGCCATTCTTTGAACCAATGCACAATTTGCTGGTTTAAAGCTGTGTACAGGAGGCAACTTTTAAAGCACCAAATTTGCAAAATGAAGATTATGGCATTGGCAAGTGATTTCTCAAAAAATACCAGTGTTCTTAATGTCATTCAATGGTTTAGCTTCATATGGAACAATTTATCAGAATCCACAAAGAACTGATTTTGGAAAATGAATTTTATTCTCCAAACAGCATTGTGGAGGACACATCAGCAACTGAGTATGAAAGTCAGGTGCATTTACTGTTTAAAATGAACACATTGATGTCTAAGCTATAGATTATGTAAGTTGTGGAAGATAATAAGAAAGAAATTACTGACTTCGTTAAAAGAATTAACATCAGGTGGAAATTTCAGTAAAGATGAGGAAGTACAAGAGGATGTGGCTAAAACATATCTGGTTCTGTAGTGAAAAATTATACCAGAGGCTTGTAAATTGTTGCAAAGCACAAAATCACTTTTTGCTTGAGGGACATTCCATGTGAAATCAACCAGCAAAAGTAGCATTTTCAACCTGACCATTTTTGCTTTTTATGAAACTTGGTATATTTGTAGAATTCATCAATATAAGCATATATAAATTTTTCAGAATTTTTAATGCATGCGTTTTTGAGTTATTGATTTTTGAAATTTCATCATCTGAGCAAACTTTACCTGCTAATTACTCAGGTTCTAGTAGAGCTAGGGTCATGAATTATGGCTCATTTTAAAGATCTTGAATTCGGCTTTCATTTGATATGCGACATGGCACTATTAAAAAAAAATTAATGTCAATTTTAAAATTGAAATATTAAAAAACATGGTTTTTTTTTAAATCTGAAAAAATATATGTTTAACAAACATTATTTTTCAGCATATCCTGAAAGTTTCATAATGGGATCGCTATGGGATCACTATAAAAAAATAAATAACATAGAATGACGTTACTAAACGCACCATCAGTGACTGAGGAATTGTTTATTTTGTCTGTCTAAAATGTTATATCCTTGGTGTTGGAAACACTGCAAATGTTAATGAATTAATTATAATTAGTTAAAAAGTTAATATATATCCATAAGGGTAACAAATTGTGTTTCTTTCCTAGGTTTTAAAGTAAAAGCAAAGTAAAAGATGGATGCCAGCAGACCATCCACATCAAAAGTTTCAAGTGTGGTTTAGTGTTGCAACCCCCTTGGGAAACCAAACCATAAATACAAGAAAAAAATCTGCAACCAGTTTCCAAGAATCTATTGGTACAGAACAAGTTGCTCAAAACTGGAGACAAGATCTGTGACAGTTGTCAGAAAGCAATCCAGAAATTTCACTCTGAAGCTGCTGAACATTCCTCTTCACCTTCTGACAGCAATAATGAACAAGAAGCCGAAGGCCATGCTGTTCCATCTAAAAACATTGAAGTATCAACTCCTGAAAAAGAGCATGCTATAGAAGCATTTAACAGAAGTTTACAATGTCTGGATGAAACACTAATCAAGAAAAAATGCCTGCAAGAAAAAAAAATACCCTGAAGAGAAATATAAAAAAGCTCAAGAAGCATTTCGAGCAAAATTATTGAAGTTAAGTACTGCGTCAGAACCAAAGGATATTTCATCTCCTGAACCAGAAATTATAAGACAGTTGAAAGAAACATTTCATTCCACAGAAAATAAAAGCATAAGAATGCAGATATTGAATACACTCCCAAAATCTTGGTCACTGAAACGAATTGAAACAGAATTTAGAGTTTCAAATTTTATGGCCAGAAAGGCTAAAAAGCTAGTAAAAGAAAAAGGTATCATGTCTTCTCCTGATCCAAAACCAGGAAAGACTTTAGACAAAGACACAGCAAATTGTATACAAGAATTTTATGAGAGTGACGATGTAAGCCGCAAAATGCCAGGAAAAAAATACTTTGTTTCCATTAAAATAGATAATAAGTGTCAACAGGTAAAAAATAGATTGCTTCTGAGTAATTTGCATGAATTGCATACTCTACTTGAAACATTATCAAAATCCACACAGGAGTTTTTGGACCTGTTGTTTGGAAAACTTCCAGTCCTGCTTCACCATTCTTTTATAGCAACTCAACAGTCAAGTTACTTCATCTTAAAGACACAATAACAGAAAATCAATACATAGTAATTTGTGACTTTGCTGGAAATTATTCTTTTGTATTGCAAGATGCAGCTCAGGGTTTTCACTGGAACAATGCCCAAGCAACCCTGCATCCTATAGTTATATACTATCGAGATGAGAAAACTCAGAACCTAGGACATGTAAGTTTTGTGATTATATCCGCCTGCCTAATTCACAACAGTATAGCTGTCCATCTGTTTCAGTGTTACCTAATTAATTTCATGGTCACATTTTTCTCAAAAACCTGAAAAGATATTTTATTTTTCGGATGGAGCAGCTTCACAATACAAAAACAAGTCAAACTTCCTCAGCTTGTGCTACCACGAGACTGACTTTAATATAAAAGCAGAATTGAATTTTTTTGCAACAGCACATGGCAATAATTCATGTGATGGGATAGGGGATACTGTGAAGCGATTAGCTGCAAAGGCAAGTTTACAACTTGTTTATAATAATCAAATTATGACCCCACGCCAACTCTTTGAATGGGCCACTGCTAATATTGCCTCCATTCACTTTCGGTTTGCAACAACAGAAAATTACAAAGAGGAGGAAATTATCCTTAAAACTAGAATAGCTTCTGCTAAGACAATAAGTGGTACTCAGAAACTCCATTGTTTCATTCCTGCTGGAAAACACAAATTGCTAGTCAAAACTTACTCACTTTCTGAGCATTTTAAAGAAGAGATATGTGCAGCAGATGAAGGGAAAGAGAACATTAGTTTTGAAAATATGGTAGGTTTTGTGATTAGTAAGTACTCAGAGCACTGGTGGTTGGGATGTGTACTTGGTGTGAATCAGGACACAAAGAGGTAAAAGTGAGCTTCCTGGAGCCGCATGTAGTGTTCTCCCTACAGCCTTTTTACTGGGTGGCCCACCCAGCTAATTTTCTCGGCCGCCCAGCTAAATTTTCTTTAATGAATGTTTTCACAATACACATAATAGTAAGAGGAAAACTTATTCCCACATGCACCATAAATATTGATGAAAACTGGCTGAAATCGGTAAATATAACTAATTTTTTTTTCATTTATGTACAATTTTCTATTATTTTTATCATGTTATGTTACATTAATGCCTACCACACGCTAGAGATGTTTAATAAGTATAATAATGTTAAGCAAAACATCCTTTTATTTTCTTGATTGAGAAACGGGTCATTAAAAGTACCATCCAGCTAAAAAAATTTGCCACCCAGCTGTAATAAAATTCTAGGGAGAACACTACGCATGGTCCATCTCCATCATACAAGTATCCTCAATCACCGGATATACTGTTGGTTCATAAATCTGATGTTTTGTTAAAAGTTGACCTGACAACAGATACTGGAAGAGTATATAATTTAACAATGACTGAGACTTTAAAGAAGGCAAATCAAGCACTGGCATACAAGTGCGGCAAAATTTAAAAGAAAGAAAGAAAGCAGGATACATATAGAAGATAAAATAATTTTGTAAGTGTAAATATGCACACAGAACCTTATACTGAATTATGAAATTAATTTACTTTGGGACACAGTTTCCAATTACTTAGATGTTTATTTTTTTATTCTTTAACATTCACAATGTTTAAAAGAACAAGTATGACATTTTACACCAACCACATAAAGAATAATACCCTTAAAGTCATGGGTGGAACCGGTAAGTACATCTGGCACATTTCAGCTGCATTGTTCTATGTTATTTTTTTTTTAAATAGTGATCCCATTATGAAACTTTCAGGTTATGTAGAAAAATAATGTTTGTTAAACATATATTTTTTTCAGATTTTTTAAAAAACACGTTTTTTAATATTTCATTTTTAAAATTGACATTAAAATTTTTTTAATGGTGTCATGTGGCATACCAAATGAAAGCTGAAAGCCCAATTCAAGATCTTTAAAATGAGCCATAATTCATGACCCTAGCTCTACTAGAACCTGAGTAATTGGCAGTTAAAGTTTGCTCAGATGATGAAATTTCAGGGTTTTTTTGAAATTTCAAAAATCAATAACTCAAAAACGGGTGCATTAAAAATTCTGAAAAAAATCATGTTTGTTTATATTGATGAATACTACAATTATACCAAGTTTCATAAAAATAAAAAAAATGTCGGGTTGTGAGCCTTGTTGATTTGACATGGAATGAATGGCCCTTGATATAAGGTGATGCTCTGAACCAGATAGCTCTGTTGTGAATCGCTTTGAAAAACAAATTGCGGTAGTTCTACACAATAAGAGATTTTGTGTGTGTGTGGGAAAAAAATGACCTTTTTTATATCTCAAGGTAAGCATAAAAGGTTAATTAATGATATGATAACGTACAGTAATGTCATAAAAAATATAAAATCATTCAATTGTCTTCCGATTGGTACTGTAAATTAGAAATAACGCAAAATATCCCGAGAGCATCACTAAATGACAGGTTTTACTACACGAGAATTAGCATTTTTCAGCCAGCACAAAATGATACAAACATGAAGAAATTACTTACTCGGAATTTCTGGCAGGTCTTCTGCATACACAGTGGAATTTCCCTCCGAAATCAATATACAGATCATCAGAAACTACTTGAAATATTTTGCCTATTACTACTTTTCCTTTAGGATCTCCAAGCTCGACAAACTTGGAATGCCTTAGCAAAGACAGAAAACTTTGTGGTGGTTCTTCCAAGACGACGTCTTCCCTCTTCGTTTGTATTTCTAGATCGCGAAACTTTCCGAGCGCTTTGGCAAGCCCTCCTAATTCCGTTTGTCCCGAAACGTCTTGTGGTTCGTACGGGCTACTAGAACTGCAGAAATTACGAACCAAAACATTTACTCTACGTGCATGACGTTGACACACGATCAAACGACTGATTAGAAAAATCATGATGAATTCCACAAATCAACAAAGACAAACGATGCTTAACTCCTAGAGTGTATAATACATACACAATACAACTCGCTATAGCCTATTAACAACCCTCACCCTGAAACAGACACCATTTTGAACCAAGGTCTTTAGCAAGGGTCTTTAGATACCATGTGATTTTGAACATGTTATCAAAGAATATCTAATATATATTCTTTGATGTTATTGCTTTGATGTTATTGCTAAAGAAGACATGGTCACGGTTTAATTGCATAGAACGCAAGCTTTTTTTTTTTTTTTTTTTTGTTAAAGACGATGCGGCCTATAGACTGAGGTTTGTGCCTCACAGCAACTAGTTGGCCAAGCGGTAATAGCGGTAATAGCGTCTCCTGATCACGATGAATCACTTAGATGCACGAACAACATGTGAACCCACGGCAGCATCACAAAAGTCCATCATGGGACACGCTCATAAGAAGAAATGGAGTGTGCAAAATGAGAAGCGTCTGGAGAGAATTAGAAATTGCCGCCCCGGTGGCGCAGTGGTCTAAGCGATGGCCTCTGATCATTCGTCCGAACGGGGTCCGGGTTCGAATCCCGGTGAGGCATGGATGTTGTGTTTGTCTTACGGCACTGGTTCTCTCCCTTCCCTGGAACCAGTGACCCTAAATTAGGGACGGGCGACTGCTTATAGCCCATTGAGTTGCTCACGGTGGTCGTTAAACCTCCAATAAAAAAAAAAAAAAAAATTAGAAATTTCTCCAATGCCCGAACTTTACTTTTTGCCACGAAAGCGTCCCGAAAGTCCAACAAGGAATACGTTTGAGCAGAGACGGAAGTTGTGGAAGGAGGGGTTGTCACACCAAAACAAACCCTCCGAGCGCTGTAGGCAGGGCAGGAGATGAGGAAGTGAGGAACAGTCTCAGGCCTGGAGCCACAGAAGCACATCGGGGAAGGACGTTTCCGAATCAGAAAGAGCCATCTCTTTAAAGGTGCCATGTCCGTGCGTAATTTCTGAATGATGACCGCTGAAGAACTTCGATAACAATGTTCGCTAGGCCATCTGTGATGGAAGCTGATGAACGGATATTGATCTGCCCACCTGGACGAAAGCCAGGCTGAATCAGAAGCGAAGATGATCATGTTACCACTATGCCGAGCAGCGTCGGAGGCTGTAACAGGTGGGGAGACAGACCCTCATCGTGGCCCCGTCGGGCGTCAGCGGCCTCATTCGCTGATAGACCTACATGAGCCGGGCACCAAAACGAGCACAATGTCCTCGTAGAAAGAGCAGAGGCGTTGGAAAGAATCATGCAGAAGAACGATAATGTCTTTAGATTTGCGATTTAATGCCAACAAAGCCTGTAGTACAGAACGATTATCAGTAAGCAGCAAGAGGCCAACGCACGGGCCGGGAGCAAATTCAAGCGCTGTTAGTTATTAAGGCCCACGCTTCAGCCGAGAACACTGAAGAAATAGTCGAGAAGGAGAACGAACCACTGGAATTGTTCCGTGCCCGATCGCCACCAAGGAGTTAATCTTCGAAGCGTCAGTTGCAATGATGTGGTGCGATGCTGAGTACTGAGCCAAGAACACCCCAAAGCGATATCTGAGAAGCATCGGATGCAGATATCGGTGCTGAAAAGGGAGACCCGAGCAGATAATCGAGTAGCAGGGTGCAGACGAAACAGGAGGGGTCGGTGGAGCCTGAAGAACATCGCTGTTGACGAAAATCGGCTCCTGTCGGAGACGACTGAGCACGATTCCAAGGGGAAAGCCATGGGATCTCCAAGCGTAGAATGACAAGGCGTCCTCTTCCAGAAGAAGATGAGCGATAGGCGAACGCTGACCCATCGACAGGTGGCGGTACAAAAATCGGACTGTCAGGAGGGTGATTCGAGAACGAACGCTAGCGAGTCCATATTCAGCACGCAAGACCGCAACAGGCGTCGAGCGAAGGAGATGAATGGCTGCTCGGAGGGCATGGTTGAGCAGAACCTCTAGAGAATCGCAGAGATAGTTGAGGGATGCAAACAGGATTGTAGCAGCATATTCCAGAATCGGCCGAATCACTGCAACGACAAAGGCCAGAGCGTTGGGAAGCCAAGACCCCACCGGTGGTGAAAAACAACTCTAACAGCAGACAAGGCTCGGAAGACTGACTGCTTGACGTGCGTGAGGTGGGAAGACCAAGTCAGGGAGGAGTTAAACCAGACCCCTAAAATCTTGATTGAGGACTGCCAGGCCACTGTGTCGGAACCCAACCGGAAAGGAAGGGCCGGCGACCGGCGCTTACGAGATAAGTCAACCGCGAAGCTTTTAGCAGGAGAAAGACGTAAATCCCAGGAAGATGGCCACTGCACAATGGAATCCAACGTGGATTTCATATAGCTAAGGGCCGCCGCCCAGTTGGGACTATAGGAAACAATAAAAATGTAGTCTGCAACTTTAAATTTGATGGTAAGTTCTATCAACAAAAGGAAGGGGCACCAATGGGTTCCCCCTCTCCCCCGTTTTAGCCGAGATTCTCATGCAGCATCTAGAAAACAAGGCCATGTTGGACTTCCCTTATCAACCGTCACTGTTGATTAGGTACGTTGATGACATGTTGGTTTTTGGCCCCATGCTTTACCTTTACTGGACGAATTTGTTGATTGTCTTTCTACCTAGTTTCCAACTATAAAGTTTACCAAAGACTTAGAGAAAGAGGGAAAATTGCCATTCCTGGACATTTTACTGTCTCGAGATTCGAATTCCAATAAAATCAAGCATTGTGTTTTCCGTAAACCGACGTTCATACCTTGTATGATCCCATTCACTTCTTCTCACCCACCCAAACATAAAGCTTCAGCTTTACGCTTCTTAATAAGACGTGCCTTCACCCATTCTTCGACAAGTAAAACTCGACGTGATGAACTTTCTAGAGTTCAAAATTTGGCCTTATTGTTTGGGTTCTCTGTCAACCTCTTCCAAGGACTATTACAACAATTTCAAAGACTGAGATTCACGACTTTGTCCACAGAGAAAAAACCTACTAAGTACATCGGCAAAGTTGATTTCATTCCACCTCTTGTGTCTATCTTAAGAAAAGCCTGTTACAAACACAATCTAACGTTTGGAGTGTCCACCAGAAACCTTTTTTTCCACGATAAGAAATGATAGAGATAAAGTCTCAGCACTTAACAAACCAGGCGTCTACTGCATACCATTAATTCACGAGAATTCAGATACTGCAGTTAAATACTATATAGGTTCTATCCTAAGAACCGTTAATGTCAGAGTGGGTGAACATAAATACGCTCATCGTTCTGGAACGGCTTCCACAGCTTTCACTCAAGCTGTTAACCAGGGAGGTTACTCCCTAGATTGGACAAATGTTAGGGTACTTAACTCAAGTGTTAATAAACGTACTGTCTTCCTTACGGAAAGCTTCTTCATTCTTGCATATGGGGAAACATGCTGTAACATTGAACTCCCGACATTTGTTCCAAGACAGTGGAGAAAGATGGTTGCCCCCTCCTCACACAACTCTGAAGAAGAGGACTTTATAGGATAAGATATTAAGACTTGATTTTTTTGGACTTTAACGATTTGTTGATGGCATCATCGGTGATTGAGAAAACCGAGTGAATTGTGGGTCGTGTTTGACAGTATATAATGTCTGCTCCTGTGTTTCGTGGCGCTTGAGCCTGATGATGGGTACTATGTTCAGCCCCGAAAGATCTCGGGTGTAAATATTAATTTTTAATTGTAAATAAAGTGTTTTTAATCTTGACCTACAATTTGAAAATTATGTTTGTGAATGACCGTACGTGTGACAGCATCGGCGAATTACTTTAGTATCAATGTATAAGTTAACAAGTTAGTAAAATAATGCAATGCATTGATTATAATACGCTTTCCAAACCAGAAATCATTACTCAAGTTATGAGGATAATGGCTGTGGAATAAATCTCGGTCCGGTGCCATGACTTTTGATCCCATTTCGATGATATTCTACAGAACCGGCTCAGTATACCTACGAAATAACATAATAAAGTTTTGTCACAATGGAAGCATTTTTACGTAAGTTATGATGCATAAGGGCTATGGAATAGATTCCACTCCTGTGTCCTAACCTTTGACCCCATTTGCCCATTTTCAATAGGATTCGTTGACCCCATTTCGCCCATTTTATAGGCAGGCCCCTGCAATATACTAACATTTCATCCAAATAGAAGAATTTTTACGTAAGTTATGACGCATAATGGCGATGTAAGTAATTCCGCTCCTATGTCCTGACCTTTGACCCCATTTCGCCCATTTTAAATAGTCCCCAGGTGGTCTCCTACCACATACTAAAATTTTGTCGAAATCGAACCTTTTTTATGTTAGTTATACGCATAAAAGCAGTGGAATGGATCCTGCTCCTATTTCCTAACCTTTGACTCCATTTCATTCACTTTCAATAGGGTTACTAGCATACTAACAGTTCATCGAAATCGAACGATTTTTATGCGAGTTATCATGCGGCCGGACATACGCACACAACTCGTGACGAAATGAGGTAGATGGTAATCGCGACCATCTGCTCGAAAGAGTGTGACGTCATAAAACTTTAATAGGATACACACACAACGCGTGACATAATGAGACAGATGGCGTGACCGCGTGCCAACATCTCAAGCACGAGATTGGGACGTCATAAGATTTCTCAACATGGACAACATTAATGGGACGACGCCCTGACAGTAAAAACGTGGTAACTCGGGTGCTTATTTAACCCACTGAACGAATTTTCCTAAAGTCGAGATCAAGCTAAATCGATTTCTGGTACCGGAAAACGGTAGGTTAACGACTTTCATCAAAATCCTTAGAACCGTTTTCAAATAGTATGGGATAAAGGCGATGGAATGGATCCCGATCCTATGTCCTGACCTTTGACCCCATTTCGTCATATTTTCAATTGGGTTCGTTCTCAGGTGGTCCCTTAACACATATTAAAATTTCATCGATATCGAACCATTTTTACGCACGTTATGACGCATAAGGGCAATGGAATGCATCCCGCTCCTATGTCCTGACCTTTGACCCACTTCACTCATTTTCAATAGGGTTCACTCCGAGGTGGTCCCGTACAATATACTAAAATTTCATCGACATCGAACCATACTTACGCAAGTTAAGACGCACAAGGGCAATGGAATGGATCCCTCTCCTATGCCGTGAACTTTGACCCACTTCACCAATTTTCAATAGAGTTCATTTCCAGGTGGGCCCCTACAATATGCTAAAATTTCATCGACATCGAACCATATTTACGCAAGTTATGACGCCCTAGGGTAATGTAATGGATCCCGCTCCTATGCCGTGACCTTTGACCCCATTTTGTCCATTTTCAATAGGGTTTGTCCCCAGGTGGTCCCCTACTACATACTAAAATTTCATCGAAATCGAACCATTTTTACGCCAGTTATCGTGCCGACAGACGGACGGGCAAAGCTGGAGCATATACGCTTCTTCTACCTACGGTTGGAAAGTGTAAAAAAGGACTGGAGAAATAGAGCTACCCTGTGGAACACCACAACACTGCGGAAAGGAGGATGACACCGTTCCTTGCCATCGAACGCGAAATCTGCGCAGAGGAAGAAAGTCAGCCAACCAACGGAGAAGGCGTCCACGGATACCCAGAGACATGGCCGTAGCCAAGGGGAGGGAACTTTGATACCGGTCCCCCTCCGAAATCCCAATCAATTTTTTCAAAATTGAACTTCAACAAATAATGCTTTTGTTTTTTTATTTGACCTTATACGTCCATTGTGGAGAACATTCTCAACATTCGGCACTAGGGGATCCTTGTACAATTTCATGTACGTGTATGAAACTGTATAGGCACAATTCAGTCTGTTGGAACTTTTTTTAGCTCATCTGCGAAAAATAACGATGTTCTCAAAGGTTTCATCAAGCAAGTATTACCAGCTTCCAGGCACACGACATTAATATCAACGTGCGAAACACTTTGGGTTTACAAGCATGAAGCTTTATTGAGATTCCGAGAAATCTATGTTGTAATAGTTCTATCGTTACAAAATTTGCAAGATATAAAAAACGTAAATCCTCCCAAAAAGCTCATCAGCCATTATGTGTTATTATTACCCAGGGCCAGTTTGTAGTCAAACTTTGCACACTTGACTTTGTATTTTCGTGGACATTACCGCTGTTGAAAACTCTTCAAAACGTTGACTGCGATTTGACGTCATCACTGGAACATTTTGTTCTCGTGGTAACTTCCCTCGACCATCTAAGAAGTAACGCCATCGATAAATTCAGTGTTGCTTTTAATGCAGCGTCAAAATTGATAACATAAGTTGATGGAGTTTACCACAATGCCAAGAGTTACATCCAGGATGATTCAAAGAGGTAATATTTCATCAGAAACTCCAGAAGAATATTTCCGGAAGAATCTTTTCGTGACATTTGTTGACCACATGCGAACACAAATGAATAATCGATTCGAAACTCACAGGACATTAGTCATAGCGCTTCAAATATTTCTACCTCGTCATGTTATGTTAAACTGCGAAAAAGAGCTAACGATTTGCAAAGGATTTTATGAAAACATACAGGCAGAGAGCATTACTCTCATAGTCCGTTCGGCGAAACAAATGGATCAATATAGATGTTAATTCAAGAACTGGTAACGCAATGGAGGCCCTTTTACAATGCAATTCAAATCTTTTCCCAGCTCACACACCTTGTTACAGATTCTTGCTATAATTCCGATTTCCACAGCTACGCCAGAAAGGACATTTTCAATACTTAGATGATTGAAGGCATATTTAAGAAACTCAACGGGAGAAAACAAACTGAGTAGATTAGCACTTTTAGCAACCCATTGCAATACTGAGGTGCAACCGAACGAAATTTTAAATCGGATGATTAAATCTTCAAAGCGCGCTAATTTTTTTATAAGGTGAGTGAAAATGTAAACCTTATTTGTTCTTCTTAATGTAAAATTTTCTTGAATTTGCTGATTTGTACAAATTGTATTATAATTGGGTTAAATGTTTTAATTTTCGCCTTAAAATTTAAAACTTTCAATCGATACATACTGTAATTGCTATTGCTTGTATCAAAACATTGGTTCAACATAATTTTTAAATCTTTAAAAACAGTTATCTAAAGGAATTACCTCCCTTTGTGTTTGATTTATGTTTATTGTAAATTTACAGGCGGAAATTTACAAGTAACGCAAATTTATGAGGAACATTTTACAAATACTAATCCCAAAAATGGGTGGGGGAAGGAAGGGTTGGTATAGATTTTTGAATTGTAAACTAAAAAAAAATAGTTTCTATTCAATAATCAAAAGAAATGAATACTTAACCGATAAAAACATTTTGGTCCCCTCCCGAAAAAATTCCTGGCTACGGCTTTGCCCAGAGACGCCAATTTACCCAGGAGAGCAGGATGACAGACCGAGTCAAATGCCGCCTGAAGGTCCAAAGAAACCAGAAAAACATTATTATATCTGGCTCGAGCCACCAGAAGATGACGTTGAATCGACAGAAGGCACGCCGGTGTTGAACGTCATGGCAAAAATGCGAACTGCAGCTTGCTGATCCGTTGATGAGAGAGAATAGTCCGTTAAGCGAGAGACCAGGACTTCCTCCAAGATCTTCGAAAGAACCGATGTGAGGGTGATCATTCTATATACGATAATAAGTCGAGAGCATATTTGTTAGGCTTTTTGATTGGGATCACCCAAGACTCCTTCCAGCATGAAGGGTGAACACTGGCAGACCAAAAGAGGTTCAGGACATCAACCAGCCATGCCGAATTCCACCTCCTATACGTCTCACCAGGTCGTAAGTAAACCCATCAGGGCCGGGTGCAACAGCTTCGGGGCTATCCATCAATAGCCCTGGCTACTTCACCGGATGTAAGTAACTCATCCATCTCTAGGGAAGAGTCATGATGGCCAAGAGAAAAAGAGTACACCGGACAGCAGGTGCAGGAGGCTGTGGAAAAAAGATCGCCAAACGCCGAAGCCTGCTCCACCGGATCAGCAACCAGGGAATCGTCAATCCGGAGGAGCAGGTGATCCGGGCTCGATCCAAAATGAGATTTCAGGCGGCGCAGGAGGGAGAAAACGAATCCTTTCCTCGAGGATTCGTTTCATTGTGCTTTCCAGCAGGCACATCTCTTAAGTTTGAGGAGGTGGCGAAGATTCCGTTCTTCCTGCCGATATAACGTCCAAGCGAAGAGGCAGTCGGACGAATTGGCACAGCGAAGGAGGCGACGTTTCTTGCGAAGCCGCGGAACACACTCAGAGTCCCACCAGGGAGACCAACGTCGACGCTGACCGCTGGGCCTACGAGAAGCATGAAGAATCTGGGAAATCCGGTCCAGGATCAGAGCGGCACCGCCAGGAGTGGAAGGATGTTCATCTCGGATAATCTTCTGTATGGAAGGCCAAGCCACTGACCACGCAACTGGCTGCAGACCCGGTGAAGGAGAGGGAGGGAGCCAAACATCCCTGCCGCCAATGTTGTAATGATAGGATGATGGGTGCTACCATACAGATCCACTGACCAAGAGCAGTAAGGAACCAGCGGAGGAGAGCACAGGGTGAGGTCCAAAACCGAGCAACTTGACCCCCTGCAAAAGGTAGAGGCTCCTGAGTTAAGGGGGACAAAGATCTTGTGAGCAAAACCAGTCCACGAACTCATTACCTCCCCGTCTCGGAGAAGCAGAACCCCAGCTGGGGCGGTGAATGTTGAAATTCCCAACCACCATACAGCAACCAGTGAGCAGTTGTTCGATCCGTCCAAGCAAGAGCGCCGAGAGGGGAGGAGAGGAATGTATATATTAATAACCCTGAGCGTGGTTTCGCCAGGGAAGATATCCGTAGCAAGAAGCTGTTCGTTCGAATCCGAGCTGAAGAGGTCCACCAATCTGGAAGAGATATCCGACCTGATTGCAGTAAAGAGCCCTTCCCCCGATCACTTCTATATTCTATACACCGCACGGCCTGCGTAGGAAAAAGATATACCAGGAGATAGCCAGGATTCCTGGATAGTTAAGATCGTGGCTGTAGCAAAAACAGAACAGTCGGTGAAATAAGGTCCTTTCGAGCAAAGGGACTACGCATTCCATTGGACCAGCGACCAACTACTCATGAAGAGAGAAGTGTTCCGCTAGGTCAGATGCCGTCTTGAACCGCTTGGAACAGAGACTACAAGCTTTCTGTCGTCACGATGAACTTTCAGGTGAGACAGCAAGGCCAGACGAGAAGAGAAGGGCATGGCATACGGAGGACACAAAAAGGTTCTCTGGAGGAGAAAGTTTGACGGATTCTGCAGTCGACTCCGCATACGGAACCACAGATTCTTCGCATAACATAAATTCATCGGCGCTTTGGCCAGTGTCAGGAGGTTACACATCAAGCAGTGGAGAAGGTGGGCTATCTGCAACTGTAGTAGGAGGATTCTGCAAAACTTCAGCTTGTGGCACCTGTGCAGCGGTTGAGGTGGGACAGGCATGAAGGGCAGAAGAAGGAGGTGAAAGAATATTCGTCAATGAGTCCAATCTACTGGTGAGTTTGGAGATGATGTCCAGAAGCTGATGGAAGGCAGAGGAGCAAGCACACGGAGGGTGAGCCTGTGCTGCCGCCGCATATGAGGCCTGGTGGACTTGACGCACAGAGTCCCGAGACTCTGGATAACTTAGATGCTTCGTAGCCATAATATCTAGTACCCTCTTTTCTTGGAAATAAATTGGGCAGTTAGTGTCAGAAGGATGAGAGCCCTCGCACAAGACGCACTTGAAGCTCGACGCTGAGCATACCGAAGAGTCATGGCCTTCACCACAACGAGAACAGCGAGCGGCACTACGACAGGTTGACAGCAGATGTCCATAACGCTGACAATTTTTACACTGCCTAGGCGAATCCAAGAAGCGTCTGACCGCACACCTCGAATCCCACCGACAGATAGTGTCACGGTGACTAGGACCGAAGAAGTAGAAACCCTCGAGGAATTTACTGAACGTCGGAACCGAACAACACGAAGACATGGTATTATGCTCATTGGTATGCAATGTTACTTATTACTGTTTCACTTGTTGTATTGTTTCATTAACTAAACTAGTTTCAACTCTTCATTTTGCGAGTCATCCTCAGTAGCGTACGATGTTTGCGTTTCCAAAGAGGTCGTTGTATCACTGGGTCACTGATCGTTCTCATTATCTGCTGTGTCCTTCTTGCGCATGCGAATTATGTAAGGATGGGCGATAGTATTAAACCTATCGATAGTTGCAGCACTATCGACAGCCCAGTTTCGAATAGTTTAGTCTTCTGATAGTATCGCGATAGTTTTCGCAAACTATCGACTGTTCATATTATTCGCTTGGTTATTCGCAAGGAGGTTAGTGAAAACTATCGACAGTTTCGATAGTGTTACAAAAACTGTTGATTGTCTGTCGAGAGTTTTTACAAACCAGTCGATAGTTTATCGATAGTTTCATTTGGTCTATCGCTCATCCCTAGTGTCCCTGCCAGCACGGTACCCGTAGATCATGGTGAGAATCACACGCACCCAAAGTTACCGGTGTAAAGTGAATCAACCGTATGAAGACTGCAGCCCACAGACTCGGGTTTTCTAGGGAAAATGCTGAATAATTTGAGCCAACCGTTAAATCCCGAGGGAACATCGTGGTTTGATTTAGCTGACAGGTATCTCTCAAAATGCATTCAGGAGAATATCGTGGAAGGCACGACAAAAGAAGCTGCAGTTAATTGCATTTACCCGAAGTGGGAGCGAGGAATAATCAGCCCACGGGAAACTTTGGTATAACTCCAAAGCAAGAAAATTTGGCGTAAGGCCTCACCAAAAAAAAAAAAAAAAAAAAAAAAAATAGAGGAGCATTCACTGCACTCAGAGCAGCAGTTAGGTGGGCCTAATCGCCCTACACAAGTCAACTAGGAGAGCTAAAGCACGTTCGGAAAACGTCATCAGAGAGAGAGAGAGAAAAAAAAAGAGAGAAAAGAAGTGGAAAGCAGGAGTCTAAGGTGAATTCAGAAATTAAAATGAAAATGGCAGAGAAAGTTATTGAGTATACGGATTACCAAGACATTCAGGATAGAAAAACGGAAGCGTACGCTGCAAAATGTAGGAAATAGTTGAGAAAGGAAGGTAGCTTTAGAAAAACAGGAAAACATAGAAAATTTAGGAATATAATTGTAATTTTTTTGTCACCCGAGACATCACGAAGGGATTCTTAATCAGCTTGCCTACAGAAATTTGCATTATCATTAGGAACCTACCTTGATTGCGCGTGTATCCAATTATAATGGTAAAAATGAAAAAAGTATCCAAATTTTTCGTGTGATCTGGGCACATTCAGCGTCGAGCAGGAGACTAAATATTATGGTGGTCTGTCTCTTTCGTAAATGCATTGACGTAGCGTTTGGCTCAAGGTGACGGCCAAAACAGGAATCAAATGCGAGGCTACCTTTGTTTCCATGCATACCCCCTCGAAAGAAGTAGGGCACCTGTTTTAAGCTATCAGCTCAGCAAGGGAAATTTGTAAGGTGGAGTAAGAGAGAAATCGCCCCGGAAAGTAGAATAAAACAGGTAGGGGAAACGACTGAGGTCTTTCGTGAATCCCAATAGCGCTGAGGGTTTTGGCTGAGTTTAGGAAGAGAGAGACAATAGATAGAACCCTCTTAGAAATAGCCCTGGGCTACTTCTGAAGAGCAACGCCGCCTTCGCACAGATCAGGTAGCGAACTTAGGGAAAATCACAAGCCCCTTCTCGAAAAAAGCAGCTCGTCAAGCAAGGCCAAGACGGAAAAGAGAAAGACCCCCACGTCTTTGGCGAGGGAGCACGAGTTTTCAATGTCGCCCATTGTAAGATACCTGCTCTACAGAAGTTGAATTTGGGGCAGTTTTAACAAAACGCACACCACACAGAATGAGGTGACGGATATCGTTAACGAACGCAAATATAAAGAAAAATAAAAGTCAATCTTTTTATCGTTTGTTTGATTGCTGATCCTATGAAGAAGAAAAAGATTTTTTTTTTTAAATTAGCAAAAAAAAAATATTGTTAACACATGGCCGAGTGTGTATCAAAATGCTAGATGGTTAAATAATAATTAAATGAATGAATGAATGAAAGACTGAATGAAAAAGGGAAAAAGAAGAAGAAGAAAAAAAAGTCGAGTAATTTGATGGCTCAGGTTATATATAGAGTACCTCTTGGTTTAGTAATGGTTTTACTGGGTAATTTAAAGTAATGTGATGTCAGTAACGCAAATCTAAAATAGGAGGGTATTGTGATAGTTATGCATTAGGATTTGGTTATTATATTCAAAGAAGTGTAAACATGCGAGGTATTTACTCACCGATGCGTGCAAACATGTAACGATATGAAGTAAATTTGGTATTAATTCTGTGTAAATATATATTGTTACGACTTTTGGGTACAGAAATGAAGTCGATTAGCTGGTTTGGCAATAGGCGGGAACAGCATTAATTATTGGGCGAAAATTAACAGCTAGTGGTTTCCCGCATTGCAAAAGAGGAGAGGAGATAAGGGTCCTTATTCTTGGAAGGGAGAAATCTTAGAGTGGTGTGGGGAAAGCGATGCGTCGCCCCCCTAAGTGCGTGTCGGTCAAGTCGGATGGACATTAGAGTGTCAACAGATCAGGAAACTTATGGCGTTTGCTACTCCGAACCTTGGCAGGACAAAGGAGTGTTAGTTAAGTTATGTGTTTTTCCGTACTTTTCGAGAAGTGGACCCACCACATATTCCGAATGCAGAGGCATGTATTTCTTACGACTGCACAGCGCCCAATGTTTTCAGGCTGACAAGAGAGTAAAAACAGACCCCTAAGAATGAGAGGAAGGAATCTGTGAACGATGTAAACAAGCGAAAATGGTAGTCTGGTTCCGAGCCGTGAAGCGAACGAGTCTGAAAGAAGCTCGTGAAGGGACTGGACTCGGACCCAGCAGGACCAGAGGAGATCCTGCGGCGCGATACTTTTACGGGGAAAAAAAGCTTCTGTCCGAAGATGCCGGCCAGCTATACAAAGAGCGGCCGAGCGGTTGATATTACCGCGAGGAAATAGGAGAGATAGGACGATACCTCTTTTCCTGGTGCGAGACTGCACGTAAGAGAAAGCCAGCAGCATTCCGGAAGTCACACGATGTAATGGAATTACAGCCCCGAATGACGGAGATGCCGACCGGTGATTTATGCGAGAATCACCTTTGGAGAGACGAACGGATTCTTCTACACGTCAGCGACTTCGTTCCACCACGACATTGGTGCGCATAAATGCGTTCATGATTTCATGCAGGTGAATGCCGTGCACGAGAGAAATTGGAAGATGGGGTTCGACTCTCCTCTCCATTGGTTATAGTGCGCGCTCTGAAATGGGCGTGTCATCACACAGATGTGCTTAAAAGCCAAAACACATAAAATGTTAGTGAGTGCATAACAAAATAAATACATCAAACATGGATACCCGAGGAAACAGCATATCTGTAAGTACGGAACTTATGTATGCATACCAGTTGTGATTAGATTGGCTCCGGTCAGCCAATAGACTCTCGTCGGCTGAGAACTGTGTTTTTAAAGCCGGACTGTATAGGCCAACAAATAATCATTGACTTTAATGATAAATTCAGCCTCAGAGCTATCCCAAAAGGGGCGAGTCTACTTGACGCCCCTCCTTCACAATCCTCTGTATATAGAGGTCTTCATCTATATCCTTATATTTTGTTGTTAATTGATTAAATGTCTGTTGTCTCGTGCCAGTCCTGAAGTTGCATGACTAATTAATGAGTGTCAGAATATCTTGGTTTTAACTGGCTAAATTGCAGGATAAATTCTTTTCACCAGTACATAAGATTTCGGCGATAAAAAGAGCTCACAAATATTTATTCTAAATTCTAATGTCTACCTCCGGGTCGTCAGCCATTGCCTGACATCCTGACATCTAAATTCTTTAAAGCTTTATTCTTTTATTCGATAATCCGGCGACCCGGGGGGTAGCAACAATATATTACATTTTAAGTGTTTTAATGATTGCATGGTGCACAGTCAAGAAAAAAAATTGTAGGGAGTGTACCTCCATATGCAAAATGGGAGCTAGTAGTGAATGTATCTTACGGTACGGCATTCCGCTCTTTCCAGGACGAGATGGAAAATAGAGGCCTATCCGCACTTAGCAACTTCAGAGAAGTGACTGCACGTAGGACTGAGCACGATCGGCCATGATGCTGTGGCTAATTTTCATTTTGTGCATGCTGACTGCCACTATTTCTACGGATTTTGAACTGCATAAATTTTAAAAGGGAAGATACGAGTGTACAGCAGTGCAACGTTCTGATATTTTGAAGCTTGGCGCACCTCGGAAGGCTTGTCATGCACGTTCATGCGATGAATGCGTAAAAGCATAGAAGACATTTATCTCACACGAAGGTCAACTCATAGAGCCTAAGACTTTCCATTATCAGCAGGAAGCAAATCCACAGGGAGCACTTTCGTTGATAGAATGCACCCGAGACGGACTTTCATGTGTGTGCACTACTGATTTTCCGTGCAGCGGAACCTTCGAATACTGCAACTTAGCAAACTGTGGGAATGATTCCACTGCTACATGTCACTGCCGCTTTGTACCAGCCGTAACCACTTTGGTGCATGAGGCGAAAGGGTTAAGAATTTCCAATCCGGTGCTGGTATCTTTTAAAGAGTGTGTGGGAAAACTACTCACCAACCCTTTGCCTCGACGTCGCCATCAGCGACATTTGCTCTCGGATGAAGCATGCAGTATTTCAGAGAGACAATATTAAATTGTCATATAACGATCCCGTGATTACCAGTTCATTCCGGGAACGTTGGTGATATGAATCCGAGGAATGGAGCGTGTCATAACCCTTCAGAGCGCTCCCTACCAAACCTCGTTACCTCCGGAAATGCTAGAACTTTCAGCGGAAATGAATTAGATTTTTGTTAGTACAGATGGGAAAACGCTGAGAGGCGCAGTACAAATCGTAGGCAGAATGACCTGTCAGCCACTGCAGTTTATCATATGCCGGGAAATGCTGCGTCAGTTGAAATGTCTGACGAGCACTATAACATATGTTGTTTACACGTTGCTTGTTTTGATTACAGCGATAACGTTTCTGTATGTTAGAACTGTTATAATAAGTGTATGGAAGATATTGCGTGGCGTGGGAATTATGATATGGAAAACATATAGACTCCTCAGAGGCACGACTTTCGTAGCCGTGAAGATGGGAGCATTGGCAGGAAATGCTCTACGGAACCAAGTGCATAGGATGAATGAATATTTAGAAAGTCAGGTCGCCCGACCAATTGCACAGCCACCTTTACACGGACTGGCGATCTTTACTCTACTATTGCTAGTGAACGGAGCTTGCTCGGAATGTAATGCCCATTCCTTCATTCATTGCGAAAAACTAACTGTGTATACCCGGTCGATAAAATTACAAGTGGAGAAAAAGATGTTCAGAATCAAATTCAAGACTGACGCAAAATGCCATAACGAAAAACTTTGTTTGAAGGCTAAAACAGTCACTACATGCAAAGCGCTGGAATTTTGTTTGGAGCAACCGTCTGTGCAATTGACATACCCTAATCTAACCAATGCATTTTGGTCATCGGCATCCACCCAAGGATAGAATAGATAATTCCCATTCAGCGTAGTAACCTTCTCCCTGTCAGCAGTATTTAAGTTGATCGGAGCAGGGATCTCTGTGCTAATTCTACTGCTCTTCCTGACCTCTTCGATGATATCGTGCTGCAGGCGGTGAGAGGAGGCGATGCGGACCCTCAATGACTTCACCACCTAAGCCATTCCCCTTAGACGGAGGCGAAACGTTTTCTCTTGTTTAGAGCGAACTTCCAAAAGATGCGGGGAGAAAGAGAGCCGGGGAGAACTGGCCGCTCCCCCACAAAAGGACTTTGTGGACCCTTCATTTACAAATAGAAATGGAAGTACTGCCCAATAATATATATGAGTGGGACAAAGAGAAGACACATCTTTCACAAATCAAGAATGTTACTGCTCTATATTAGGTTATTATCGATGGAAGAAACTAATAGTGTAATATCATATGCATGTACATATATATATAATTTTATTAATTTCAGTGTTTATCAGCAAACTATTGTATATGAACTTAATGTGAAATTCCAATCATGGTGACACGTACGCAGCAGACTTAGATAAGGTACGTTAGTTCTAGGAGCTTTAATTTCTTTTTCGTTTGAACTCAATTTCTCAAATTTCAGGGGTATTGGAAGGAATTGTTACCGCGAAATATCACTATTTCCCATTAACAAGTAATTTAAATATTCATTACGATTCCTAAAAATCCGGCAATTTAAATATTTAATGTCCCAACTCCCGGTTTTCTTAAGGAACCCGCTCCACAGATTTTATAATTTAATTTAAACAATCGGTTTTCCATTTTTTCTCATTCATTGATAGGAAAGACTAAATTTAAGATACTATATTTTAAGCACTCTCAATTTTGTTATTATTATTTTTGCATTAGGCCCGGAGTAGAAATGTTGAAACACTTTTTTTTTCGCTAAAAAACCCCCAAGACCCGGTTAGTTACTCGTTAAGGCGTGCAGCTGTCATCCCCATATAACATCCTTTTATTTCTTGAGCGCCGAGGAATACATCAACAAAAGCACAGGAAACCGTGTAAGTGACACGAACAAGAGTTGGATATCGCCCAGAGATTACTTGGACAGGGAAGGGCTATGAAGGAGCAGTCATCGACTCTTTCACTAAACAGCAGAATAACAATGTAGTGACACTTTCTCTTTTCACCCAGCTTGGGCACTCAATTCAAGCAAACGAGTAGGTGGGTATCTTTTCTGTTATTAGGAGTGGCAGGCCGTTTAAATTCCCAACATTCCACAACAGGAAAAATTACGTAAGGTGACAGACCAGGTAAATGGTGACCGACCCCCCCCCCCTTGTACCCCTGTGGATTGCCTAAGAAAGTTTGCTAGCCAATCGCGGGCCTGGGAAACAGGGTAGCCGCCCCGGTGGCGCAGTGGTCTAAGGCGTTGGCCTCTGATCATTCGTCCGTAAGGGGTCCGGGTTCGAATCCCGGTTTGGCATGGATGTTGTGTTTGTCTTACGGCACTGGCTCTCTCCCTTCCCTGGAACCAGTGACCCTAAATTAGGGACGGGCGACTGCTTATAGCCCATTGAGTTGCTCACGGTGGTCGTTAAACCTTCAATCACACACACAAACAGGGTAACTTCCAACCAAAATTCTCGGTAACACCCACAAATTTAACTCCCTCCCCTTTGTAGAAGCGAAACTGAGAAATAAGAAAATATAAGGGAATTGGTTTTGAAGAAAAAAAAAGAGGAAGAGAGAAAGCGGAGAGAGAGGGAGAGAGAGAGAGAGAGAGAGAGAGAGAGAGAGAGAGAGAGAGAGAAAGAGAGTTTTTTTTTGGGGGGGGGGGAGTTTTTTTTCGGCTATGGACATGCGTGGGAGAAACGCACGGAGGTTGAAGAAATAAACTTTGAAGGTGTGAGTGAAAGAGAGCCATTCCGAGAAGGAAGACGTCGACGACCTAGAGATTGGGTAAGATGAATTTTCACTGTCGGTTTCCCTGTACTGCATGTTCTATGCGAAGTATAATATCCCTTCCCATCTTAAATGGGAAATTTTTCAATACGTGTACCATGACAACATTGTAACGGAAAGTTTGCTAGAAGTCAGTACAGTAATAATTTTAAAAGTAATAATGCTCTAGAAATTGGTTTAAATAAATTAATCACTTCCACCGAAAACTTGTATTAGTTTTAAGCAGCATTTATTCAGAATAAACATTTTATTTAAACGTTAACCTTTTGTCGTAACTTTTATATCTACAGTTTTTCACTTTTTATGTTGTGCATAATACTGTATGTATGAGTATTTACGTTCTAGTAGCATGCTATCTGCTGATCTTAACTTAACTTTTGCGGCACCTAACTTTAAGCGGAACACCCGCTACGATTTAGGTGAAACGCAACGCGTAATTTATCCGCAACTTTGAGCACGGAATTCCTATAAGGGAATGGAAATCCGACCTCAAAGTTGTTAATTTTCTAGGCGATTTCATTTTGATTTAACATGTAAATTCCACGAGTGGTTAATAGAAATAAATATTCCATTGTGGCGAATTGCCGACACAGTGGTTCACGTCCACAGTCGAGGGCGTGGTAATAGAAGCTAGAACTTAGCCCACTGTACCACCAGGGCAGCCATCAGTTTCTTTAAAAACTGCCACTGTGTGCTTGTAAAGGAAGGCTAGCCTTCTGATTATCAACGCACCAAATAGTTCCGTTAGTGATGCAAGGAAACTAGCAACAAATATTATTCAATTCATTTCTACAAAATAAATCATATTTTTCTTTATAAAACTGCTACTTATTACAGTCCCAATTTAAACAAAAATTTACATAAAATGTAAGTAAATTATCAACGCCTTATATTTCCATTAAGGAGGCAAAGAAACTAGCAATAAATAATCATTTATTACTTACTATTTCATTTCTATAAAACAAAGCCTATTTTTCTTTACAAAACTGCTAGTTATTAATGTTTCAATTGAAACAAATATTTGCACAATGTGTATTGGTTTACTTGATGCAATGGATGAACGGAAGGCTAGCTAAAAAGGAGATTAAAAACTAAGTATGTTTTTAACACACATTTTTTTTTTCCGATTGGAGGTTTGACGACCACCATGAGCAACTCAATGGGTTATAAGCAGTTGCCTGTCCCTAATTAAGGATCACTGGTTCCAGGGAAGGGAGAGAGCCAGTGCAGTAAGACTAACACGACATACGGGATTCGAACCCGGACCCCTTTTGGACGAATGATCAGAGGCCATTGCTTAGACCACTGCACCACCGGGGCGGATAACACACATTTGAGTAAATTTCACTGTGTTTTTTCACTGTGTTGGAACTCGGGTTGGAAACGTGAAGCTCCCGTGAAGGGTCTCTCTACTTACGCTGTATTCTTTTCTTTGCTTTGTGTGGATAAGTATTCAGCTCTTAAAATTTGCTCTTAGAGAAATCGTTTAGTTAGTTTACATTGAAATACTTATAACAATGTCGAGTTGTGCTGTGGCTACTTGTAAGAATCATTACAAAAAAACTAAAGGTCAGTCTCAGTGTATTGTGTACCATGCATTTCCTTTGAAACATCCAGATTTGGTGAAAGAATGGCTGAACAAGTGCTATAGGTCAGACTCTGTGAATGTAGCGAATGCTAGAGTTTGCAGCGAACATTTTCATTCTTCCGATTACGAAGATGATTTAAAAAATCGCCTACTTGGACTCCCGGAGAAAAAAATACTGAAACAAAACGCGGTGCCTATCCTGAATCTGCCGAACTGTCAGCAAAACGGACACTGTGTCACTCCACGATGTAACAGAAAGCGCAAACGAGATACTTTAAAAAGTGCTTTCGATCGAATGGATAATTTAAGTCCGAAATAGGTTTGTGTGCAAGAAACGCAGGATCTCCGTTATGAAGTTGATGAAACGTCAGGTGATATCAGTTGTTCTTCCTGTATCAAAATAACGGAGGAAAATAGATTGCTGCTTGAAAATGTTGCATCCCTTAAAAAAGAAATTCAACTTTTAAAACTGGAGAGAACCAAGGAGTTAAAAATGAAAGCTAACAGAAGACGACAGAGAAAATTACGAATGCAACGACTGTTGTGTGAAAACAGAGTTTTGAAAACGAAGCTGAAAATTAGTGATTTAAAGAATAAAAAACTGTTAAAAATGGAAGCGCGTATTAAAAATGTATTAACTGCGACACAACTGCAAGCAATAGTAGAAGGAAAAAGAAAAATTATTTGGAAAGCTGAAGACATTTCCAGGGGGATTGTAACTAGAGCACTTTCTAGAAAGAGTTACGATTTTTGGAAAACTAAAATAGGCATTCCACTACCAAGTGCGAGCACGCTGAAAAGGTGGTGCGCAAAGTTCTCTTGCAGACCAGGAATTTTACGCAATGTGCTACTGCTTATGAAAAAAGGCTCTGAAACTATGACCGAAGCCGAAAAAGTTTGCATTTTGAGTTTCGATGAAATGCACATAGACAGCAAATTGTGCTACGATGAAACTGAAGATCAAATTTTAGGTCCATTTTCTAGAGTTCAGTTTGTGTTGGCGAGAGGAATCCTGTCTCCATGGAAACAACCAGTGTTTTTTGATTTCCAGAAGACTATGACTAAAAAATTACTTTTTTCAGTTATAAAGGCAGTGGAAAACAGTGGCGTAAGAGTGAAAGCCATTGTTTCTGATTTAGGAGGATGTTCTACTTTATGGAAAGAACTTCAGATTTCCTTAGAATTATCCTCATTTCTTCATCCATATCAAGAAGAAAAACGTATTTGGGTTTTCGCTGATCTTCCACATTACTTAAAACTCCTTAGAAATCATGTTTTGGATAATGGACTAGTATTAGAAGATGGTACCCATCTAACATAAAAAATTATAAAAGACGTTTTCGAAAAGGATCGCGGCGAGCTCAGAATTTGTCATAAATTAAAACCCTGTTTTTTAAACGTGACAGGCAACGAAAGGCAAAAGGTCGCGCCTGCCAAAACCCTTTCTTCCGCAACAACAGCAAACACATTCAGTTACTGACTGGCAATGAAAAAGCTTCGAGTTTTTTTTTAACTAGTGGACTCGTTTTTTGGTGTCATGAACAGTAGTCGTCCACACCCACCCAGTAATAAGCCACTGCAAGCAGCCTTTGGGATCGAATCATACGTTACGAGACAACAAAAATATTATCACTTATGAGTAACGCAATATCTGGAATGAGAGTGTTTGGAAAGAAGAACATATTGCCATTTCAAAAGAGTATACTGGTTTCGATATCATCACTTCTCGGACTGCACACAGATTTGAAATCCATTGGAGTAACCTATATTATGACATCCCGTTTGACTCAAGATGCCCTTGAAAGTTTATTTAGTCAAATAAGAGGAATCGGAAATTTTTATGACCATCCTTCTCCAGTTGAAGTGATCAGTCGTTTGAAACAATTACTTTTGGCAAATAAATTACCAGGTCTTTCAGACAAACTCAACACCTGTGAAACACCTGCTTCAGTTGATTGCTATCTGACTGCAGATTTACTTAAGAGCGCTTTCGTAGAGAAAGATATCCAAGAAATTGTTAAATTGTCTTGCAATGATGTGACCGATGATCAGATCTGTACAAATTTATGTAATGAACCTGTGCCAATGTCGTGGAAAGCTGATGAAAACAGCTCAAGTTCTTGCCTTATGTCTTTCACAGAACACGAAGCCCTCAAATATGTGGCCGGATACATTGCTTATCGAGTTCGAGAAAAAGATCCTTCTCTGGGCACTGTTTCACATAAAGTAGGTGATGATTTCGATTCCTCCGTTTGGATCAATTTAATTTCACAGGGAAGGTTAACTATACCAACAGCAGATTGGCTTAAAACAATTGAAGAATTCGAAACCATATTTATTGCGATTCACGGAAAAGAAGGGGCTCACAAAGGAAAACAGGTTACCCAAGAGTTAAAGAGAATATTGGAAGAAAGATACCCACAAGTTTCTAAAGAGGCAATCAGAATTTATTCTCATGTAAGAACATTCATCAGGCTACGACATCTCAATCGAAAAGTATCACTTCAGAAAAGAAAATCTGAGAAGAAGATGAAAAAGTGGTTGCAGTCCAGTAGTTGCGCCCAAAGCTCTCGGAATTAAAGTGTGGTCGGATGCCTGAACACAACAGGAATTTTTGTTTTCGTTCGTTTGGTAAGTTAACTTTTCAACTGTGCGTGATTTTAAAAACAGATTTCATATTTCACATGTTTCTAAATATATGATGGTAAATAACCAAAATGAAATTATGGGAACCCAATGCAGCTACGTCTTTCTCTTGAAAGAACTACCGATACGAAAGGGATGCCTCTCGTCCATTTAAATTTTCTTCTAAGCCTTTTAATTGAAATTCTGAGGATTTTTTTGCTATTAAATTATTAAAATGCCACATTTCCCCTATAGTGAAATAAATATCGTATTTTATGGAACGAAAATTTGCAGCTCCGTTTCGGGGGGGGTTCTCATTTTATTTTCCTTGGTGAAAAATACTCATTCTTTTGCCTCTGGGAGCGAAGAGAAACAAAAAACTGTAGGGCAAATAGCTGCTGACTACATGCGCAAAATTTTACTTGTTTACCTGGCATTCAGTGTCGGTTACTTCAGTGCATAAGTAGAAACTTTGAAGCGCGGGTGTAGTTAATGAGATGTTAAAAAACGTAGGCGTTAAATTCATAAGAAATTCCATGCACCGTATGTAAAAAAATATTAATTTAATATATAAGTGCATATATAGCAGTAATTCAGAATGCAAGAGCATCTGATGTTCAACCAAAGTGGGGGCCACTATAGAAAAATATATATTCATTAATTCATAGATTTTTAACAAGAGTATATAAATGAATACGGACATTGTGTTCTTGACCTTTCATTGTGTTGTTACCTTAAAATTAGTACATTACTGCTTTACGTAAAAAAACAAAACAGAAACAATACTGACTTAGAAAGACGTCGAAGACTCACTACGAAAACACCGCAAATAAAGTTTAAGGAAAAACGAAAAATAAGCATGCGAAAACATTTGCAATTTTAAGATTACTCTTCGAAATTTAAGAAATTAAACAGAAAAAGAAACGTGGAAAAAAAAATCTGTTCACTTCAGGTGATCTATTTGTGTAATATCGTAGATCAAATATATTTTAATGTACACATCTGCTGGAGCAAGATGCTGGCAGGAAAACTTGTGACCTGAAAATTTCAACGTATTGTGTGAATGTAATGAAACTTTTCATTTGTCATTAGTTATACTCCAGCCTTTTCTCTTTGTATTTAAGTGTGTTAAATCAAGGCCATCTTAATACGCCGCCCCGGTGGCGCAGTGGTCTAAGGCGTTGGCCTCTGATCATTCGTCCGAGTTCGAGTCCCGGTGAGGCATGGATGTTGTGTTTGTCTTACGGCACTGGCTCTCTCCCTTCCCTGGAGCCAGTGACCCTAAATTAGGGACGGGGGACTGCTTATAGCCCATTGAGTTGCTCACGGTGATCGTTAAACCTCCAATCAAAAAAAAATAAATCTTAATACCTTACCAGGCCTGCAACAAGGTCACGTGATTTGGTCGTGACGTTACTATCGTAGGGCTACTCTTTTTCCAGTAGACCTACGAATTTGACTCGTTTCGTAGTTGCGCTATGTCCGTTCTTGTTGGCGAGTTGTGTTGTTCCAGTGAATGTTGTGTGGATATTTACTGCGTGTTTTAAGTTTTTTTGTGAAGATCCTGCTCGATTACAAAAGATATTTTCAGCGGTAAGGAATGTTTCTTTTCTTTTATTAGTATTCAGTACTGAAATTTTATAAATACGAGTTGTTGATTGAACGTTAGTTAATCCTTCATGAAGTGCAGGTTTTACGTTTTTTAAATGTCCTTATTGCTGCGGAATAAAGTGGGATGTAATGTTATACGTTTTGTTATATGCAATATGTGCATGCTTCAAATGGTACAAGGTGAAATTGTGATCTAAGAAATGGATACATGATTCTGAAGTTGTCATATGAAAAATCATTTCTTTATTCTGTAAAAGTTAAGAATAATGTTAGTATTACAGGAAATTACCAAATTTTCGTTTTGAATAACATGTTTAATGGTTGTTCAATGAATTTAAAACTGATAGCTTGGAATTTCAAAACATATCTTCTATTACCGCTCCCTGTCGGGTATCAGCGAACCACTACTACGTCTTATTCGCCGTAGTGGGTAAAAGTTAAAAAGGTCAAAATTCAATACTAATCAATTCGCTTTCAAAATTTCGCCTAGTGGTGTCAACAATGAATTTGGATTCCCTAACTAAGGGTCTCCAAGCTCAGGGTCGACAAATGCATCGCGTTGTGTTTCATATGAATCAGCATGGGGTTTCCATGCTCATTCATATGCCGCAAAGAAGTTAAAATAAAAAGTTCCATGAATAACAATAATAAAATCACAAATTTAACTCTAATGAGATTTGGAGAAATTATCTGAGTGACACATGAATTAAAATTTAACTGTTTATTTCTTTTTAGAATATGGTCTTAAAGCTAGGTACAATGTACCGGTGAGGTTGCTTGCTTTATCTAAACAATTTAGTTTTAATTTCAAACGGATATAATGCACTTAATATTATATAACTGACTTTAAACTTTAGTTACTGGTTTAAACTCGGCGCGGTACGCCAGAGGAAAAAATTGTTAATGCACAATATGAGAGACTTTCGGGTAACTGGTCCTGCATAGCACATGCAAAGCTATGAGGCACAAATCAGAAATATGCAAGACAAATGTCATCATACCCTCTTTTCCTTGAGAAGCCCCGATCGCAAAATCTGGGTTGCCGGCTGGTCGTAGAGTCAACTCTCCATCTTAGTTGGCGGTATATCTCGGCTATACTCTAAAATATTTACTACCTCATTTCTCTATCTTGGAAACATCTCTCCTCCGAAACCGCTGAGACCTATCTTCTGTTCAGACTGCAATTCTCCAGTGTTTCCTCTCTCGTTATTTTTTAAAATCTGTGTGTAGTCGTCTCTCCTCTTAGTCTTCATTTCCCGTTCATAATTCCCTTTTTCCCGTTTCCGGTGTCCATCTTGGGGCGTGGCTGCCCGGCCGTCCGAATCGCGTCGGGTTATGTCATTGGCCCTCACAGATAGCCCTGCTATGCGATTCGCTGGCTATCCGTTCAGTTCGGGTCACTTTCCCAAAAATTATGTCTTCTTTCAGCTGTCAACTTGTCCTCGCACCTTTTTGGTTAATTGACCTCGCCTAGCTACTTAGAAGCGAAGATTGTCACGTAGGTATTTCCGGCGACGTGACTTATCTCAAATTTGGTCGCTACCCTGGACAATGCAGAGACGCTCGCAACTGTTGCTTGAGAAAAGGGGTGACGCCCCCAAAAGGATTTATTGCGCTCCTGCTATTCTCTTCAGTTTCTTTGAGTTTCGTGAGAAAAAAACTGTGAATGTCTTCCTTTCTCTTCCTTCCCATCTGGGATTTTCATCAGGTTTCCGTGAGAAAAAAAATATAATTTTCCCCTTTTCGTTTGGCTTGAGTGCAATTAGGACTGATCTGATTATCAACCTAAACTTTCGGGTAGCCTGGCTCAGCTTCACCGGAAAGTAATTTTTAATCATTGATATTCTATTTTGGCAATTTAAATATTTATTTCTTACCGCCTTAGAGTAAAAATAAAAAAAAATAATAAATGATCAAAATTATACGGATGAAATTTAAATGTTACGGGGATATAGAAAATTCCGCGGTAACACTTCTATTGTATGCCACCAGTAATTCTGTATATAACCCTACACACGTAGCTTTAATTTTTGTGTCCTGGGGCTTATTGTGGATACATTTTCGTCTTTAGAAAATATTGGAGACTGGTTATGATGAAAACTCATTTCTTCCTCTTTTATATTTCTTTTCCCTCCGAGAACTGCGAAAGCGTATTATGTGACTAGGACAAGCCACCAACGGTACCCAATAACTGGGGTACAGTTCGCAAATTTTGGGCGAAGCTATTGCAAAATCTAAGCTCATTAAGGCGTCTATCATAACACGTTCTAAAAAATGAACGCATAAAATTTATGACTTCCAGAACAAAAGTAAGAAACATTATAAAAAAGAAATGCCTAAAATTTATCATGAACTACTTTCCTTCACGCCTTTACGTTGGTTGTGATCAGGTTGCATGTAAACAAAGCGAAAAGACACACTCAGATCGGGAACCACGTTTTTCATTTTGTATCGCGAAAGACAGACATACATACATACACAAACTTCCCTTTTTACGCTTTCCAACCGTAGGTTGCAGAAGCGTAGCATCCAGCTTTGTCCGTCCGTTTGCACCATAACTCGCGTAAAAATTGTTCAATTTCGATGAAATTTTAGTATGTGGTAGGGGACTACTGGGGACGAACCCTATTGAAAATGGGGGAATGGGGTCAAAGGTCACGACATAGGAGCGGGATTCATTCGTCATATGCGTCATAACTTGAGTAAAAATGGTCCGATTTCAATGAAATTTTAGTATGTGATAAGGGACCACCTGGGGAGGAACTCTATTCAAAATGGGGTTAAAGATCAGGACATAGGAGCGGGATCCATTATATTGCCTTTGGGCGTCATAACTTACGTAAAAATGGTTTGATTTCGATGAAATTTAAGTATGTGATAAGGGACCACCTGGGGACGAATCCTATTGCAAATGGGTGAAATGGAGTCAAAGGTCACGACATAGGAGCGGGATTCATTCCACCACACTTATGCGTCATAACTTGCGTAAAAATGGTTCGAGTTCGATGAAATTTTAGTATGCAGTAAGGGACCAACTGGGGACGAACCCTATTGAAAATGTGCGAAATGGGGTCAAAGGTCAGGACATACGAGCGGGATCCATTCGTCATATGCGTCGTAACTTGCGTAAAAATGGTTCGATTTCAATTAAATTTTAGTGACAACAGAATGAAACTTCAGTAGGTAAATTCGGTCACGGCAACAGAAACCAGCGTGGAAATACTCTCGTTGAGTTTGCAGAGGCAGAAGGATTTTTCATCTTGAACTCCTTTTTCAAGAAAAAGCCACACAGGAAATGGACATGGAGACATCCAATTGGGACGACAAGTGAAATTGATTTTATTATGTGTAACAAAAAATTCGTCATCGAAGACTGCAGTGTGTTGAACAAGTTCAACACAGGTAGTGACCATAGATTGGTGAGATGTAAGATGCACCTCAACACTAAACTGGAACGTGGCAAGCTCATAAGACAAACAAAATGTATTGACATAACCAACCTTAAAAAACACCATAATACTTTCAAGTTGGAACTGAAGAACAGATTCTCTGCTTTAGAAGGCCTAACATCGGAAGAAGTGGATATTTCGGAAGTTAACAGAAAAGTAACCAAAGCTCTAATGGAAACAGCAACAAAATTAGCTGGGTCTAAGAACAAGTTGCATGTGAACAAATTATCAGGAAAAACCAAAATGTTGATGCAAAAAGGAAGAGAGATGAGGACAACTAAAGAAGATGTGACTTCCAAAGTGGAATATATAGAGCTATGCAAGACAACACGAAAAAGTATCACTGAAGACGTAAGGAAATTCAACTGTGAGCTAGTGAGGAAAGCAATTGAAAACAACCAAAGCCTTAAGATAGCAAAGGGACATCTCAGTAAGGGAAGAAAACAGATTATGGCTCTGAGAAAAGAAGATGGTTCTATAACAAGAAATAGAGGCGAAATTTTGACAAGAGTGAAAGATTTCTACTCCAAATTATATGAAAGGGATGATACATGCACTCCAGACATCATGAAAGGTACCAGAGTTCTTCCAGTCCTCCCAGCAGAAGTTGCTCATGCAATCAAGAACATGAAGCGGGGGAAAGCTCCAGGAGAAGATGGAATTACTATAGACATCATACAAGAAGCAAGTGGAGAAATTGAAACAGTACTCGCCCAAATTTTCACTCGATGCCTTAATGAAGGGAAGATTCCTGAGGATTGGAACAATGCTACAATGATCCTGCTACATAAAAAAGGTGACATTGAGGATCTCAGGAACTACAGACCTATCAGCCTCCTATCAGTGGTTTATAAAATCTTCACTAAAGTTCTTTCACACCGCTTGAAGATAACACTGGACATGGCTCAACCGAGAGAACAAGCTGGATTCAGGAGTGGCTACAGCACAATAGATCATATCCACGTATTGAGAGAACTAATTGAAAGAGCGAGGGAATATGAACTTCCATTGTGCATGGCTTTTATCGATTATGAAAAAGCCTTTGATTCGGTGAAACCATCAGCAGTTACCACGGCTCTGAAATCCTGCGGTATTGAAGATGCATACATTAATATTATTAATAACATCTATGAAAATGCAAGTGCAAAGATTCGGCTGTTTGAAAATACAACACACATAAAAATTGGAAAGGGAGTGAGACAAGGTGACACCATATCTCCGAAGCTCTTTAATGCCACATTGGAAAATGTCTTTCAATCACTGAACTGGGAAAACAAAGGGATAAAGATTAATGGAGATTATCTAACCCACCTTCGTTTTGCTGATGACGTAGTCATTTTTGCAACTACCCCATCAGAGCTGCAGAGTATGATCCAGGAACTTGCTGACAAGAGTAAAGAAGTGGGATTAAAAATGAACTTTCAGAAGACAAAAGTGATGTTCAATGCTTTTACAAGAAATGAAGATTTATCGATTGATGGAGAAAAACTGGAGATAACAGATACGTATGTTTATCTTGGACAGCAGATATCAAGTGAGGGTCACATTGATGAAGAAATTAATCGGCGTACAAAACTTGCCTGGAGAGCTTTTGGAAGAAACAGCATAATTTTCAAGAGCAATATGCCATTATGTCTTAAAAGAAAAGTGTTTGATCAATGCATCCTTCCAGTGCTTACGTATGGTGCAGAGACGTGGACCTTAACTAAAAGAGACATACAAAGGCTGCAGACAACTCAAAAAAGCATGGAGAGGTGCATGCTTGGTATAACCAGGAGAGATAAGAAGAGGAACTCGTGGATCCGAAAAATGACGAGAGTGGAAGACATCATGATCAGAGTTAAATCCCTGAAATGGCAATGGGCTGGACATACTGCCAGAAGGACAGACCATAGATGGACAGCCGAAATTTTAGATTGGATTCCAAGGGACAGGAAAAGACCCAGAAAAAGACCACATGGGAGATGGGTGGATGAAATTCGTAAATATGCGGGAGTGACATGGAGGAGACTGGCACAAGACAGACCGTTGTGGAGGAAACTTGGGGAGACCTTCGTCCAGCAGTGGATTGATAATGGTTGACAATGATGATGATGATGATGTGGTAAGGGACCACCTGGGGAGGAATTCTATTCAAAATGGGCGAAATGAGGTCAAAGATCAGGACATAGGAGCGGAATCCATTCTATTGCCTTTATGCGTCATAACTTGCGTAAAAATGGTTTGATTTCGATGAAATTTTATTATGTGGTAAGGGACCATCTGGGGACAAATCCTGTTAAAAATGGGCGAAATGGAGTCAAAGGTCAGGACATAGGAGCGGGATTCATTCCACCACCCTTATGGTAAAAATGCTTCGATTGCGACAAAACTTTTGTAGGTTGTTCCGGAGGTATACTGAACTGGTTCTTTTGAATATCATCCAAATGGGGTCAAAGGTCAGGGCACAGGAGCGAGATTTATTCCACAGACATTATCCTCATGCACGCGCAGTGAGGCTGTCAGAGGGGAAAATACTTCCATAATGCTTTTGTGGTTCCTTTCAGCGAGCATCGCCTCAGTTGCACGTAACATAGTCACCGCCGGTAGTGATGAGGCAGTGATTGATAGGCATTTGTCAGACAGTTTTACTAAAAACAGTACTAACGGGAAAAAAACCACGGGCCGCGTGTGGCCTAGTGATCAACGTTCGTGACTACCACCGAGGAATCTCAGGTTCGATCCCAGGTATCTGCGAACTCTCGACCCATTAAATATCCGCCGTGCGTCGGATGAGCAGGTTAACTTGTCGGAACCCGGGTGATAGCCCCCCGGTAATAAATAAGGGTGTCTTCCTCCCCATTTCTACCTCGATTCCGTGTCACTTTCCTATCAGGCACTCTCGCCCAAATCTTCTAGCTTCCTGTTCCTAAGGTTTGTTTAAGACCTGGGGTTAGACACTCCCTTCCTTCCTAAAGTACTCTACATATGAGTACTTTTAGGGGGGGGGGGGTAAAAAATCCTTACCTTCTTCAAGGCTGTCAAACATTTTAGTAAATTTACAAGATACTAAAATACAACAAAAATAAAGAAGTTCGATGATTACAATCAATCATTAATATCTAATTATTTTTAAAAATGCTTTAAAAATGGTTTAGTCTATTTTAGTGTTTTAAATTTATCAAAAATTTGGCTATACTGTCCCCCCTTCCAGCCCCCTTATGGGCGCCCTTGCATATGATCAGACCTGAAAAAATATCCACACATTAGTTAAATACAGCAATATTCAAGATGCCTCTAATATATTCAAGATGCCTCTAACACTGAAATATTTTCTTAATATAAAATTTTACTGAATGTGATGATACCCTCACAGTTTGAAGTATTTTTGTGAACATACCATCCAACGATATCAAATGCCGCCTGGATAGACCTCTGGTATGGGAATATAAATAAGAAATCCAGATGCCTGGCTGGGTATGTAAATAAACAAATAAAAAATTCCAATTGCCCTGTTTTGCTTTCACAGCAAAATAAAGTCTGAATCAGGGTTTAAGCTGGCTCAAAAAATGCTGTAGCAAAAATGCTAAAATGGGGGAAAAGTTGTAGCAAAATGCTAAAGAAAGTTAACGGTTTTTGTCACTCAAAAAATTGCAATATCAAATTAATTGTTAGCTCCAACAATGCCTTGGACAGCAATGGAAAACTAATTAGCTTGGAAGATACTAACATATTTAAAAGAAAACTGTATTGGGCAGTGTAAGTTGATATACAGCTCCTAACATGATAAGGATTTTTTTTTCTAAAATCATTATTAAATAAGCATAAAATCCAAATCTGAAATTTGATTTTGTGAGTTACCATTATCTTTGCATGAATGATTTGATTAATGACCAGTATGAATTGAATAAGTAAAATGCCAATACTGTTACTATTAATAAAAATTTTAATTTGTGTCAAGAGATGCACCGAAAACCCGGGTTACATTATAAGCTGCTTTCGCGATTGAACTTACTGTGTACCCCATCTACTCGTATTTTAGGTTAAAATTTATTAAAAAAAGACTATTATATATATAAAAAAAGGTATATAAGTGTAAATTAATAAAAAAAACCCAGTCTTTGAGCATCAATAACCCTTCTCAATCCAAGTATTTCTAAAACCAGTTAAATTTAAATTTTTATTAATAGTAACAGCATATTCCTCAAACCAACTATTATTTTAATTACAATATAGTAAAATATTACCATTTCAGCCTTCTAAATATTTATTTTTTAATATCAAACAAAGACAAAGTACACATGGTTCATATCGCGAATCGGCAAAAAAAAAAAAAATGCGCTATGAAAATAATATTAGTCCTACAATTATTGTAGGGTGAGTATATGTGTATTTCACACATTAATTTACAGGTACTTGCAAATGTTAAAAAAAAAAAAGCTTGTGGTGAAAACATTCCTCTGCGTTCGCACTTCCTCATTTCTTATAGAAGAGGGGGTGGGCAAAGTACGGAAGGTAACGGCTACTTCACCGGATGTGTGATTTTGAATGTGCTTCCTCGTTTTGCTCTGGGACCTCCCCCTCCCTCTTCCATGTCATTTCTGCCGATCGCGGGCAAGAACTTATTTCGCAGTCGGTCCTTCAGCTTTCATGGAATTCATGCTATTTTTGCAGAAGACAGAACTGTCTCTTTTGAATCGTTAACATAGCAGTGTTAAATGTTTTTCGAATAGGGAATTTCGTAATTGCTAACACTCAAGATTAATTACAATACATAAAAATAAATATTTTTAAAAAATAGCGTTAACTTTTTCAGTACTGCGGGAAAAGAGAACGAAAAAAAAAAAAATGACCTCCTACCCCTTGCGATTGTTAATTATATTCGACAACCATTTCTGGTACGTCCTCCCCTCGTAATCCATCCCCCTCTAGCTTGTAAAACATGTGATGACAAACCACGTGGTGAAACTTTACTTGCCTGACAGACTGTTGAGTGTGTTTACATTTTCTATGGATCGAGGCCGCCGGGATTCTTTGTTTATTTTTATTTTCTTATTTCGGTCTTGTGTGTTTCCGCTTCCAGTATCTTAAGGTGAAGAGCGCGCCCTTAGCAGTTGTTTACAAGCAACTATTTCCTGAGGTTTTTTCTCCAGCTGGGAAGCCGTGGTTTCGGCAACAACTGAAATTAAAAACTTTTTTTTTCTTCTGTAGTTACGCATACGCGTTGTCTGTGTCATGCGCGATGGAAAGTTGACACATATTATTGTTTTGATGTTTCGATCAACCTAAATTGATTGATGTTTTAATAGCCCTAAAAGTTTGATGCTTCAATCGAACTCCTTCCGCGTAGGAAATTTTTTGATTAGTTAGCAGCCATGCGCGAAAACAAACATATGAAAATAATTGGAAATTTTCACTTAGTTTATCACTTGCTAGGACGTAGCGTTTTCTTGCTGCAATGCACAGTTCGCAGTTTAAATATGGTATTTTATCCCTCCAGTTAACTTGCACTCATTTGTAAAGGGAGCACCATTTTCGCACAAGTTGCTCGGAAGGTATATTAGATTGAGTAGCAGTTTTACTTTTTTTTTAATTTTAAACTCACATTCTTTTCCAGTTGTTTTATTGGCACTGTCTTCGCAATCTTTGCGTTTCTTAATAATGAATTTATCCATTGTAATGCGGCACGTTGCGTGATGGACAGCAGCACCTTGAGTGGCGAGAGCAACCCCTAGCTTGCACTTATCTTTCCTAATATGTGTTCCTTCTCTATAGAAGTTTGAAAGGTCACTCCGGTCACGAATGCAGAGGTTGTTTATGGCCTTGGGGATGGGAATGAAGCCGTAGACATCGCCGTCAGGGCATCGCAGTTGACTTGAATGGGGGTGATCTAATCCCTGTAGCCTCTATCTTACACAGCCTACCCCACCCTTTATGGGGCGCTCTAGAGTGTATGTAGGGGGTGGGGAGTGATTCAAAAGGTGCTGTAGCGACATAGTAGGAACCTATTATTCCTTAAGGATTAAGAAAATAACATTAGTGGAGTACAAATCGCTGCCAGAATTTTGGAAACTTTAGTTTCCACAAAAATAGAATAGCCGGAGTAGAATCCGCTGATGGGTTAATATTTAAACGGCGGGCGCAATTTTGCGACAGGCACTCATTTTTTTCTCGCATTTTAGATTAACTCATCGCATTTCGCGAAAATAGCGACCGCAGCTTAAACACTGGTCTGAATCGCCCCCAATAGTTAACCACGATAATATTAATATTCAAGATTCCTCTTATGCCAAAAATGTTTTTGTTGAAATAAAATTTTATTTAAAATATTTTGTGAAGATACCATTACAGTTCAAATTATTTTTGTGAAGATACCATTTCAGCTGAAATAATTTTTGCAAAGCTACTCCCAACAGCATTAAATGCTACCTGGATCAATGTTACCTGGATCGACTACATGTTATAAATATATATATAAATACAGGGTGAGCCAAAAGTCACTGTGCACCTGGCAAGACAATACACATACAACAACTACAAACATACTTGCTACAATAAATGCTGGAGATGGCCCCTTCCTGTGTGTAGATATGCATCCACACGTCTGAAAATTTGCTCAAAGACACGTTACAGGTCCAATGGAGAAATGTTGCTGAATACTGTGGTGTAAACCCCACAATTTTTTAACCAATTTTTTTTGGATTTTTAATGATGCAAATGGAAATATTCTCCATCATTTCATCTGTTAACACTCGCGGCCTACCGCTTCTCGGAGCATCTCTCACTGATCAGGTTTTTTTCAACCGGCCACTGTGATGCCTCACTACTGACTGATTCAGTCATGGCCAGATGCCGGAAATACTGGCTCCGTCATTCAAGGTCAGACGGCAGGATGAGCGTACCCCACCCCAACATTCTCCATTCACAATATTGCAATTACATGCACAGCAACTATACTTCATAGATTTATTATTTCTTATCACAGTATGTCAAGTGCACAGGGACTTTTGGCTCACCCTGTATATGTACTTCCATTATAGCATTTTTAGTTCTTTAATAATAAGTTATATTCTTACAGATGCCAAGGATGTGCTGTGTTCCAGGCTGTCGTGCGAATTATAAGTCAGAAAAAACAGAGACAATAACAACATTAAAATTTCCTAAGGATCCTGAATTGCAAGAAAAGTGGGTTAAAGCTATCCACAGAGAAGAATTCACACCTAATCATAACAGTGTTGTTTGTGTTCGTCATTTTAGTTATGAACTTGTAATTAGAGTGGATACTGTTTCAAGAGATGATGGGTCGTTGTTGTCAGTTCCTCGAAAAGTACCCAAATTAGCTCCCAATGCTATACCTCACATATTTCCGAACCAACCATCGTATTTCACTTCAAAACTTTTGCCAAAACGCACGTGTCCTAATGATCGTTTCAAAGAACAAGTAGAAAAGGATGAAGCGTCATTTTTAAAGTGGATGGAAGATGATGTAATTAAAGATTTCCCATCTTTTAGATCTTCAGTTCCAAAAAAAAAATAATTCTGGGTTTCATCATTTCTTTGAAGATGATGCTGTTGTATTTTGCAAGTTACACTTATCAGATTGTCCTAAAATTTCAGTTTCATTTAAAGTTCTCCTAGATCTTTCTGTTGAGATCTGGCATGATGGCCTGTGTGTGCCTACTGTGCAGATGCAGCCTGTTCTAAGTAAAGACTTAAAATTAGACAGATGGTCCAAGTTTGACTCACTGATCAGTCAGTTATCATCCTTCTCTTTGGAGAAAAATTCAGTGAATGAAAGACTAAAGATTTGCTCTCGTGTTATTGCCCAATGTTCAGAGGAGTTGACAGAAGGTGATAGTAAATTGCTAGCTTTGAAGTTCCTTTCTGAGCAATTGGAAATTTTAACCTTGGGACACCCTAAGTATATCAGAAACATTGACATGGGCATGTTACCTGTTTTTTACTAATGCTTCTGCGTACTGCTTACTCCGCAGTCTAAGCATTCTTTGTTTGCCTTCTCCTGGTTACCTAAGACAGCTCTCAGTGGGGTATGGAACAGAAGTTGGTGTACAAGCTTCACATATAAAATACCTCAAAGAAAAATTCAATGTTCTTGAGCAACATGAACGAATTATTTGCATTCTTTTGGATGAGATATATATCAAACCAATACTAACTTTTAAGAAAGGCATGATCCAAGGTGCATCACACAGCTCCAGCAGGGAGGCAACGACTATTCAAACTTTTTTGTTAACTTCACTATTTCGTAAAAATAAGGATATTGTGGCTTTTTATCCAGTGAAAAATGACTTGCACTGAGCTGTATCATATGACCCTGGAAGACTTAAAAGTTGTAACTGATATAGGATATACCACAATTGCTATGGTTTCTGACAACAATAGAGTGAACAGAAATATGTTCGAGCAGCTGGGTGGTGGTTTGTTGAAGTCTCACATTACAAATCCACATGATTCTAAACAAGAAATATTCTTATTATTTGATTCAGTACATTTATTAAAGTCAATTCGTAATAACTGGTTCAACCAGACTGACTTACTTCAAACTTTCCATATTCCAAAATTTGATGGTTCCTCTGGTGAAGAGACAGCAAGCGTGAATCATTTGAAAAGACTATTCTTCAGAAATTGGAATGCTTGTGAAGATGGCTCCAAAACTGACTAGGAAAGTGATATTCCCTTCTTCCTTGGAAAGGCAAAATGTTTCTCTTGCCACAGGTCTCTTTCATGAAACGAATGTTATTGCTTTAAAAAATTATATGTTCAAACATAACTGCTCTTGCTCAGGAACTGTAGCATTCCTTGATATCATTATAAAATGGTGGAAAATTGTGGATGTGAAACATCCTTATAAGGGTAGAAACTTACGTGATCTATTTTGTGATCCTGTTCGCACTGAAAATGATGCAAACATAAAGTTCCTGGCTGATTTCATATGTTGGCTTCAGAAGTGGGATAATATTCAAGTTTCTGGTAGCTCTTCTTAGAAGCAACATGGTAAATTAACAAGAGAAACATATGTAGCTCTCCTTCACACGACAAAAACCTTAATTTTTTTATGTAGATATCTTTTTACTATGCATAATCCAAAGTACATTCTTTTGGGGAAGTTTCAAACTGACAATTTAGAGGGTCGATTTGCACAATACCGCCAAATGAATGGTGGCAATTTTAATGTATCTGTAACACAGGTGTTAGAGAGTGAAAAAAAATTAAAGCTCATAAGTTTATTGAAACTGCATTCTGCCAAGTGGGGAGAATTTGAAATAAAATCACTGAAAACAAACTGTACTGAAAACACAAATGCAATTGCAAGCTTTGAATATGAAGAGGATGTTTTGGAGCAGTCCAGCAGAGTTAATATAACTGAAGAAAATATGATGGTGTTAGTGTACTTAAGTGGTTATGTCACATACTCCTTAAATAAATTAGTGAGCTGTCAGACATGTATGCAATATCTAATGCGTGAAGAACCAATGGAAATTCAATGCACTGGTAAAAATATTTACCACTATTTAGCTCAGAGCACTCGAGGAGGATTACGGTGGCCTACTGACTACCTTGTTACTTTGAGTACTATAGTTTTTAAAAATTTTCAGACACTTATTTCAGAAACATTTGAACAACAGTTCTTGCAATCACATAATCACAAAGACATTTTGCAGGTATTAGCTCTACAGAAATTAGCAATTCAATGTTACAACCTAGATGAAAACTGTTCATGTGGTGTATGTATCCCTTCAAAATTTGTCTGTTAAGTGTGCAAACATTTTCAGCAACATATTCATTAACAATTATTGTAAGCTTAAAAATAATGCACTTTTAGAAAACAAATAAAAAAAAAGGAAAATTGTCAGTACTTTTAAATTCACTAAAACAAGGCTGGAAGAAGTCTAGAAATTTAGAACTGGGGCCAGTTTCCTTTTTTTTTTTTTTTTTTTTTAACTTCAAATTTTGTATTTGCAGTAAATGTAATTTCTTTTTTTATAATTTGTGGATTATCTGTTAAAAAATAATAAGTTTAGGTATTCCATTTAATACAAAATTTTCTCAACAGATTGTACAGAATGTTACAGTTCATTGTATTTTTGTGCCTTTTATTTATTTCATTAATATTATTATTATTATTTTTTGTAAAATGCTGTTCAAAGCTTCATGGTGATTGCTTACAATTTTTGATGTTGTGCCGTGCAAAACATGTTTAGCATCAACTCTTTTTGTCTGTTATTTTTTTATTGCCATGAACTAGAAATAGTAATTTGACATTCCATAGTGAATTGCATGTCAATTGACCATGATGTTTACGCTAGTCATAAATACTACGAAGTTGAAACATCAAATACCAGATAATAATGTTTCGTACATGCAGCTTTGTATAAATAATTGACAGAATACTAGTATAAGTTTGTTATTATTTTGAATGGTTTTTGGTTGAGTAATGTAATTATTAGCGTTAAATAGATAAAATGAGATGCAGAAAGTGTATTTTCTTTTTCAAATTCTTATCAGTGTTTTTTTCTGAGCACTTATGCATACACATAACAAATCACATTTAGCACCTTGATAATAAACTAAGATTTGTACTTTTGGCATATTTTTTATTTTTTCATTTTGACACAGTGTTGTGGATATTTTTCCATATTGAAATAGTAATTTGAATGAGCTTGGTATTATTTGTAACACATGTAAAAGTAATTTTGACAGCTACCAAATACAGAAGGATATTTTTCATACATGACTATAGGTACAGAGGTATGTTCACATGATAAAAATTATACATTTAATTTTTGCATACCATCAATTATGACATGCTTAAAATGTGCTGCATAATTGAATTTTTTTAATGTTATGCAGACATAACTAGATTTTCCTTTGTGTCCATTGGCCAAGGGATAAGTTCTGAATCAGAGTAATTTAGAATTTTAATTGCTTATGTTGTTTCATTGTGAAAGGAAAATTTTTTAGTATGTTGCAAATCATACTATCTTTTGTTATTGTACATTTATTGTAAATTTTCCATAACAGCAGCTGAGTCATTGATGGGTAATATACATAATATTTCCCTAATGTTAATAAAATGTTATTTAAAAAAGATGAATGTATAGTTTGTCTTCTGTTAAATATTTTCATTTAACAGAAGACAAACTATACTTACATTTAACAGAAGACAAACTATATTTTACATGAACAATTTTAAAATTGTAGGTCTGAATGTTGGCCAACCCATTCACACACATCAAGCAGTTTCAGTGTGTGAAATTATATCCCTACACTGTGCTTTACATTTGAATTCCTAAGGCTCAGTGTTAATGTGCCAAGGGATAACTTCATCTAAAAAATGCATAACCAAATCAAATATTTGTGCGAATCATGGTTGAATATTTCCTTAGAAGTTCAGAGTGCAAACCAGAATAATGAATCTAATATTACATAGGTAGTAGCCTGTTTTTGTTTTTTTGTTCCACACACTGCTGTGGTGTGAAATGGATTCACAGCATCAAGCTTCTTTTTCTATGAAAAGAAGCTTGATGCTGTGAATCATTGCTAATGTTATCTGCATTTTATTTATGCCGTTTCTTCTCCAATGTTCACTAGTAAACACAGAAATTAAGGAAGAAATATTTCTGAGAAATTATCCAGATTCTCTGTTAAAAATTAGGTTCGATGGATACAAATGCGGATAATACGCCGATTTAAAATAAAAATGTTTTTGAGGCCCTTTGATTTTTATTAAAAGCTACAGGGTAATTGTTTATGAGAGGAGATGTAATTGGAAAAGGAATTTTTTTTTCAATTCAGGAGTTTGTACGGAATGGATAGAGGAGGGAGTGGTGTCATAATGGAAGATTAGGGAAGTTATGGGGAGGGACAGCGGGATCATTTTGTGTTGTTGAGAACAACGCTGACTGTTGTGCCGTCTGTTTTTGTCAACCAGCCAATGAAAACATATGCACAGTGCTTGCTGCATGAACCTATGTGTGCCTTTTTTCAAAGTTCCTTGTTTTGGATATCATGTGTGCTGTGCAAGATTTGTCCTTCGCCATTTTGACCAACGTCTTTGCTGCATATATTTTCCTTCATTGCTATTCATGATGTCTTAAAAAAAACATTTCAGTTACACTGCCGATTTTAAACTTACAGTGGGGTGCACAGTAGAGGGTATCATGTCCCTGCACAATAGTTTTCAGAAAGTCAGAAAACAACCGTGCAGTTAATGGTGGAAAGCAGCTGTGCCATGGTCTAAAACGCAAGCAAATCTGTCAGTAAATTCTAAGGAAGAATTCACAGAAGTCTAGCCCTATTTTTTACTGACCCATGTCTCAGCCAATCATCTAACTCTGACAGCAAGATTTCTTCCAAAACTTTCAACTAATATACAATGCAAGTAATGTTTCACCGAAAAAAACAAAAACAAAAAAAAAACAATTCCAAACAGTCAAAGGTCTAAAAGAAATATGTACACTTTAAAATGTAAAACTTCCTGAAGAAAAGAAAAAAGCTTACCTACGGTATTTGCAGCCTAAACTTTAGATCTGCTTACTCTTGCCATTTAGACCATGAAAAGCAAATGTTTGCAATGGAATGTTTTTTTACATAAATCCACTGCAAAACACTTTTCAGATAGTCAATGTCCAGGGGACTTCATCGTTCATTAGCTACTGCAAAATGCTTTCCATGGAATGGCAAATTGTGAGCCTGATGATGACACAATTTTAATTCCCATGCATACATTAAATGTGTCTGAAAACCCTGAGCTGATAAACAGCAGTGATGTGAACAATCCAGACAGTTCATTAAACAGTTTGATTGCTTCAGATAGGATATTTTCTAACTTAGATACAAATGCAGCTGCATATGTAGCAGGTTTTGTAGCCAAGAATGTAGCAGGCAAATTTTTGTGTGAAGTTTGCACTGCTGATTTAATTGGTGAGAAAACCTTAACTGAGAATTCATTGTTCATGCACTTCAAAGAATTCGATGATGTCAAAAAAGGGTTGACTTATCCTACTGAAGCATTGGTACAGACTGTATGTCAACTTGGTGAACTGTTTCCTTCACAGTTTCAAGAGATTTGCCACCACAGACACATAAAAAAAGAATTGGTTGGCATACTTAGTGAAGTGGACCACAAGTGGTTATCCTGCAGCATTCATAAGGATAAAATGTGGGAATATCTTGTTACTTATTATGTTCATTTGATGGTTACGTACAAAGTTAAACAAATGTGTAGGGATCTGAAAAACAGAAAAAAACCACTGAAAAAAATACAAAAATTGTCATAAAAATTGAAAACATGTTTAGCAATTTGTTTGGAAACAAGCATGTTATCTTTATTCAGGGGTGCACCTAGGGCATTTGACGCCTGGTTGCAAGCCCAGATTTCTCGCCCCTTGTAGGAGAACTTTTTTAATTATTTGTACATGAAATACATGTCTTTAGCTTTAGCAACATCAGGTGTCTTTGGAGGAGGTGTCTTTGTTTCCCTGATGAAAAGTTTGTGGATTTTTTGTTTAGGCAAAAGTGTGTGTGTGTGAATGTTTTTAGAGATTTGAAAGTTTACACGATTTCAGTTCGTTAAGTTCGTCATCAACGATGAAATTTTTAACCAAAACTAACGATCTCAAGACGTTAGAGGCCTCAGTCAAAAATAAATTCCGGTGGGATTGGATAGGAAAAAAGACCCCCAGAAGGAGAAAGCTGGGATATGGTGTCGGAAAATTGATACAGCTGGGTCATGTTTCTGCATATATAAATGGAGTACATGCTACAGTTCTGCCTCCAAAACCTGTTGAAGCAATTATAACGGCTACTTGTAATAGTAAAGGTTCTTTCTCTTCGGTACACAAGCAAGACACTGCAAATGAAGGATGTTGTAAACGTAAGCATCAGCCTGATAGCGTCTCCGCTAAAAAACAAATAGATATAAATGGAGTACATGCTGATATATATAATAGATAACAATGGAGTACAAACAAATGAAGGTTGCACATTTTTTTTTGAAATAGTGTTATTTTATTAGTAAATATAACTTTAGATTAACACCACACCAGACTGATGTTTTTTTTTAATTAATGAACTAGCTACACCCGGCCACGCGTATAGCTGTGGCACATTGTGGTTGCATGAATGAGAAATGAGGAGCAAGACAAAGCATACGTTTCATAGAAGTTTAATTTTGCAATACTTGTGGGTATACAATATTTTTTGTTTTTCCATTCTCTGCGTAGATATAAAGGCTATCTGGTTTGCCGACACGGGAACACGCAACATACAGTTGTCCATGTGAGAAGCAATCCGCATCTAAATCTAAACCACACAATTCTAAAGATTGACCTTGAGCTTTATTGATTGTGATTGGGAACGCCAATCGAATTGGGAATTGCAATCTTTTAAATTGAAATGGTGTATCGGTCGGGATCATGGGAATTCGAGGGATGAGGACATCTTCACCTTCGAAAGGCCCCGTTAAAATCGTTGCTTCCACTACATTTTTCATCAGTTTTTTAACTGCGAGTCGCGTGCTGTTGCAGAGTTTTGGCTGATTAATATTCCGCAACATGATAATTGGCACACTTATTTTCAATTTTAATATGTGTGGTGGCATTCCTGGCAGATCAAGTGAGTTCAAAAATTCCGTTGGATAATTAACTACTTCATCTGCTTCCACAACTGTATCTATCGACTTGTACGTAATTTCCTCACTTTGAATGCTGGATTGAATAACATTATTAATTTGATAGACATCTTTATTCTTCGCGGCAAGGATAGCTCGTTCACTGAGCCAATCGTGATTCTTATAATTAATTTGAATTATAGAAAATACTTTTTCGATCAGTTCTTCTTTCGATGTTACTAAATTACAAAAATTATCAGGAAATGATATTCGTCTTGACGTCTCATCGACTGGCAGTTGTCCGTTCCCAATGTCCAGTAACTGTCGTGAGAATACCTCGGCTGATTGATCGTTTTGCAGCTGGACACGCATATTCGTAGTCAACTGCAATGTACGTACGTGTCGCCACAATGTTGAATATTTCAGGCAAGCATTTATTTCGTCCGCTGGTGTCGATCGAGAAATTACAGGCAATGTTTGCCTAAAATCTCCTGCGAGCAATATCAATGCATTCCCGAATGGTTGAACGTTTCCACGCAAATCTCGCAACGATCGATCAAGAGCTTCAAGCGATTTTTTATGTGCCATCGTGCATTCATCCCAAACAATGAGTTGTAACGTATACTCTATATTCACTTTCCTTTTGATTTTACTATCTCTAGTTATTTTATTTTACTATGTAAATTATCTTCCTACTGAACGGAATATTATTTCACCCGCTGAATGAGATCTGGCAATGAGTGTAAGTCATGACGTGGTGGTAGCTCGTATATAGGCGCGTTCATCGAGAAGTGTGTGTTGTGTTGTTGCGTTGGAGTTGAGGTTGTGTTGGAGTTGTGTTGGTGGTGTGCGTACTATAAGAGGAAAGTTTATTCATTATTATGTACAAGATATATGAGTGCCTTAGTTGACCACGAGTCTGGGAAATAAATAGTTGTTCAGTAAGTTCAGTCTTTCTCAATTCTTAGTTTTGTCAGACCTCTGTCTGGCTGTTAGGTTTATGACTTTGATTACTTAATATAAATAACCAGCGTTGAGACTTTGTTTAAGTTCATAATTAACGAGTAACAACACCCTTTTGGGAATTCTTTAGTTTGAAGCTTAGAGCATTATTCATTCATAATAATTAGCTTAGCAAAAAGATTACAAAGCTAATTCATTATAATTGGCGCCCGAACTTTTCTCGAACACGAGATTCTGACTATTATTACCCATGGCTTCTTTACCTGAGACAACTTTAAATTTCCACCATCCGGCAAGTCTCGAGGGTAATGGTGTTTTTTTGGACAATTTACGCGAAGCCTGTGGCTCTGACTTTGATATGAATGATCTGCACATACCCAAGCATTCTTCACCATTTCGGAATGCACCAGCTTCTTATCACTCTGAGTCGCGGGTCGTAGCTGAGGGAATTCAATCCTCTCAGCGAAGCAGAATGCTTGCCCATTTCGTGCCGCATGCAGGAACAATTCATTTCAATGGTTTGGAGGGGTCTTTAAAGTTCCTTGAAGATCTGGAAGATCATTTTGATCTCTATAATATTCCGGAAGACTGCAAGGTCCAAATTGCCGGAACTTGCTTGAGAGATACCGCCAAGACCTGGTATCGGCAGTGGCGAGGGTCGAACCCGGATTCTCATTATGAGAATTTCCGTGCAGAATTCTTGGAGGTCTTTCCTTTCGGCCTCAGTCGAGCTAGCCTTGCTCAACAGCTGTTTTCTCGTCAGCAGGGTCCAAATGATAGCCCTGTTGCATTTGCGTTGGAGACTACACGCTTATATAACCTATGGGATCCACATGCCAGTCATGTTGACATGTTGGATACCCTTGTGCAGCAGCTCGACCCATTCTTGCAAGATTTTCTTGAGGTTCGACACCTTACCACTATTCATGAATGCCTTCGCCTCATACGCACGTATGAAGAGCGACATGGCAGACATGCTTCAACTCACCATGCTCGGGCACCCCGCGAGGCTTATTCCGAAAACCCTCAGCGGCATAATAGACAAAACTTTCAGCGCGAGCATACACAAGTGCCCACCCAAGCTTCATACGTTCCACCACACAGAAGAGTGGCGAACCAACAACGAGTTTCTGAGCAAGCTTCGGGATATCGTCATAATGCACAGTATGCTCGACCCTGTTCCACTCAGCAGCATTCGGAACGTTATCATGCTCGGGGCAATAATAATTTTTCTGCCCGTGCTGAGGGCAGACGTAACGAATATGAAAATCTCAACAGACACGCGGAGTTCCCGACGCAGGGTCCACGCAATTTTCCTTATCGTGAAAATTTTCCCGATACCCGGCAGGGTCGAGGTTTCCGACCACATGATAACACCACCAGAATTCCTTTAAACTTCCACAGGAAGTAGACGAAGGGTCGGTCCTTCTTCCTGATACCAAACATTCTGACCCTAAAACAGTATTAGTGACTGTTCAAACTCCTCAGTTGCCTGATGTATTCTTGACACTTGAAGACGTTATTGTCGAGACAAAGTTCGACACTGGGTCTGAGATATCAGCCCTAAATACAAAGTTTTGTAATGACGTTTTTTCTGCAATACACGTTCAGCCTGCAACGCAGTATTTGCGAGGTGCCAATAATGAAATCTTCAGTATCGCAGGAACTGTCACATTATCTTTAGGGCTGGGAAAAGCTCGGTTTACACATTCTTTCCTGCTTATAGACGAGCTACCCGTGAAATGTCTCATGGGTATGGACTTTATTAACAAGTTTCAAATAACTTTGAATTTTGTGCAACATGTGATTTCCTTTCCGGAACCTGTCGAAATGATTCCGACGGTTCCTGTAGATATTACGAGTTTATTGTTGAGTGACCAATTGAATGAGGGGCAACGAGACCAGCTTTCTCTCCTTTTGCAGGAAAGCCCTGGTTTGTTTTCGGATCAACCTGGTTTCACACAGGTGGTTTATCATGTTATTGACACTGATGGTTCGAAACCCATTGCGACGAAACCTTACCCTTGTGCTCCACATAAAAAACAAGAAATGCAACGTCAAATTGCTGAAATGATTAAGCAAGGCATAATCAGGGAATCAACAAGCGCCTGGGCTGCTCCTGCCTTCTTGGTTCCAAAGAAACAACCAAATGAATTTCGTTTCGTGACAGATTTTCGCAAACTCAACCAAGTCACAAAAACTATCAATTATCCACTACCTGTCATGTCACATATTCTAAATGACTTGTCGTCAACCAAATGGATGTCAACTTTGGATTTGGCGAGTGGATATTGGCAGGTGGCAGTACATCCGGACTCGGTCGATAAAACAGGCTTTGTGACTCCTTTTGGGGCCTATGAATATTTACGTATGCCTTTTGGTTTAGCTTCTGCACCTGCTACTTTCCAAAAGCTTATGGACACGGTTCTCAGACCTGTCCTGGGTCCCCATGTGCATGTCTATTTGGATGATATTATTATAACATCAGAGACTTTTGACCAGCACCTTTTTCTGCTCAAACAGGTGTTCCAACTTATATACAATGCTGGCTTGACGTTAAAACCTAGTAAATGCCAGATAGCGAGGGACGAGATTGTATATCTGGGGTTGAAAATTACTCCCCACGGTTTATTCACTGATAATGAAAAAATTAGGCCTATTGTTGACTTTCCTCGGCCTAAAACAGCAAAAGAACTATCCCGTTTTCTGGGAATGACCGGTTGGTATCAGCAGTTCGTCCCCGCTTATGCTACAATATGTGAGCCGTTGTATGCTTTAAAGCGTAAATACAAGAAGTTTATTTGGACACCTGAAGCTAACGCTGCATTCGAAACACTGAAGTCTGCATTGACTCAGCCTCCGGTGTTGGCTTTCCCGGATCATACTAAGGAATTTGATATTTATACTGATGCATCCGGAGTTGGTCTTGGTTGCGTTTTGTCACAAACTGGGCATCCAATAGCTTTTGCGTCTCGTACTTTAGCCAAAGCTGAACGCAATTATTCAGCTACGGAACGTGAATGTCTTGCTGTTGTGTATGCACTGAATAAATTTCAATGTTATCTTAATGAATTGACAGTTAACATAATTACGGATCATTCTGCCCTTCAGTATTTAAATTCTGCTAAGCACTTATCTCAAAGACTTATGAAGTGGGCTCTGAAGTTACAAGAGAGCAATATCAAAATTTCGTATCAGCCAGGTCATAAGAATCAATTACCGGACGCATTATCTCGCGTTCCGATTAGTGGGGTCCCCACAGAAACTACTCCTGGATGTCAGCCTTTACTTCTGATAGCTGATATCACATCCAGAGAGCAAATAATGGCAGAATTAATAAATGATCCAGATTTTGGGGATATTTACAATTTTTTGCTTGCGGGTTCGCCCCTACCAAGTGATCCTTCTCTGGCTGGAAGGTCACAACATTTTGAAGTAATAGAGGGTCTTCTTTATTATACAAAGTCTCGGACTACTAGGGCAGAGTTTCGCCCATGTATTCCGCGAACCCTTAGAATGGCTCTTTTAAATGAATTTCATGACAAACCTCTTGCAGGCCATTTAGGTATTCGCAAGACCCGTTGTAAATTGCGGGATGTTGCCTATTGGCCTGGAATGTACCAAAGTGTGCTCGCATACGTTCAATCATGTCACTTGTGTCAGATTAATAATTACCGTAATGTAAGACCGGCCGGTCACTTGAAATCTAGTTCAAGTTCTCATGTATTTGATATTATTTCCATAGATTTATTGGGACCTTATCCATTATCTGTTAAAAATAAAGCTCGTTATGTTTTAGTACTAACTGATAATTTTTCTAAATGGGTTGAAGTTTTTCCCATTAAAGCCGCTACGGCTGAGATTATTTGTAATGTCTTAGTTAATGACGTATTTTCTAGATATGGTGCACCTAATAAAGTAGTTTCGGATAATGGTCCTCAATTTATTTCTGACATTTTTGAAAGAATGTGTGCGAGATTACACATTAAACATAAATTCATTTCCCCATATCATCCCCAGAGTAATCCTGCGGAACGTGTTAACCGAACGTTAGTGAAAATGATTGCGACTTTCGTAATGGACCACCATGAAAGATGGGATGACCATTTAGAACTTTTTGCGTTCGCCCTCCGCTCGTCTGTCCACGAGTCTACTAAAATTACTCCTGCAGAACTTTTTCTGGGTCGCAAAATTAAAACCCCTTTTGAAAATTTAACGGGGATTATTGACGAACTAAATCAGCGACCAACTCCGCAATCAGTACACATCATGGCAGAGAAAGCTCGTGTTGCAATGCTAGGAGCACAAGCGGCTCAAGCACGATATTATAATTCTAGGCGTAGGGAACCAGATCTTGTCGTTGGAGATCTCACTCTCGTGGAAACGCACTTCCAGTCTTCTGTTTCGCATACTTTAGTGAAGAAATTTGCACCCAGCTACGAAGGTCCATATCGGGTGGCAAATGTCTTTGACAATAATATTGTTCTGGAGAAACCGAACAACCATTTTCAATATGTACATGTTGATCAATGTCGCAAATATCACGAACGGAATATCGATTTCATTATCAATCCTACTCAACCTTCTGTTCCACAGACTCAAGAATCTATATCTCATGTTCAACCACCAGAAATTGTGGACGAACCACCGAACATTTTTGACGAATCACCAGTGATTTTTCCTTCACCCTCCCCTCCTCCAGACGAGTTTCTACAACCGCAACCTGATTCTCCCGTGAGACAAAGGCTCGATTCGAGTTCGTCGAATGCTAGTATCGTTCCTTTCCCTCCAACCATTGCCAAGACTATTGCTGCGCCGTTTCCAGCTCACCCTGCATCAACGCGGGATACTTCTTCTTCGAATACCTCATCGGAAAGTATTCCTGTGGGCAAATATAAACATCGCCCTGCACGACCGCTGAATTACAGCAGCGACTCGGAGGCGTCGGACATTTCTGACCTATCAGTTATGAATCCTACTTTTAATATTCCACACCGTCCAGCACCACCAAAAGCTGGGCGCAAACGTGACTTGTCTCCCCAATCTGCTTCGCCGCAACAGCGACGAAAGCAGAAATCTTTGCATCCACCCGGGTTTCGCCCCTGGAACCTCCGTTCAGGGCAAACAGGGCCGATGCCTGCTACTACTATCATGCCCCGTGGGCGTAAACGAAAGCAAGCGATGTGGCCGGAGACACGTCCGTCCAAAAAGATACTGGAAGGACACAACGGGCCCCAGCACCAAGGGACTTCATATCCAAAGCCTGGGGGAGCCCGTTCCTATCAGCCGCAGCAGGGATTTCCGGACCGCCAGTCTTCAGATGTTCCTGACCGTTCTTCTCAGCAGCAGGGATTTCCGGACCGCCGGACTTCTGACGTTCCTGACCGTTCTTCTCAGCCGCAGGGATTTCCAGACCGCCAGATTCCTGACCGACAACAGACCGAAGTTCCATTACCATCCCGGAAGAGATCCAAGCCACCTGATTTCACCAGTCCCATTAGGCCTGGAAAGCGTTATCGCACTAGAATTTTTTATGCGTCCTCGAGATAAGTAAGTTCTCGTGGACAGGTTCTTTTCTCAGTTTGTTGTTTTTCCTGCACGACCAGTTGGCGTGTCAGAATTTCTTTTTTTCGTGTGGGCCTATGCATTCTTTTTTGTGTATATATGTGTGTTTTTTTTATATTTCTTCTGTGTCCATCTACTAATCCACTTTTTTTTTTGTATATATCTGTGCTTAGGGGTAAAATAATAAAATTGTTACTGTTAGGCAGCTCCAGGTAAATTTCGCTGCTGATACAGTTGTTCTGTATTTCAACGAATGAGGCGAACGTAATTTGAAATGAAAATAGTAAAATTGTTACTGTTAGGCAGCTCCAGGTAAATTTCGCTGCTGATACAGTTGTTCTGTATTTCAACGAATGAGGCGAACGTAATTTGAAATGAAAATAATAAAATTGTTACTGTTAGGCAGCTTCAGGCAATCTTCGCTGCTGATACAGTTGTTATGTATTTCAACGAATGAGGCGCACGTAATTTGAAATTAAAAAAGTGATTCCTGCTAGGCAGAATAAAAGGAAAGTATGCCGATGCAGGTTTGGTTTGTTCTACACTACAAATTTCACAGTCGAATACAGATTCGTAAATTGTCATGCCAAGTTGATAATGTAAATACGGCTACCACCAAACAAATAAAAAAAAAGAGATCGAGAAACGTCAATCATCGAAATGTAAGACTTACACTCCAAAATTGATAGGTTTTTCGGACATAAAAAAGGAAAAAAAAAAAAAATTAATGGGGAGATGATGTAACGTATACTCTATATTCACTTTCCTTTTGATTTTACTATCTCTAGTTATTTTATTTTACTATGTAAATTATCTTCCTACTGAACGGAATATTATTTCACCCGCTGAATGAGATCTGGCAATGAGTGTAAATCATGACGTGGTGGTAGCTCGTATATAGGCGCGTTCGTCGAGAAGTGTGTGTTGTGTTGTTGCGTTGGAGTTGAGGTTGTGTTGGAGTTGTGTTGGTGGTGTGCGTACTATAAGAGGAAAGTTTATTCATTATTATGTACAAGATATATGAGTGCCTTAGTTGACCACGAGTCTGGGAAATAAATAGTTGTTCAGTAAGTTCAGTCTTTCTCAATTCTTAGTTTTGTCAGACCTCTCTCTGTCTGGCTGTTAGGTTTATGACTTTGATTACTTAATATAAATAACCAGCGTTGAGACTTTGTTTAAGTTCATAATTAACGAGTAACAACACCCTTTTGGGAATTCTTTAGTTTGAAGCTTAGAGCATTATTCATTCATAATAATTAGCTTAGCAAAAAGATTACAAAGCTAATACATTATAGAGTTTACATTTTTGTAATACTTTTCCCAAACCGGATGCTTTGGAAATATTGCACGTGGGAGTCTCGATGATTCGCATGTTTAAGGGCAACTTCAGAGCTGAATGAGCAGTCCTTCCACCTGGTAACAATGTCGCAGCTATTCCAGACGAAGCGAGAGCTAAGGCTATGTCATTTTTTGATCGAACCGTTGCCAGAATCAATCTGATAAGGAATGTTTTCCCAGTTCCTCCTGGCGCATCCAAGAAGAAGGCCCCCCCCCCAACTCCGTCATTTATCATTTGCATTATGCGATCATAAATGCCTTTCTGTTCACACGTTAATTTGGGAATGTTTGATTGGACATATGACTGGAGATCACCAGTGTTGTAACTCTGTTCACGGCGCAAATCTACATCAAATGAAGCAGTCGTAGTTCTGTTGGGTGCTGGCATTCCCAATTGACTAAGAACTTTATTTGCAATAGCTAAGCACTTGTCTTCAATATTTATCAATGTTTCGTTGTAAATGCCTTCTGTAAATTCCATGGTCATATTGGCATTTTCTAGGCGTACTCTATGCAAAATATCCTCAGCCATATGCGATCGATATCTTTCCCATAACTCTGTGGGAGATGAAGGGAAGCAAGCGGTCAATATAATTGCGAATAGTGCTCGAATTTGGTTTGGATGTGCAGTGTTGCACGCGTCACTATATAATACATATATCTCACTGTTGGTCGTTTTCTAATAAATTAAGAGCTTGACACGCACTGCGGAAAGTGGCATATGTGACGCCGTCAACAATTTTCAATTGCTGAAAAGATCTAGGACCAGGCGCATTTACCAACAGCATGCGAAGGAAAAAACATTCATCTTGATTAGGATGCACTGTATAAAGTCTACCAACTGTATTTTCTCTGAAAATGCCAGGTTGACCGTTGACTGGCTCCCCTCGTCTGCGTCGTACGAATGCTTTTTTAGTTACATTCCACGTGTAATAAGAGGGCACTTCTGTGTACATCAGTGTTCTGGCGAAAGCGTCTTCCTGACATAAGGTGAAGAAAACAGTCAGAGTTGTACCAGGTGGATTAAGGGCTCTTTGTTGCACATTTGCATCTGTGAAATAAACACGCTGTCCATTCTCTAAATGTACTGCTAAGTGAACCACAGCTGGATTGCGTTCATGCATGCGAAATGAAAAAATTCGCCATGCAGCCTCATTGCAGCTTATGTATCTTCCAGCCTGGTATTGTGCAATTTCATCGATAACTCGTACTGCATTTCTGTCACTATTTTCTGGTTGCACACCAAAAACTGCCATATCGCTGCCTTTATTCACATACTTACAGATGTATTTAATCGATTTGACCGAATTGTAATATTCTACGTTTATGTGCGCTTTGTATGTTTTTGACAACAGAGGCGAATATGGGACCACCCAACAGTTGTCTACATCAATATCACCATTTCGCATGTGTATAGTTGCCGAATTACCGCCATCTTCAGTTGATCGTCTCCTATACTGAGGATATCCATCGTCTCCTGTTACTGTGTTGGCTGCGAATGCTCGAGGATATTGCTTAGAACATTTCCCGTCTACCATGCATGGTGAATTCGGATTTAGTGTACCGCATGGTCCATGTATCATGTTTTTGATAACAACTGCATGCAAATCCTTATCGACGTCGGCCCGTGGAATCTCAGCGCATATCACATCGTCGATTTCGTCTGAAGTTATTTTATCGTATAGCCAGATTAGTATATGCGCATGTGGCAATCCTCTCTTTTGCCATTCTACTGAATACATCCAGCAGCGCACAGATCCAAACACTTCATGTTTCACAATGAAATCCATCAGCGACTTAAGCTTTTGTCTGAAAACACGTGCTGTGATGTCATGCCTCTCCACGTGTGATTGCCCAGGAAGTAACAGCTGCTGTATCTCGTCCCAAGCTGGATTGCACGTGAAGGTGATAAATAAGTCTGGACGCCCGTAATGACGAACATATGCCATTGAATCTTGAGCATATTCCTGCATGTGACGTGGACTGCCTATGTATGAAGATGTCAAAATAGTGAGCATTCCAACGTTGGTTGTATTACCGTCATTCACTACTGCATCTCGCAAATGAATGTATTCTTCGGAGCGGAGTTTGGTCTGATTCAAGCGAAGAAATATCAAACGTTCCGTTTCAATTTTTGCATACATATCCACAAGGTACTGGTGAAACAACTGACGGCATTTCAAAATATAATTGTCCTCATTCCTTCGAATCATTAAGCGGTAGGCGTAAAAGTTCTTTGCGCTGCACTTTTTATTAATTTCTGCACCATTCACTGGGTTTATCATCTTCACATTGAAATGATATCCATCGGCACCATCCCAGAAGATAACTGGATATTGCAAAGCATCGTAACAACGGTGAGTTTCTGCGACGTTTATCAATTGATCGTTTCTTCGATGGAGAACAATATCTCTAGGTTGGAACTGATCTAAGACTATGACAATTGCTACTTCGTCTATAGTTGGAGCATTATATCTTCGGACATATTCTCCAGCGGGCGTTTTGTCGGCGTGAATGACAATCTTGTGGGTATCTGATGGCATCATATCCATTGCCGTTTTGAACAAACGCACCAAATTGTTCTTTTCGTGTGCTCCTGTAGTTGCGAAATGGTGGATCTTCTTAGCGAGGTATGTATTCCACAACGTGCATCGACTTCATCTCTATCATCACCGATGAAGTACATTTGAAGGAATTTATGGTCACTATCTCGGAACGGGAGCAGGGAGCCAGCTTTGTGATATATTTGTCCTTTGATTTTAAAAGTTGGCATGAATTGAGCAGTCACAGTTTCCGCACCAAATGACGTCATTTGGAAGCAAGAGTTATATTTCCTGATGTTTGATAGGAAATGCTTCGATTCAGCGGTAGATCCAGCAAGTAGAGTTTTCAACGGCTCTGGTGGTGCTTCAAGTTGAGGCAATTTAATTTTTCCGCCAGCGCAACACATCCCATTCGTTTCATTATTGAACTTTAGAGCCTGGCAGTAGGTACAGACATGACTCATCTGGCCAATGACAATATGCGGACTTGAACTATAATCAACAGCTGGATTGTACTGGAATGCAAGACGATTGTATTGCAGAATCAGATATGCTGTTCTTTGGGTACGTGTTTCAGCTATCCTCGACGCCTCGCGTTCATTCCGTTGAGAACGAACCAAATCTGTTGCTGCAGAACGCGACTGCCGTGCTCGCAATTGTGCATCCTCAAGCCTGGCTGCTCGTCTTTCTGCTGGTTCCGTGTTACGCATTTGGATGGTGCTTAGTCTGTTCTTCTCTCGTACGTATGCCCGCTCTTCCTCAGTCATATTCGAAAGCCGTCTTCTCGATCCTTCTGTGTGGCGAGTGCGACGACCCAAATTCGTTTTTTTTTGCGAGGCGTTATTTCGGTTTTCACTGGAACAGAAGGAAGGGATAGGATTATAACCTCTTATGGCTCTCACAGCTCTAGGTTGAAAACCATGAGAGATAAGAGACGAAACATAACCTCTACTTACGATTTGGCGAACGGCGCAGCTCAATCACGACACGATCACCTAGTATGGAGAGTGTTCCCCTCGCTTCCAGCAGATGGCGCGTTTGCTGGTACACAGGGTACACAGCTGACCGTTGAAAAAGCTGTTTTCTCGCGGTCGCGGGTATGTTACTGACGCGAAAAATAGATAAAAACAACACTATCACCTAGTATGGAGAGTGTTCCCCTCGCTTCTGGCAGATGGCGCGTTTGCTGGTACACAGCTGACCGTTAAAAAAGCCTTCGACCATATACACTGATAGACTACGCATGGCATCAATATTTCTGGCTCCAACATCGCAAGCCACGAAATCACGTGACTTCGGGCAAAAAGATGGTTAACTCGTGCTGTGCTCATCATGAATTTTAAGAGTTTCTTTTTTAGAATTCCATTACGACTTTTCATTCGTGAATACATTTATTACGCTCTGATGCAGCTATTGCCAGTGCGCAGTCCATTAGTATATATGGTCGAAGGAAAAAGCTGTTTTCTCGCGATCGCGGGTATATTACTGACGCGAAAAATAGATAAAAACAATCTTTGAAGCGGGTTGTATATCGTGTCAAAATTTGAGCTCAATCGGTGCAGAACTTTTTGAGTTTTTGAAGCGTACACAAACCAACTTAACATTTTTATATATATAGATGGGACTTTAGATCAAGATCCAATTTGCTAAATATACTGTTATTTTATTAGTAAATAGAACTTTAGGTCAATACCACCTGACTGAAATTTAACGACTAAAATTTCTGTTAAAAAAAGATCAATATCCTATGAAAAAGAGGAGTTGCCCGTCTAGTAACATAAAAACTTGCAGATTTTCTTTTATTTATTTGCCAAATGGGTAATTTTGCAATTGAAAAGAAAGGCAAAACTTTTTTAAAAGGTATGCTATGTGTGTGTAATTGGTTTATTTTATACAAATGCAAAATTTTTATTAACATTCTTAGTGTGGTATATGTTAAAGCCAATAATTTTTTTTTTTTTTTTTGATTGGAGGTTTAACGACCACCGTGAGCAACTCAATGGGCTATTAGCAGTCCCCCGTCCCTAATTTAGGGTCACTGGTTCCAGGGAAGGGAGAGAGCCAGTGCCGTAAGACAAACACAACATCCATGGCTCTTCGGGATTCGAACCCGGACCCCGTTCGGACGAATGATCAGAGGCCATCGCTTAGACCACTGCGCCACCGGGGCGGCAAAGCCAATATCATGTAGTTGTCGAAATCAAAGTTACTTAAATTTCAATGAAGGAATTAATTTTTTTTTTAGCAACAAATTAATACTGCAAGCTCAACCCCAAAATAATTTTCTGTTGTGAGCAAAAGGTTTAGGTAGGTAGTAAGTATTTCCCAAAGTGAAACCATTTTATCTTTCGAAGTATTTGTAACAGCTTTGCTGATAAGTATAATAATTAGAGGTACTAATAGTAACGGAAATACTTTTGTTGTGCTGGGGGGGGGGGGGGGTGTTACCCATATATGTTAATTTATGTCTCGAGTTTATGCATTTTCACCGTTGGGAGACGCCGATGATTTCAGGGTTTCGTGCCTTGCCTTGCAAACACCTCTGAATAATTTGTGAGTGACACTTCACTATGTTTTATGTGATGCATTAATATCACAATTCATATGAAAACATTGTAGACAAATTTTCTTTCATAATATACTGTGAAACAAATGAAGCTTCTTGTGAAGGAGCATTATAATGATGTTGCTGAAAGATATCAGCAGTTTTTGCTCATTAAACAGAAACTTCAAAATATCACACAGTCAGCGAAATTTATGTAAAATAAATACGAGAACATTTCCAAATGTTGAGGCAACTTTGAAAAAAATTCTAACTTTACCAATTAGCAGCTGTACAAGTGAAGGATTTTTTTCTTTTTTCAAGAGACTGACTGGGATTATTTTCTCAATTAGGTGTGTATTCGATTTGCTATAATTTGTTCTCAATGTATCATGGCTGTGGCCGAGAGTTAAGTTGCGCACTTAATAATTTGCAGGGCATACATATTGTCTGTACTTAATGAACGCATGTATACTTTATTTGTATGGGAAAAAAGAAGCGCATGTGTCACAAGTGTTTAGTCAGAGTAATGATAAAATTATTTAATTGTTTTGCATTCCTAATCGTGTTATAAAACGCATAATTTACCTACCAGCAGCTGATATTTTAAAAATTCATTTTGCAGTGTATGTATTATGTGTACTTATTTATTGACCACATGCATACTTTATTTGTATGGGAAGAAGAAGCTCATGTGTACCAAGTGTTGCATCAGAGTAATTAATGTGTTGTAAAACGCATGCTTTATAACGAAGTAAATTTCTCCGTCATTTCTGTCCACGCCAGTATTCGAACCCGGATCCCCTCATTCCGGAATACGTCACTCTACCAATTGAGCTACGCGGACGTTTATCCTGATTGCTATGTGCCTTTATGTCGTGTGCGTCCTGCTGGCAGGTACGTCACATCTCCCCCCCCCGAAAGAGGGCCTGGGGCATGGCCCACGGGTCAGCCGTGACCATGAATCGTTGCAGGCAGCCATCCACTGTAGAACGTGCACTTGAGAACTCCCAGTCAATCTGGTGTGTGGAATGCAACGTCACACACATTTATTTTTCGAAGCGCTGGAGATGGGATTCTCCGATTTTTCCTATCTCGCGGTGTGGAAAGAACATCACACCAATGCGAGATTTTGAACGGTCGGGTCATCCGGATAGTTCGAGCGCCATTATAACGAAATAAATTTCTCCGTCATTTCTGTCCACGCCAGGATTCGAACCCGGATCCCCTCATTCCGGAATAAGTCACTCTACCAATTGAGCTACGCGGACGTTTATCCTGATAGCTATGTGCCTTTATGTCGTGTGCGTCCTGCTGGCAGGTACGTTACAACTTTACCTAGCGGCACCTAATTTTTAAAAAATATCATTTTGAGATGTATCTATTGTCTGTACTTATAATTGATGCCATGTACGCTTTATTTGTATGGGAAAAAAGAAGCACATGTTTACCAAGTGTTGCATCAGAGTAATCTGTTGTAAAATACATACTTTACCTAACGGCAGCTCATTTTTCTAAAAATATTTCGAGATGTATCTATTACCTGTACTTATAATTGACACCGTGTACGCTTTTCTTGTATTGGAAAAAAGAAACACATGTTTACCAAGTGTTGCATCAGAGTAATCTGTTGTAAAATGCATACTTTACCTAGCGGCAGCTAATTTTTTAAAAATATCATTTTGAGCTGTATCTATTATCTGTACTTATAATTGACACCATGTACGCTTTATTTGTATGGGAAAAAAGAAGCACATGTGTCACAAGTGTTTTAGTCAGAGTAATGATAAAATTATTTCATGGTTTTGCATTACTACTTGTGTTGAAAATTGTATAATTTAACACCAGCTGATTCTCGAAAAATGTAATTTTGCAGTGTACCTATTAGCGACACTTATTGTTGATGCGCTGTATTCTTTATTGGCGTGGAAAATTGCAGTGCATGTAACATCTATGATCAATGTAGTAATAAATCGTTTAATAATCAATATGTATCTGTTTTATTATAGAAATGATTTTAATAGCATTTTTTCAATCTTTTTTGACTTAATATATTTTTTTTACCTATAACTTAGATATTCACAACATAATCGGAAATCAAGGTAAGTTATTGCTTCATTTTACTTTGGGATCTAAAGCCTAATGGTGTATGTGCAGAATAAATAGAAACTGGATAGGGGATATAATAGAACCCACCTGACAGCATTGGAGCCTCTAGCTGTATTTTTGAAGTCTGTTTTAAATCATTTTTGATAAGTAAAAATTTGTTTGCAGCTTAAAAAATAAAACCCAAAAATAACTTGCAAACAAAAAATAGATTTTTTATCTAAAAACGTTCGGGCAAGATCGTTTTATGCGTCACTTTATTACAATTTTTTTCGTTAAAATGTTAAGCTGCAGCTACATTTCGTTTAGCATGTTTACGTGAAGTTCGTGTCATTTTATTTTTTTAGAGGTAGTATATTTTTTGATTTCCGCAAAAATATAAGGTGTTTCTTTGTTTAAAACGACTTCCAGTTCAGAATTTAAAAGTTGTAAGCAGTTTTATTTTCTCATGACATTAATTTTGAGGCATTTTGGTACCAACGTATTCAATATCAAGACTGAAAATGTTGGTGCTTAAAGTGAGAATAAAACTGCTAAAATTTCGTTAAAATAATATTAATTGCTAATTTGTTTCACCAAAAGAAGGGACAGGAGGGATACTCAGAAAATAACAACAAAAACAAATGCTTTAGTAATCAGACCCAATGAGACCGAGGGAAACAATCGCAGATCAAAGCTTCGCTTCCTTTCCGTGAAATAGGCTTCCGTTATGATAAATTAGAATAAAGCGATTTTGAAACCTTGCACGTGTCCCCACGCTTTTGCGCCTGAATGTTAACTTTCCCGCAGAGCATCTACTGCCGCATTACATGGTGGCGCTGCTGTCGCCTGCTTTACGTTATCTCTACGAGAGTTGAGCTTCTTCGCGCGAAGCGTTTAAATTCTTTGTCAGAATCCTCATGAACTGCCAGAATTCTGCCGTAGAGTTTTGACGCTGGCTTGCTAGTTAGTTTTCACAGTTGCCCCTCAGGAAATGAAGACTTCGCCGTCTACAAGCGCCTAAACGGAAAAGAAAAATGTCGACATCGGCCCAACCTGATACGGTAAAGTTTTTAAATATGTAAAAAATGTTATTATTATATTAACATGAATGTCAGGGTCACTGCCTTTGCAGTTTTAGTTCAATATACGACATAAATGCTGAAATTATAAATATAATGATCCGATTTATTGGTGTCTAAAGTAAGAAATCACACAAATTTCACTCGCAAGCTTTCTCCGTCAACGGACGGCTTCATCAGGCGGTTACATAGAGAATATAGAATCAAAATTGTAGACAGAACCAAGGCTATTAGATATCTCTTTAGGTTGAGCCACTTCGGATACGAGCTACTATTGGCTGGCGAAATGACGTCTCACTGGGAGCAAAGCAGCGCGAAGAAAGAGCCATCGCCGCTGGCTGCTATGGCTAACACGTTAGCAAGGAATGTAAATAAACGCGAAGGAAAATGTTAAGTTTTCAAATACTAGTAATTTCAAACTTCAAAAAGTAACATATTTATCAGTGATCTGTTATTTCCTCTTTCATGAATTAATTAATTTTGAAAAAAAAAAATTAACAGCTTTTGTATAAAGAAATATAAGGGCATTGCTTTAAACAAACATATTGCTGAACTTCGTTGTTCGCAGGAAGTTATTGTCAGTGCGAAAGTAAATTCTTAAAAAACCAAACTATTTAAAGTCTGGCCTTTCGATTATCCACGCATCAAGTGGTCCCGTTAACGGGCTAAACAAACAAGAAGTAAATATGTTATTCATCATTCAGCATTTCATTTTTGCAAAATAAATCTTATTGTTTACAGAATTCCACTTAGTAGCCTTCAAATACAAAAAAAAAAAAAATTCGCACGAAATGTTCGTTTTTCAATTTATTTTAACAAGTGGCATTAAAGCATAAAAAGCTATCAAAAATTATATAATACTATTGCAATGGCTGACAGAATTTAAATGAAAACAGAAATAAGGCTTATGATAGTGTGTCACAGTCCATCCCTGCCTAAACCTTCCTCCGAACCCAGGCTAGCTCAAATCCACAGAAAGGGACTGCCTTAAGTTAAGTTGACATGATATTAAGCTACTAACAGCACACAAAAAAACTTAACAACATAATTTTTTGAACTCAATTGTTTAACTTAGTTTTAGTATCTTAAATTTAATACAGAGGAAAAAGTTGTAGGAATTAACAGATATGGCCCGCAATGTAATTGCGGGCCATATATGTCATCCTTTACCCCGTGAACATTTTTTTTGCCATAGAGCAAACAACGAATCTGGATTTTTGTAAATATTTTACGTAAGACACGTTACCTGCCACTTGTGAAGCTGAGTTATTCAGACATTCACGCAAATCCCTCTGAGTAGATGTAAGTTTGTTATTAAGGCACTTATTTCGCACTCTTAATTTGGTGCACTCAACACTTAATCTTTTATTTCTTATTTCCAGTACCTTATCTTCGTCATCAGAAGTTGAACATCAGCTGAAGATGACGTAATATCAGTTGACAAAGATTTATCAATTTTTTTCTTTGGAGACACATGGACGTGACACATTTACTTCACGTCCATACTGTAATTACTTAGAGGCGTGCTGTCTCCGTACGATATCATCAAACCAACATCTCTGACTGTACAATAAAAAACTTTATTTACAATAAAAGACATGATTTTAAAATATTTAAAAAATGGCAAGATCTTTCGGGGCTACAATAGCACCCGTCCTCAGGCCACCCAACAGTGCCACAAAGCATAGGAAGTGCTGCAATATATAACCAGTCTCCCCCGGGAGACCCACAATACATTTGTTCAAAACCGCAGGTGATGCCAATTGAGAAAAAACAGCAGAACAAAAGTTTTTTTTTCTCAATTGGCATCACCTGCGGTTTTGAACAAATGTATTGTGGGTCTCCCGGGGAGACTGGTTATATATTGCAGCACTTCCCTATGCTTTGTGGCACTGTTGGGTGGCCTGAGGACGGGTGCTATTGTAGCCCCGAAAGATCTTGCCATTTTTTAAATATTTTAAAATCATGTCTTTTTATTGTAAATAAAGTTTTTTATTGTACAGTCAGAGATGTTGGTTTGATGATATCGTACGGAGACAGCACGCCTCTAAGTAATTATCTCCTAAACGTACGAATTTTTTAACAAGTATTATTCCATACTGTATTTGCTGCAGGACTAACATTCAGAACGCTAGGAATGGAGGATGACGATTCATGAGGATTAGCAGTTGTAATATGTTTATAGCCAATTTGACCTGGAAGATTGACTATAGGTACAGCATTTGCTTTCAATTTCATTCTGCCAGGTAATCCAAGTAATTCTAATATTAAGTCACGAATATAACTGTTAACAGTAAAATGTTTCGAGCGAATTCTTGCATTTTTAACTTTAAAATAACCCTTTCGTTTACATTTTAGAACCCAGAGTTTTTCCAAATCAGGATTTGTAGGAAAAGAATGTAAATAATACCCGAATCTTGAATCTTCGTACTGAAGGAAAAGCATCCTGCTATTGCACATCCAGGCATATTGTGCTACACTGATATAAGACAATAATATGCACAACTGATGTTGAAAAATAGCTAGTTATGAAGTATATTTACCAATTATGACGAAAAGTAATGCATTGCAAAATATCAACAGGTCTATTCAACGAAGCGAAATGCTTTTGAACGAGTTTAAACCCCTCCAAGATTGCTTAGTAATCATAAAGTATATTTACAAATTATGAAGACACAGTAATTGCAAAACATCCACACAGGTCTATTCAGCAAAGTGAAATGCTTTTTCATCTAATAACCTGGGTTTTTTCTAAGAACGTGAACGAGTTTGAGTTTGCATTCCCGAGCCAAAGATTCTGTGCGGCGTCGTTATTGGCCTGGTTATCTGGTGTTGTGTTTGGCGGCGTCCCAGTGTGACGTCATGCGCAAATCCGAGAAAATGGAGACCGCAACTGCACATTGAAATGGCGTCCCCCTGGACAGAACGTTAATTCCAATATGACAAATGAAATCATGCGTGAAGACTGCGCGTATAAATAACCACGAACGTAATGAATACAATATCTTAAAAGTTAATGCAAAAGAAAACAAGGTAAACTTTAGGAAGAAACTAAAATCATGAAGTCCATCTTGCGATGCCTAGCAGATGGTTCCAAGCTACCGGTAGTTCGAAAGAGACATCGGTGTTGCATACATCCTGCCTCTTTAATATCTCAACTGTTTCTCTTATGGCAGCTGTTCTTGCGTCTCCATACGGTGCGATCTTCGAGATATACTGCCATTGGGGTTGAGCTTGATGGTTAGCTACTTCTTTGGCAGGCGACGTAAAAAGTTTCTTTTGTGCAACGTCCCTCCTATGCTCATTCATTCTCTCCTCAAATGACCTTTTTGTGAGACCTACGTAAAATTTAGTTGAGGAGTCTGGGTATAACAATGGGATGCAATAGATGCCCGCATCTGCGAGCTTCAAGGTACTATTACTTCTTGCTGTGCTGAGGACGGTTGCCATGTGTTTAGAAGCTTTAAATCCAACATCCAATCCTTTCTTCTGGAAGTGATTTTTAATAAAATAAGATATTTTTGGGATGTACGGGATCGAACCAACAAATTTTAAAGGTGCTCTTCTGTTCGGTGTAGCAAGTGTGTTGGCTTCAACTTTCGCTATTGTGTCCTCTTCGCGGGAGACGTCAAACCCTCCTGCAAAGGCAAGATCTTTCAAAGACTTAATTTCGGCATCATAGTCAGATTTCAAGGTGCAAAAATCTTTGGCTCTTTTAGCCCGGTATTTGAATAGAGCATACTTGTGTGTTGTCGGGTTGGCTGATCCTGGTGGAATAGGGTTAGGTACGTGCATGGGTTTATAGTAGACTTTGGTAGTGAGTGTACCTGAAATCTATTTCTTCACAAGTACATCTAAATATGGTAACTCTCTTTGATTTTCTATTTCCATCGCAAATTTAATGTCTTCATGTATGTTGTTTATGTCTACCATAAAGTCTTGCAAGTACGCTTCTCCTTGCTCCCAGCCAAAAAAGATATCATCTGCATAGCGTAGCCATACTCTTGGTGTCCTGGGAAGAGTGGTGAGTATGATCTCTTCAATAGGTCTCATAATGGCTTCAGCGAGTATTGGAGACAAGGCTGAACCCATCGGGACTCCTTTTGATTGCTTGTAGACGCGGGAGCCATAGGTAAAGAAGTTGGATTCTACAGCTAAGTCAAGAACAGCAAAGATATCTTTCAGAGCTTCTTTATCATAAAGGTTAGCTCCAGCCAGGGTTCGTTTGATGTTTTGCGTTGCTTCTGGTATTGGAACAGAGGGGTAGAGGGAGATAACATCAAAGCTGCCAATAAGTTCATGTTGTGCAATGGTGATACCATTTAGCTTGGAGATGAAGTCATTCGAGGATCTAAGGACTCTGTCTGTGTTCGGAAGGAATGGCATAAGAAAAGTTGCCAGGGCTTTCTCAAGGTGTGTTGATGATGCTTTCTTCCTTGAAACGATCGGTCTGATTGGGTTGCCCTCTTTATGGTGCTTTAATCTCCCGAATAATTTGGGTATGGATGCCCCAGGAGGGAGTTTTGCTGCTCGCTTGATGGCGTCTGGAAGGGCTTTAAAATTAGAAGCTTTCCTGACTCTTGCTTTCCATCTGTTGAGAGGGTCTTTTGTCTGCATAGCGGCGTTCGAATGAATGAAAGAGCGAATTTTTATGTCGTAGTCTTGCTCGTCCATTATGGCGATCTGCCCCGACTTATCAGTTAGCAGGAAAACAATGTCTCTATCATTTTTGAGCCTCTTTAATTCATTAGGGAGCTTCTGAATGTAATTTCTACTCCGTGCCTTCGCGATACTTGTAAGCATGGCTGCGCATTTGTATCTGATAGGGTCACGCTCAGAAACTGGCAAATGTCGTAGGACACTTTCGATTTGTGGCACCACTTCTTTGTATCTAAGATGTCTCTCAAATGTAAATTTCGGGCCTTTCTGCAGGATCACAAGCTCCGAATGGGTAAGTGTCTTAGAAGAAACATTAACGACTGGAATAATAAAATCTGGATGCTGTTCTGCCCAGAGCTTATCTAATTTCTTCTTGTGGCGAGCTCCGTGCGTTTTACGCTCTCTGCTGGCCAGCATGTCTATTTTCCTTAGCATTATATCTAGCTCCAAAGGTGAGACCAGATGCGCTAGATCAGCGTGCAGGCTAAAGGACTTGGATTCCAGCTCCATGATTCTAACTCTTTTGGAGCGAATGAGGTGCTTCAGCGTTTGCTGCTGGAATATCAACTTTTTACGTCGGAACCAAGGATTGTTCAGAGTATATTTAAACTTGAGGAAAGGAGGAATCAGGTCCAGCGCTCTGCATTCTTGCAAGAAGTCAAAGTGCGATCGTTCCATCTCAAGCTTGATTCTAAATCGTCTAAGTTTATGATATGCGTCCATTATATGCCCGGAAACAGCAAACAAATATATAGCTTGTGGCGTCCCACAAGCTATATAAATGCTGAAATATTTCGCTGTTGTTGCAATAATGGGCCGCGGGTGGCCTAGTAGGCAACGTTCGTCACTGCGACGGAAAGAACCTCCGGTTCGATCTCAGGCAGGTACGAACGCTCGGTCCACTAAATATCCGCCATGCGTCAGATGGGCACGTTAAGGCTCTACGAGACTGTGAATCTTGGAAAGGTGCAAGCTAGTTCTGTGTGACATTGGCGAAAAGACCCCAACTCACTGGGTTTTGTTCCAGAATCCTTAGGTTGAATGACCAACTGGAACCCTCAGCTGTGGGCTAATCCCCCACACTGATGTACTTACCTGATTAAAAAGACAAAAAGAAATATTAAGAATGACTCAAGTGTGGGATATGGTGGACCTACCACACTTGAGAAGGACGGTCCACCACGGAATCGATCTGGACTTTCTAAACGGCGTATGAGAAAGCGATCTCGGCTGAGTGAATGCAAGATTGGTGTATGGAATACTAGAGGTATAAATGGCAAGATGAGTGAGGTGATTGAGGAGATGAATAAGTATAGACTAGATGTGCTGTGTATAAGTGAAACCAAAAAGAAGGAAATTGGGGTAGAAGAAGTGAATGGCACGGTGAGCGTGTGGTCTGGAGTATTGGATAATATGAGAGGACAGGCTGGTGTAGGTGTGATTTTAAGTGAAAAGATGAAGAACAACTTGATTCACTATAGTTGCATAAGTGAGAGAATTCTCTGGATTCGTTTGAAAGTGAAACTTCAGAGAATTGTAATTGTTGTAGTGTATGCTCCTTGTGACTCGGAACCTTCAGACAAGATGGAGGATTTCTGGAATGACCTAAAAGCTGTTTTGAGCCAGTTTGGTGCTAAAGAAAAAGTTATAATAGCAGGGGATTTCAATGCTAGAGTAGGTGTGCAGAATGCAATTTCTGACAATGTTCTGGGTAAGTTTAATGATCCTTGTGTGAATGATAATGGTGAAAGATTAATTGAACTCTGCATTGAGAATGATTTGTGTGTATCTAATACATTTTTCAACCATAAGTATATACACACATATACTTGGGAAAATCGTACTTTCGGTCAAAGGAGTGTGATAGATTTTGTTGTTTACGATCAGCTTTTGAAACACTTAGTTGTTGACACCCGTGTGATGAGAGGTGCGGATGTTGCTTCTGATCATTACTTGGTATTGTCACGAGTGAAACTTAATGTTGGTTGGAGGAAAAGGAATAGGAAGAGACCCAGGATAGAAAGAATAAAGGTTGATAGGCTCCTTGAAGATCATCAGCGGTATTCTGACTTACTCAGAGAACGACTGAAGGGTCTGAAATCTTGTGAGAGGGATGTAGAAAAGAAGTGGGAATGTTTTAAGAACTGGTTGTTACTGCTGCTAAAGAGGTCTGTGGCACCACAATAGTGGGTAATAATAGAGGTGATGCTTGGTGGAATAGTGAGATTGATGAGGCAGTAAAGAAAAAGAAGGAAGCCTATTTGGGGATGTTGCAAGGTAGAGTCTGTGAGGATGAATATCGCTGTAAGAAGCGTGAAGCTGCTAAGCTGGTTCGCCACAGTAAGGCAAAAGATAGGAAAGAGAAAGTGAAAAGGCATGAACTGGCTTTTTGGAAAGACAGAAAGTCCTTCTGGAAGTATATGAGACTCAGGAAAAATAGGGGAAACAAAGTTGTAAGTTGTGTAAAGAATGAGATTGGGGAAATGATATGGGAGCCCAATGAGTTAAGTGACAGATGGGGTGAATACTTCTGTGAGTTATTAGATCAGGGGAGCAAAAATGATTCTGAGACAGATGCAGATGATGTCCCAATGAGGGATGAAAGCACAAGAGGTATCTCAAGAGAAGAAGTGTGTAAAGCTGTAAAATCTCTTCAGAATGGTAAGGCTCCAGGAGTTGATGGCATAACTGCAGAGATGTTGAAGTATGGTGGTGACTCTATAATTGACTGGTTAACTGAAATTTGCCAGTTGTGCTGGGAGTTAGGAATGGTCGCTCGGGATTGGAAGGATGCTATCATTGTTCCCTTGTATAAGGGAAAATATGATCAGACTGAATGCAAGAACTATCGTGGTATTAGCCTACTGAGTGTGCCAGGGAAAGTGTTTGGGAAGGTTGTTATTGAAAAAGTACGTGGTCTTACATCAGAGAAAGTGTGGGATGTTCAGAGTGGTTTTATGCCTGGTAAAGGCTGCACTAACCAGATTTTTGCATTACGCATGATGATTGAAAAGTATCTGGATGTTGGGAAGAAAGTTTTTACTGCCTTCATAGATTTAGAGAAAGCTTACGACCGAGTCAATAGGACACTTTTGTGGAAGGTATTGAATAAATATGGTGTTACTGGGAATCTACTTAATAGTGTAAAAGCCATGTATGCTAGTAGTAGAGCTTGTGTACGAGTGAATGGTGTTTTATCAAAATGGTTTTCCATTGGTGCAGGAGTTAGACAAGATTGTGTAATGTCACCATGGCTGTTTAATATATTTATGGATGCATGCATGCGTGAGGCCAAAATAGATAATCGTGGTTTATGTCTTGGTGATATCCGTGTGTGCAGATTGCTGTATGCTGATGACACTGTCCTGTTGGCAGAGAGCAAAAGTGAGTTGCAGAGTATGTTGACTCGGATGCACGAAGTTTGCATGAAATTCAAACTGAGTATAAATAAGGGAAAACCCAAAGTTATGGTGTTTGAGAGAGGAATGGGTAGCACTGAATGTAATGTAAGTATAAATGGCACTGTGATTGACCAGGTGAGTGAGTTTGTGTATTTAGGAAGCATGTTTGACAGAGAGAACAAATTGGATGGTGAAATCAGTAGGCGAGTGAATTCTTCTTTGAAAGTCATAGCTGCTCTGGGAGGTTTTCACAGGAATGATGGGTTCTCTAGAGAGTCCCGAATGGCTGTGTATAAAACAGTAATTGTTCCTACTCTGATGTATGGCAGTGAAACCTGGGTACTGCACAAGAAACATAGGAGTCGTTTGTGTGCTGGAGAAATGCGTTACTTACGTGGGGTTTGTGGCAAGACAAGATCTGATTGTGTGAGGAATGAAGATGTATTGCAGTTGTGTGATGTAAAGCAAAATGTTGTTAGCAAGGTGGAGACCAATATGCTTCGGTGGTTTGGTCATGTTGAAAGAATGAGTGATGAAATGCCTACTAAGAAAATATTTTCAGCCCAAGTGGCAGGAAGGAAGGGCAGAGGAAGGCCAAGGAAGACATGGGTGGATCAGATTCAGGAGTGTCTGCATGAGAAAAAGATTATGAGTATGAAGTATAAAAGATCTTGTGTACGGCGTGTAATGAATATCAGTGAAGCACGAGTTGTATGTCAAGATCGCTGTAAATGGCGAAGTTTGATACGACAACAATAAGTAAAAATAAATATCTGGAAGTTTGTATTTCTTTTTGGAGCTAACCTCTGAATCTCAGAGAACAGCTTTTTTTTTTTTTTTTTTTTTATTGGAGGTTTAACGACCACCGTGAGCAACTCAATGGGCTATAAGCAGTCGCCCGTCCCTGATTTAGGGTCACTGGTTCCAGGGAAGGGAGAGAGCCAGTGCCGTAAGACAAACACAATATCCATGCCTCACCGGGATTCGAACCCGGACCCCTTTCGGACGAATGATCAGAGGCCATCGCTTAGACCACTGCGCCACCGGGGCGGCAGAGAACAGCTTAGTGATATGTATGTATGTCTTGTTAACCAATGGCCAAGCGTATTTCCCAAATTGCTCGGGCAATTTTTCACATTTCGGAACACCGTTTATGGCTAACGCAAGATATATGATAAATAAAGAGTTCCCTGGTTTCAGAAATTTTATTGACCTTTCCCTTCATATTTTATCTGCAGCGAAAGTCGTACCGAGGCGTCTTCCATAGTTTTATTAATTAATAAAAAATACTTAAAGAGTCCAAAATGAAAATCTGAAACCAGGGAACTCTTTATTTATCATATGTCTTACGTTAGCCACAAACGGTGTTCCAAAATGTTCAAGATTGCCTGAGCAATTTGTGAAATACGCTTGCCCGTTGGTTAACAAGAGAAGGCAGCAATTCAAGATGGCGGGTCTCGTAGAGTCTTAAGCCGTCGGACCCCGGGTACTGCCCCCCGGTCATAGGCGCCAACTTTCCAGAAATCCAATGTGTGCTCAAGTCGATAACAATGTTATGGAGTACAAGCAGTGAAAAGAGGGGGTCGGGGGGGGAGTAAGGTATGGAAATTCAATGTAGATTAACTTTTTTTCAAAAAGTGTCTATTTAACTTAAATTCTGATGCTGTTAGATAAATATCTGTCCCAAATACGACAACCTGTTGTCGAAGACGATAACATTTTCGGCAGTTAATCCCTCCCCCCCATGAATTTTGGAAAACCAGTGGGTTTTCGAAACACCTGAACATGGAGATCAAAGTTTATGATTTTTTTTTCTGAATTATTATTTGCGTTTTCCAATCCCAGGGTAGTTCAAATTTGTAAAAATAATGTGAATAAAAAATTCTTGTAAAAGACGCAAAACTTTTTTTTTTTCAATTTTAACTCCCCTGGAGCACTTTAAAGGTAAAAAATTTGCACTGATGCACGTCTTGGGTACTTTCGAGTCCCCCCCACCGATACGAATAAAAAAAAAAGGTTTATTTACTCCTATAGTGTCTAATATGTTCGTATACATAATATGGTCAAAAGTAAAATTACTATAATTTGACTTCCCTTGGATTTTCCTGTGGAACCACAGCAGTTCTCATTTTCAGTTTGCGCCGAAATGGGACTCGAACGCTGGATGAATTAAAAGAGAACATCCGCAGTAAATGTCGCGAGGTAACGCTGTCTAACATTCAGGGCTCCCTAACATTTAATTTTCCCTAAATTCAAGTATTTGTGTTAAACATATAGTGCATTTAATGTAAAACACATTAATAAAAAGGTGAAAGAACTTTGCACAGAAAACATTAAATAATGCTTTTCTCTCAAAGTCTTAGAACACTGTATTAAGTGTTTGAGCAATTTATTGGTACAACAGATAACTAAAAAGCTCAATTTGGTCGTAACTTCTTTATGATATTACAGGAATATGGGAGCTCAAAGTTACCAGACTCAATCAAAAAGTAATACATTTCTATAAAAATGTTTCACTGCATCATTTGACGCTTATGTTGGCTGGTTTCTAAACACTGAAACTGAACAGTGAGGTATCATTTACACGGAAGTACTGATTTCTTTAAACACCATTCGTACGGTTGAGCTTCCCTATTCCAGTAATAAGTTACGAAAAAATTGTCTGCTTTAAAAATTTGCTGAACTGTGCACTTTTACTCCTGTGGGGCATTTTCATCAAATCGTTCTTTCCTCCAGATACAGAGCTTCTACTGACGTCCCCCGTAGACTTTACCCAGGTTTATGCGCTTTTTAAGACATTTTCTATTATTGTTTCAGTTACCAAAAAAGAATGGCGATCAAAGTGTAAAATTATTTTTTATGACAGCTGAATAAATTCTTCCCGGACAAACTTCAAACTATCACTAGACACCTTAAAAATAAAAAGAGATGAACTTTTAGTTTAATTAAGAATAAGTGACAAATGAAGACAAATTTTCCCTTAGATTTTAAAAAACTGAACAAGAAAATAGGGTTGCTAAGAAATAGTGCGAAAACAGAAATATTACCTTGCCAGGAGAAATCCGTTCACTTATTGATGTAAAATATGTTTTGCCAGTGATACAGTTCTAAATAAAAAAGTGCCTTAGCGGTGAACGGACCAGGAGAAGATTCCCTCGAAATTTTCTAAATCTGATTCATTGTTTTCATTATTTATTATTTTTTAAATTTCATTTCAAATTAACAAGATCAATTTATATTAAAACTGCGTAATCTGAGCAATTTTAAAGAACAGGAAGAATGTAACGTGAGAGACATGTGCTAAGATTATAAAATTTTTATTTAAATACGGCTCTCTGTCGTTTTATACGATTTTAAATATTTGGGAATATTTGGGAACTAACAGAGTAACATCAGCTCAATATGACTAATGCGCCGTTTTTACTAAGATTACGTGGTACACGCGCAAGATTTTTGTGTTGTCCGTCAGGTAATCTGACCAGAAGTCCCCTATTCTTGAGAACAGTCCTCGAATTTAGTTTACTGTCCCCAAAAACGCCTGATGCGGTTGGGGACGCAAATTGTCCTCAAATTTTGATGTTTGTCCTCAAGTGTCCTCGAATTTACACTTCCTCATTAGCTCGTTAAATTTCTAATGAAAAAAATTCTTAAAAGTAGTTTTTGTTGTACTAGTTTTCTTACATGCTTCTTCTGAAAACAAATTTTGCCTAATTTTTGTTTTTCTTCTTTCCGAGTTTAACGACCACCGCGAGCAACTCAGAGGACTTTAAGTAGTCGCCGGTCTCTAATTTAGAGACATTCATTCTAGGGAAGGGAGAGAGCAAGCGCTGTAAGAAAAACACACCACGCATGCCTCATTCGAGGCTCGAACCCGCACCAACTTGTACGAATCATCGTCAGTGACCAGCACTAAGACACTGCACCACTGGCACAGTCAAATTTCGATTGCACCTGTTTTGAGTTCCTCGAAGAATTTTGGCAAAATGAAAAATTCGCCATGCAATTACTTTAGTGTGCAGCTTGATTTTAATTCGGCACAAATACCTAAGGTAAAGCATTTTACTTTTGCTAATATGTTCTCGTCATCATAGTTCTACTTTGTCAATAAAAATTACCAACATTCTATAAGATATATCCTTTTAAGACACAAATTTTCATATGCAAATCACACTTATTGAAGCAATGCAGTTTTGAGACAAAAAGATTTGCATATTTATATTGGATACGTATGTGCCCCCAAATGAACTGCTGATTTGGGGACGCCACGCCCCTTTTGTCCTCAAATCAGTGTTCCAATATCTGGTCACCTTACCGTAAGGAGGCACAGAATGAGCTCAAGGAATTACTTTTATTGGAACCGATATCAGTGGGCCGCCCCGGTGGCGCAGTGGTCTAAGCGATGGCCTCTGATCATTCGTCCGAACGGGGTCCTGGTTCGAATCCCGGTGAGGCATGGATGTTGTGTTTGTCTTACGGCACTGGCTCTTTCCCTTCCCTGGAACCAGTGACCCTAAATTAGGGACGGGCGACTGCTTATAGCCCATTGAGTTGCTCACGGTGGTCGTTAAACCTCCAACCAAAAAAAAAAAAAAAATATCAGTGGCGAATTGAATAATATCAATGTCCATCAGTACCGTTTTCTCTCCGAGCACTGCAATGTTAACCCCACCAAGTAGCCATCTCCTGCAAATTTATTTTGACTGCCGTCTGGACAAAGGAGTTCACATTCTCTTTGTGATAGAATCTTATGATTTGTGAGACACCATACTGCGTGATCCAACAGTGTAGATCAATCTGCACAGAATTTTTTGTTTGTTTATTTGTGTGTTTAACAACTACCATGGGCAACTCGTATACCTATAAGCAGCCGCCCGTGCCAAAGTTCGGGTCATTTATTCCAGGGAAGAGACAGATCCAGCACCTTTGGCTATGCACTCCACCCATGACTCATCCAGGGTTGAGACTCAGTTCGAAAAAATGGTCAGACTTCAGACCACTGTTCCACCAGGGCGGCCATTTCTTTACTGTGAACATTCAGCTAAGATACTAGTATATTTTCATACAGGACACAGTTTTCCCTATTTTTAAATACATGATTATTTTAAAAGTTCCTTTGCCAAGATTATCTTGCCGCGAAAAGTGACTTAATGGCGCTATGCCTAGAAAAATAAGTGCCTTAGCGCCGCTAAGGTGCGCTAAGCCCATTCTACATCACTGTGTTTTGCCTACAATGGTTCTCTGAATAAATTCTTTTGCGACGTTGACGAGGTCTAAATCACAAGTTATAGCTCCTTGTTTAAGTGTAAAGTAGCCAAATCATTTAGTTGTTGTTGCCGTATCGTTGACCTCAAAAGTGTTCTCAAGCGCCGAAGAGCCGAAAAAGATCGTTCTGCGGAACATGTGGATACGGGAACAGTTAGAATCAGTTTTACAAACTTCACGTATTCCGAAAGCAAAAGACGGAGAGGAGCGCGGTCATCACTGCTGAAGAGGTTTACAACATCTCTGGTAGTGTGCATTGAAATCTTTTCAGCTTGAACAGCCGCCCTGGTGGCGCAGTGGTCTAAGCGATGGCCTCTGATCATTCGTCCGTAAGGGGTCCGGGTTCGAATCCCGGTGAGGCATGGATGTTGTGTTTGTATTACGGCACTGGCTCTCTCCCTTCCCTGGAACCAGTGACTTTAAATTAGGGACGGGCGACTGCTTATAGCCCATTGAGTTGCTCACGGTGGTCGTTAAACCTCAAAAAAAAAGTTTTGAACACGTCCACGGTGTATGATAAGTCAGGTGATACAACTCTCCGTACTGCTAACAGTTTGAAAACGGACTGTTAATGTCACAGGTCACCAGGGGGCGTTGAGAAGTTGTGGGCCGATAGTTCATGCTAACCGTCGTAGGATTACATGGTAGTTAACATTTCATGAGTGCTAAATTGGTGTTTATCTTAGGTATTTTTAATATTTTACTTTGTGCAATTATATTGTATGAAGTTCCAGAAGCCGCCCCCGGTGGCGCAGTGGTCTAAGCGATGATCTCTGATCATTCGTACGAAAGGAGTCCGGGTTCGAATCCCGGTGAGCACGGAGGTTGTGTTTGTCTTACGGCACTGGCTCTCTCCCTTCCCTAGAACCAGTGACCCTAAATTAGGGACGGGCGACTGCTTATAGCCCATTGAGTAGCTCACGGTGGTCGTTAAACCTCCAATCAAAAAAAAAAAAAAAAAGAAGTTCCAGAAACGAAGTTTCTGAACAGGAAGGTAGAGTACATCAACCTTTTTTTTTTTTTTTTACTTAAGCGGGATAACCCAGGAGAAAACATTCCCAAAATATGATGAGGAAGCCATAAAAATATCCCCAACTGTATTGAAGTGTGTATTTCATAATTCATGGGGGAATCGGTGTTATCAAGAAAATGTAAAGATACATGGTAGAAAAATAGATACCAGTTCAGTTCAGCTTTAATCCCTCCCAGCACCAGGGTTCAGCTTGTTGAAATTATATCGAAGTAGTGGGCGAAATAATATGATCCAAATATCATGATTCAAACGAATTCTTAATGTACGAAAATTTCCCCAAATTGCAAATGTGTAAAAAAAAAGAAAAATAAATCTGTAATGTTTCCAAAAAATTTGAGGATGGAATATGGGGCGACTATACTTTTTGCATACTCCTAAAAAATAGAAAGAAATGTAATTTTTTTTCTCAAGGCAGTTTCTTATATATATTTGCTGTGCTATCTGGAAAATAAAAACAAAGAAAAAACTAGAACTCTGCCAATTCTTCAAGCATCCTGCATAATTCTGCGGCCCCTTGAAAATACGGGGCCCGGGGCTGCAGACCCTCTAGCCCCCTTCCTCTTATATGGGCTCTGATCGTACTACAATATATGCACGCAGGTCTGAGAGAGCTCCGCCGGGAAAAATCGACCATTTCACCGCGATGCACTTTCTCTGCCGCCATCGCCAGCACAGATGAAGACCCTTATTCATTAGTATGATTAGGTACAAAAATAGCACACATGCGAAAGACAACTTGAATATTAGTAAATAAAAACATCATTAGTGAATGATTTTTCGAGGGGAAGAGTAATAAAAATTATTTTCTGCGAAAAATACGGTGTTTCAAAACGAATAGTTTCCGTTAATGATGCTCCAATGAGTGCAGCAAAAACAAAACTTATAATAGAAAAATTAACATTCCATGTGAATAATTGCTCCTCCAAATATACAGTACCATCTCATTTTACAAGAAATACACGTTTTTCTTATGATAAAAGGTTTATTCCCTATTGCCTCCGAAAAAAACTCAGCATCGTCTGCTCAGAAATCTACACCTTCGAGTACTCATTTCGTGAATAAAAAATTATATATATACGGCTTATTTGATATATTTCCACGTGATAAGGACAAAAGTACATGTCTGCGAAGCGTTCCAGATCGTTTTTTTTTAATTCCAAGCAAAATAGCATTTGTAAAAAACGAATGTTTCTGTCGCTTCCTCCCATAAGAAAGCATAGGTTGTTTGAAATCATCGGCCCACACGTTCCTTGCGCCATCTAGTGACAAGTGACATTAACGGACGATTTTTTTCCCAGGAGTCGTATCACCACCTGATTTACCATACACCGTGAACACGTCTAAAAACATATATCCCGATGCAGAATCAGTTTATCTTCATCGAAATCAGATCTATAGAAGGCTGTAATGTCTATAGTGCTATTTTTAACCGTAGCAAATGGCTCCGTCTTTGCGAGATGATTTATCATTTGTTTTTTAAACCTGTTCTGCAACGACTTTACACTAATGTCAATAGTTTCAAAGAACAACTTCCTGTAGTTTTCTTGGGGAGACTGGAAAACTTGCGGTTCACTTCAATCATCAATGCGTCGTGGTAACTTTGGCTCATCTATGTCTAGTTCTTTTGCCTTTTGTATTGAATCGTCCTCTAGCGAATCAAACCCTCTCTCTCTTTGAGCTATAAGAGACCTCGCCAGAGCCTCTATACTTGATTTTGCTTCCTGAAGGTGGAGAGACGTTTTCTGAATTGCTGAATTAAATTATTAAATTCTCTGAAAAATGACAGTTACCATTTCAAGTTGAAAACATAATTGAAATTCCTGCAATTTGTGGAGACACCCGCTCGCCTTTGCTCGCACTTCATTTCTTTCTGTTGAAAGATCTCCCAGAAAAAGTAATACGGTGTCATAATTTGCTTCAAGGGGTTTCAGCGAATTTACTCGTAGATACCACCTTGTGGAGCAAAAAGGCATCAGAGACGTCTCACTTGCATCTTGAAGTGGCTTGAATATTACAAATCGTTTAGGCGAATTTCCGATAAAAGATACGAGTTCACGCACAAGAGCTAGAAAATCTCGAATACAATCTGACGAGTTCTCTTATAGCTCAAAGAGAGAGAGAGGGTTTGATTCGCTAGGGGACGATACAATACAAAAGGCAAAAGAACATGGCATCTTATACAGCCAAATTTAACATGTGGGCAACGCGTATACAAATGTGGCCTTTGATTCTATTTTCAACAGCCGACTTTGCAAACTTATCAAGTGTCCATCGTAACATTGCCTACAACAGTTCCGTATATCAAGATCAAATCGCGCTATAATATATCCCGAATAACATAAAATAGAACATCTGCGGTTGTGTTTGGTGTTTCTTAAAATCCAAAGAAAAGTTATTTCACTTTTAATCTGGTGTCCACTATACGAAAACAAATGGATACCTGTTCTTTAGTTGAAATATCACAAGTCTTGTCGATCACCAAATAATAAATGGCAGCATTTTTTATCTCTAGCAGCAGCTTTTTTGGAGCATGATTCGACATAAGGCAAAGAATTTCAGTGGTGATGTGCGATATACATTTAAATTTAGCACAAGATTCGAACTTGCGTCATCATGACCACGAATGGCGAAAACCTTGCTGAGCCAGAAATTTCAGAGATGAAATAATTTTTATGAGTGCCTGCCTTTCCTCTTTCATTTCGTTTAGCTTACTGTTTGACAAGGACGCCGCAATGTTTACTCTTATTTCCACGGAAAAGCACAGTAAAGCTGCTGTTTTATGAACTTTTCTCCTGAATCTTGAACTGTTCGATTGCTTTTTGCCAAGCGGAAAATCCACCAGTAACGAAGGCGCGAAATACATTTTGATCTTTAGCTGACACTGGAAGACGCGCCTTTTGTTCAACAGAGAGCGTACAAACAGAGCAAAACACTCTGCCTACGTCTGAATTTTAAGCAATCCATGCATATATAACCTTCCACTTTTGTTGAAAACATCTTCTCTTTTGTCTTTCCATTTGTTTCTCGCTCAGCAAAGAATTTGGCAATAAATATACTCGTGGTTGGGCAAGTTGTGCTTGTAATATTGCTTCTCCCTCCATTACTTTCGGCAAAAACAGGCGTATTACATTTGGGTAACTTTATAACAAATTTCTCCATTTTCAACACTTTTAAAAATGGGAAAGGGAAATCACGGAGCGTCGATTGAATGTCTAGAGCTCCTAGTCAAGAACGTAACAATGGAAAGCAATGAACAGTGCTAAGTGTTCATCAAAACGACTTTACTCTTTCAGGTCTCCCGTCCCATACACTCTCTCCCCTAATGAAACGCCACATTAGTAACAGTTGACCCTCCACCTAAGTACCTCTCCTCCTCCCCCACAACCTTCGAAGAAAGATGTGCTGTATAAGTCTGCCCTGACCGGCCTGCTTTGAACAAGCCCGAACAGTGCGGCTCGGTTCAGACTTGGAGCCACTAATCAAACCCCTATTCGAGACGAAATGGGAGGTCCGCAGTAGACTGTCCTTTCATCCCACAGACTTACTGACACGACAACGTTAATCCGGAGCCTTATCCCAAAACTAGTAACAGGCTGTAGCTAGTTTGTCCCTCTCGGTCACCCTGGCTAATGGTTTCTTGAGGCGATTAGTGAGAGACTTAGCCACCTAAAATCATTTCCCCGTCGTTTCTGGTTTCCGACCATCAGTGGCGTAAAAGAAATGAAGCAATAATTTTTTCCTACTGGCAGCCCAAACATGACATTTTGCTACTCTTTCTTTGTTCACAGTTAGCTACCCCAATGTTTTCCATTAACAAGAAAAAAAAATATAATATATGAAATAAAAAAAAGGAGAAAAAACTTAATTTTCAATGGGTGCGAGGCACCCATTGAAAACATTCATTGGGTGCGCAGGCCCCGGAGCACTCACACAGTCGGCGCACCTGGAGACATACACACACACATACAGTACTAAATCCTATAACACTGATACAACCTGGTAATGTGGCAAAGTATTTAATAATGAGTGACTTTTTTTTTTGTCGGAAGCTTGTTAAAACTGTCCCTGTGGGATCTATATTTTTCTTTTCTCGCTGTTTGTTTACAAAGCAGTATCATACACTTTTACCACTTAATTTTATACACAATATAATTATTCCAAACTAAACTTTAAACTTTGTTTGAAATGTATTAAAAATGCTAATAATAATCCATGTATTTATTCCGCATTTGGACAATTTTGTGGGCCTCGCTTTATGTTAGCTAAATAAGTGTCGCTGTATCTAAAATCTACGATGAATATGCTTTCTATGTTTGTGTGTTTGTGGAGGGAAATTACTGAGTGTAAACAAAAGGAAATTATAACTGACTTAAAATATTTTGCATATTGCAAAAACCTAAAGTTCGGTACGGAGCGTACACTGGCAAAGGTGGACAGGGTGATAGCGAGTTACGAATTTTCGTTGATACGCCATTTTTGGGAGCATCGCGCTCGCTTGTTACGTCACGACTATCAGCCAATGGCAGCTATTCCTCCGTAAAAACCAACCTTACCGTCTGTAAATAACCTTGTTCTGATGTGCGGCGAACCATGGCTTTCTGCGATTAATCGTATAATAATCGTATATTTTAGTCACACGGAGGGCGCCAAATCGCGACCCCAAAACATCAATCTTCACTGTAGATTTCAGCTGAGATATATGGGTAAGTAAGTATTTATTTGGGTTGTTTTTGGAGATATTGGCGTGCTAAAATAAATATTTTGAGATTTGCAGCATACTGTTTCGTTTTGTGTCATTTCGCTGTTGTGAAAAAGTGTGATAATAGGAATACATTACTATGTATTTCCCGATGATGAACATTAGTGAGATCCCTGGGTAAATACCATATCTCGACATAAATTGAAGGAGTGTGGGAAATGAAATTTAACGTCGTTATTATTTCAAGTATTGTCTTCATGAAATAAACATTTTGAGATTCAGCATGGTGTTTTGTTAAGTGCCATTTTGCCGTTCCAAGAAAGGAGTAACTTACCATACATTTTCCTAGTGATGAACATTTAAGAAATGCTTGGGTAAAAGCTGTATCCAGAGATAATTTAGAGATCAATGACAGATCAGGCTCAACAGTCGTGTGCAGTATACATTTCAAAGAAGACTTTGTTGTTGGTCTTAAAACAAAACGTTTGAAAAATGGATCTGTACCTGAAATATTTCCCTCTTACTCATCGTACAAGATTCCAAAAATTCCAAAACCCCGGCTGCCAGTAAATAAGTTCTCGCTAACACCAATTAAATGAAAACTTAATGTACCAGTTCATCAAAAAGGTGCAGGTACAAGTATTGCTGAAGAGCAGGTTTTAATTAACCATGAAAATTTGAATTCTAATATTCAAAATAAGTACATTGCAAGTGGTGAGGTACAACATTCCATTTTCCAAAGGAAGGAGGTTTCAACACAAACTGCAATTTCCTCTTCATGGTTTGAGGCTACATTGAAAGAGAATTAAAACTTTAAGTTTAAATCAAAAATTGCAAAAGATTCAAACAAAACTGGATGCTACAAAGGAAAGACTTGTTAATTTTGAACAAAACAATTGCTTTCAAGCCTTGGGGAAAATACTGCATAATGCTTCTACTGGAACAGAATGGAAGGCAAATTTTGTGTTGGAACTAATTCATAGTTACAGAAAAAATGCTCCCAGGTGGTCACCAGAAACAATTAAAAAATGTGCTGTATGGCAGCATTGTTTCCCTAAAGGATATAATTTTGCTAAATGCCATATTTTACAGAGTACCCCATCCAAAACAACATTACATCGATTTGTTGGAAACCTGTGTGGTGAAACTGGAGTTAACTCTTTAATAAAAGAGCGTCTGTCGTCTGAGCTTTTAAGGTTAAATGAAGCAGAAAAATTTGCATCATTGATAATAGATGAAATGTTCATCAAACCTCAACTTCGGTATGATAAGAAGTTAGATCAGATGTTAAGAGAAAAAGATACGGATATCCACATTGAAAAAGATCATAATGCACCTGCTACTAAGCCTTGTGCCGTCTTGGCAAATAATTTGTTGTGTTTCATGATAGCTGGGCTATCAACGAATTATAAAATTCCTGTTGCATATTTCTTCAATGGGTGCCTCTCACCCATTGAAAACATTCATTGGGTGCGCAGGCCCCGGAGCACCCACACAATCGGCGCCCCTGCCCCCGGTTATAAATAAGGGCGTTTTCCTCCCCCTTTCTACTTCGCTTCCGTATCACTTTCCTATCGGACAATCTAGCCCAAATCTCCTAGCTTCCTATTTCTAAGGGTTGTTTAAGACCTCGAGTCAGACACTCTCTTCCTAAAATCCTCTACATTTGATCATTTTGTCATTTTGTTGCAATAACAATATTAATTTATAGACGCTCTAATAACACGGGTTATATTAGTTAAAAATACACCAGATTATGCACAATCAAAAAACCCGTTATAGCATAGTAAAATCCTTTTTCTTTGCTGGCGAAAGACGTATGTAGATTCGCCAAACACTGGGAGGCTTTTTCAAGACGATAGGTAGACATACTGTGTCTACCTAATATGTCTACCCATTGCCTTGAAAAAGCCTCACAGCAGAGAGTGAAAGCTTGGAGAAATGTACATACGTCTTACGTCGGTAAATAACGGTCTTAGTAAGTACTTTTTTGATTGAACACAATAAATTTCACTATGCTGTGAGCAGAGCCTGATTTACGCAAGGGCACAAGGGGCCCGTGCCTAGGGCCCCCATGGACTGGGGGCTCCCAATTTAAGTACTAACATTTAATTTTTATTATTATGGGCAGCAAAAACGGCGGCGTGCACCAGTTAATTTTCAGCAAGCGCAAATACGCATCGATATGTTGCTTCAAAAAAATCGATTATTTATATCCATTTGAAAGGTGGAGATAAAATGTTTACTTTTAAATTACAATTTTTGAACATTTATTGTTTCTTGCATTTATTAAAGTAGATAGTACTTGTGTACTAATGCAGCACTTCTTGTGCTTTATACAATTATACTCGCAATTATAGAATAATTGCGCGAAGCACCTGGGGTGCTACCTTAATACGAAAGTAACATTGTTAATTTATTTAGAGTACGATTCATGCAGTGCTGTAGTCGTAAAATCAGCAGAGGGTATACTATGTGCAAATCCTAAAAAATAAGAGGTTATACTACATGGATAAAAAAAGGCACGGTACCCCCAAGAGGGTACCGTGCCTTTTAAACAATTATATCTATGAACTCATTTACCGATATGAATGAAGTATCTTCTCCTCTCTATTATGACGAAGTAAATTTCTCCGTCATTTTTGTCCACGTCGGGCATCGAACCCGGGTTCCCTCATTCCGGAATATGTCGCTCTCCCAACTGAGCTACTATCTGCCTTTATCTCATGTGCGTCCTGCGGTGCTGGCACGTCACAACATGTTGAAGAGCATGTACAAGATTATTTTAATTTTTATTGAAATATATCCCATAAAGCCTGAGCCGCCTCGGTGACGCAGTGGCCTAAGCGATGGCCTCTGATCATTCGTCCGAAAGAGGTCCGGGTTCGAATCCCGGAGAGCCATGGATGTTGTGTTGACAGTTGTCTTACGGCGCTGGCTCTCTCCCTTCCCTGGAACCAGTGACCCTAAATTAGGGACGAGCGACTGCTTATAGCCCATTGAGTTGCTCACGGCAGTCATTAAACCTACAAAAAAAACAAAAAAAAAAAAACCCTGACGAGATAAGTCCTTACAGCACTGTTCTTCTCTAGAAGAAACTCTTGATCTACTATCAGTTGCTGAACGATGATTCATCAATCAACATCTTACATATTTTTTTGGATTAAATCGTTCAATGGTCGGTCTATTTGAATTTATGAACATCAGGTTAGATACATTGGAGATTAACAAAGATGCTCTGAGATCGGTTATAACGTTGTTCATTAAACTGAATCCTCGTTCACATTCAGCTGTCGAACAAGGCAGAGTTGAAATCGTTCTTAAGAAGGGTTTTAAGTTTTCTGGTACAAATGATCATATGTAGAGGATTTTAGGAAGGGAGTGTCTGACCCCAGGTCTTAAACAACCCTTAGAAATAGGAAGCTAGGAGATTTGGGCTAGAGTACCCGATAGGAAAGTGACACGGAAGCGAAGTAGAAGGGGGAGGAAGACGCCCTTTTTTATTACGGGGGGGCAGTACCCGGGGTCCGACGGCTTAACGTGCCCATCCGACGAACGGCGGATATTTAGTGGATCGAGCGTTCGTACCTGCCTGGGGTCGAACCTGAGGTCCTTTCCATGGCAGTCACGAGCGTTGCCCACAAGGCCACCCGCGGCCTGTTTTCAGGTACATTTTTTTCTTTTTTTTTTTTTACGTGTAGAGGATTTTAGGAAGGGAGAGACTGACCCCAGATCTTAAACAACCCTTAGAAATAGGAAGCTAGAAGAGTTTGGCTAGAGTGCCCGATAGGAAAGTGACACGGAAGCGAGGTAGAAAGGGGAGGAAGACACCCTTATTTATTACCTGGGGGGGGGGCAGAACCCGGGGTTTTCTGGTACATGATCATATGTAGAGGATTTTAAGAAGGGTGTGTCTGGCCCCAGGTCTTAAACAACTTAGAAAAAGGAAGCTAGGGGATTTGGGCTAGAGTACCCGATAGGAAAGTGACACGGAAGCGAAGTAGAAAGGTGGAGGAAGACACCCTTATTTATTACCGGGGGCCAGTACCAGGGGTCCGAGGGCCGCTGATGCCTAGTGGTCAACGTTCGTGACTGCCACGGAGAAGACCTCAGGTTCGATCCCAGGCAGGTATGAACGCTCGATCCACCAAATATCCGCCGTGCGTCGGATGGGCACGTTAAGCCGTCGGACCCCGGGTACTGCCCCCGTAATAAATAAGGGCGTCTTCCTCCCCATTCTACCTCGTTTCCGTGTCGCCTTCTTATCGGGCACTCTAGTCCAAATCTCCTAGCTTCCTGTTTCTATGGGTTGTTTAAGACCTGTGGTCAGACACTCCCTTCTAAAATCCTCTACATATGATCTGACCCGGGGTCCGACGGTTTAACGTGCCCATCCGACGCACGGTGGAAATTTAGTGGATCGTACCTGCCTGGGATCGAAACTGAGGTCCTTTCCGCGGCAGTCACGAACGTTGCCCACTAGGCCACCCGCGGCCCGTTTTCAGGTACAACTTGGACGGTTTCAGTATATTCTCTCAGTCTCAGAGAATATACTGAAAACGAGAGAATATTCCCTCAGGCTCTGAGAGAGTACAACTTGGACGTTTTCAGTATATTCTCTCATTAATGGCATTTCATCAACATTAAAACGTCTAAAGATTCGCCTTGTTTCTAGTTCTCCATAGCGCACGTCGTCTGTTTTAATATTTATTCGCTCTAATGAAGAAATATCTTTAAGAAGTTGTACATTTTCACTGTTTGAATCTGAACACAGTCTTGATTTCATCCTGTCATCCGTTCTTTGAATAAACTGGTTTGGTTAGTAGGTACAATTTTGTTGTTAGGAATCAATGGGATATTTTAAAATAATTCCTCGTTCGCTGCTAATGCTAAATGAGTTTTTTTCCCCTGGATTTTCTCCGAAGCTCTGTATTATTCTTACGGTTCTTTTTATTAGATGTTCAGCTCTTGGCAGCGATGTTGTTCGAGATTGAAGTTCTGTTGATAATTTGGACATTGAAGGTATACGCTATTCTTTCAAAAAATAGCAGAGGGTATACGAGTATATGTATAGGTATACCCGCCACTACAGCCGTGGACTCATGCCTAGGGATGTGGGCCCCCCAAGTTGTTTGTGCCCAGGGCCCCACTAGTCTTAAGTCGGGTTCTGGCTGTGAGCACTTTTTGGTTGAACACAGGTTATTTAATACGAAAAACGAGGATTCTTTTTTTTTCGAAGGAAATGTATGTAGTAACAACCGAAAGGCCGTTTTTGTTTGTTCAAGGAATTTTTATAGTGTACTCATGAGATTTTGTGTGGATTTTAACGAGAAGTGATTCGGCAGAAAATCATCGAAGAGAGATGTAAAAGGTCAAACAGATATTAAGAATTATTTCCATTGAAACATTCAATTTCGTAATTGCAGCAATTTACGTTATACTATATAAGGCCTTTAGCTACTTAGGTTGTCGTGAAATGAAGCAAAAGCTAAGAAGCCATGTTTCTACGTCGGAACATTTCCTTGACAAGCTCATTGAATGTTTTTACCAAATGCAACGTGCAGATGCCTTTCAAGAATTTATCAAAATAATTCAGCCCACAAAATGGAAGAAATGCTTCTGGAACATTATAATTAGCCATTCAAAAATTAAAAAAATAGACCATTTGTGCAATAAATATCTTCATTTTGTCCTTTGTTAAGCCGAGGGTTTCTGTTGTGCACTTCATTATTTCATGTTTTAAATATATTCGAAAAAATCCACTCCAAATTATAGAATTTCTTTTTTTCTTCTATGTTTTCATTGTCTTTCTTAAGTGACGGCGGTTATTTTTTAGCCCTGTTAGGGTGGAAGCCCCCAGTCTCATGTCAAGAAACACCCCCCCCCAAAAAAAAAAAAAAAAAAAAAACCCGGAGTGATACACAGAAACTGTTGGAAGGGTCTAGTGTCGGAAAACCATCCGGATATTTTTCTGCATTTCAAGTACCACGACTAAACGTCTGATTTGTTGATATGAATGAATAGAAGAAACATTTCTTTGTAAAACTGAGACAGCTAGGGGAAGTCTTCCACTGTGCCTTTACTTCTTTTTTAGCAAGTCTTTTGAAAAAAAAAAATGTGGGGGAAGGGGACGTGACGATGATATTCATGTGTTGGTTCGTCTGTGAACACTATATATTGATCCGATTTCATTTTATGTTTTTCGTTGCTAAGCCAAAATTGTGACAACGATTATTTTGTTTTATTTCGGGGTTTATCGACAAGCTTGAGTATCACTGAGGACTGTAAGAAGCTGCCCGCCCTCAATTTGAGACCACTAAATCCAAGGAAAAGAGAGGGCCAGCGCCATCGGAAAAATGCACTATACGTGCCTCATCCAGGATTCAAATCCTGGTCCATCCGGGCCGAATGTTCTGAAGCCGGCGTATCGGACCGCTCGGCCGTCCGTGTCAGGGCTTTACAGAGGGAAGAGCTAGACCGTCCCTTTGAGGAACTGAATGCCGACCCTTGTCTGAAAGGGTAGGTGGAAAACAGGTTGGCCACTTGTGCCCTACGTCATCGCGCTGGCTTGCTCCCTGAGCTACGTTGGTTAACTTCCATACAAGACCAAATTTTCGTTTGTTATGGTTCTGCACGCCCGCGCCTTTTCTTGGTTTATTTATATATAGCATTCGTTTCACGTTGTGTTTTACTTAAGTTGTACACTCAGTGTTGATTTTTATTTCCGTTTTTTTTTTTTTTACGAAATGTCATCATGTGCCGATGTGACGTGCTGAAATACGCATATAAACACGAAAGGACAGGACATTGTTTTCCATGTCCTTCCGTGTTTATAAGAAGAATCTCTATCGGAACCCGATAAAGATTCTTCTTTAGGAACTGTTTCAAAAAACTACCCCGAAACTAATTCTGTTCAAGATAATTGGGTAAGACTAATATTTGTTGGCTGTTTGACAGTACCATCATGTTCTTGAGATAATATTATTAAACATTTTGAAAAGATTGTCTGCGCAGTTCACGACAGGACATTTAAAAAAGGAAAAGGTGTTATTAGGGAACTCATAATTGATCTAGAAAAACGTTTTCTATTTGTCAACAAAGATGCTATTTGTCGGTTTTGCAGAATCGGAACATTTATCGGAATTCGTTTTCTGAAAAAAAATTCATTATTAGTGCGGCGCAGGAAATCTCTGCAGAAAATGAAGAAAAAACTGGGTTGACTCAAACGCAGTCAGAAAAAACATATGCCCTTTTTTTTTTTTTTCATTTGGGCGATGAAGAAAACAGTTTTACATTTTGCACAATGAAAAGAAAAAATGTTCCAGTTTGTGCAATAACGAGCATACATACCTTCATTTCATGAAGAAAAATTTTCACCACTTTTTAAACTCAGTGACCTTCAGAAATCATGATGGATACCAAACGTAAGTAAACAAATTTTATTTTATACATTAACAGAGTGTTTGAACAACTTTTGCGGAGTTTGAAGAACTCAGTGACTTTCCGTATCTTAGAAATTTTAAGCAACTAATGTTTGCGACAGAGAGAAAAAGGTTTTAAACCACTAAACTTTTCTACGAAATTACTAAAAAATAAATAAAAGTAAAGATACACTGAGTTTTTGACATCAGAAAAATGTAGTTAGTATAGTAAGCAAAATACCTATAAAAAAACATTTATGACAGAACTTGTTCATTTAAAGTTATCGCATTTATACTATTGTATTACATAAATGTTTTCCGATTTTAGGACCAAAATCCTTAACTTTTGTTTTCGAAAAAGACAATTTCTAATATTTTAGTGCACATTGCAATAGATGACCCACTGTAATATGTTAAATACGGTAATAATATTGACTGAAAGTGCCTTTCCTGTGGTACTCCTTTAGAGCACAGCTCCCCGTGGCCCTTGACTTCCGAAGGGCCTGCCCAGCTACGTCATCCAACTCGGCTGCGTGTCTCAGATGGTCTCAGGGGTGAAGGGCTAAGGACTAGCCCTATTGCATCAGTGTAGTGTGAGAACGATGAACTTTGTGCTTTGGTCTTTTTTTCCTTGCATAACTGTAGTAAATGCAGATGACGTATCTGATGGTTGGTTGGTTGGTTAGTGGATTTTAGTGGCGCAAGGGCCAGGTTTGGCCAAAGAGCGCCAGACAAAGAACTATCAGCCACAGAAATGTAAAATGGCGGAAAATGAGTAAGAGTAGACAGGCTTGTTAAAAGTTGAAAAAGAGAATGATGAAAGCTGGGAAGACAAGGTAGTTAATCAGATTTATAAAAAAATTCACTAATTGAGGGACACGAAATGTCACTCTCCTCCCCCCACACTCCTCTGCAACGCTGGCAGAGGGCGGGGACGAACTGTCACTCTCCTCCCCCCCATGTTCCTCTATAATGTTGGTTGAGGGTGGGGACCTCGCAGAGGCCGAGACAGTTTCAATGTTGGTCACGCGGACCGCGACAGTTGGATGGACACTGCACACCTTTGCGGATTGAGGGCCGGGTCTTCCGCACGTGCAGGCTGTCTGCTGGGAACCGGAAGAGGCGGGCATCCGCAAAAGAGAAGGCGCAGACTCAGCTGGTCGAATAAGCTGGAGCTCGGTGAAATCCACCTGTGTCGCTTGTTCAACTGTAGATCGCCTGGCAAGTGCGGCGAGAGCTACAGGGCGCGGAACAAAGGGCTGCACGGGTTGTGGCAGAGACTGAACTACCGCGGCAAAAGTACGCTGTCGGGTGGTGGGTATACCCAACTTGGCCTTGGCAGCAGGGTACGAGAGGCCTTCCAGCGTCTTGAGGCGCTGGATCGCCATCTCGTCCTTCCATTTCATACAGTTGCGGGAGTAAGCCGCATGGGCCTCACAGCAGTTAACACAGCAGGCCGCAGAGGTGCAACCATCCCCGTCATGTTCACTGGAGCCACAATTTGCGCAACGAGCGGAACTCTTACAGAAACGTTGGGAATGCCCGTACCTCTGGCACCGGAAACAGCGCAGAGGACTGGGAATGTACGGGCGAACTGCACAGACCAAGTAGCCAGCCTTGATTTCGGTCGGAACTTTCGGGGAGTGAAAAGTCAAGATGACATTTTTAGACTTAATCAAGGAACCATCGCGCCGGAACATCATACGACGAGCAGCAATAACACCTTGATCTGCAAGTTCAGTCACCAATTCATCTTCACTGCATTGCAAGAGATCAAACTCCGAAATAACACCCCGAGAGGTGTTTAGAAACGGGTGAGGTGTCACTTTGACAGGAATGCCCTGAAGACTAGAAAGGTGCAGAAAAGTGTTACTCTGAGAAACACTGCAAGTTTGGACAAGAAGGTCCCCAGAGCGAAGCTTCCTCACAGACTTCAAGGGGCCAACCGCAGCGTCCAAAGCTTTAGAAATGAAAAATGGAGATCTGGTGGACAGTCTCTCATTCGGATCGACAGATTCCACAACTAAGTGAGTAGCATGCGTATTCACAGCAATCGAGGGGAGACGACGCTTCGGAGCGACTGGTACAGCTGCCGAAGAAGAGGTTTTACATTCTTGGTCCAGGTCATGGTCTAAAGAACGTTTAAGGTTTTGAGACTTGGTAGGTTGAGAAGATGAAGGAGTGTCGTTGGCAACTATCATTCTCTCAGGTGACCTAAATTTGGAGCGTTTGTTTTTGGGTTTACCCATGGAAAAAAAGAAGTAAGATTCGTCTGCAGACTACTCCACCCACCACCGAGCCCTACAAGGGAGAACTGGAGGTCCGCAAGCCAAGAAAATGACGCTAGACACAGTTCTGGAGCTTATACGTTGCAGATATAGTCCGTTGGCTGTGATCACACGCACTCGGCGGACACTTCGGCCTCCTGGTACCGTCATGCCAACGCCTTTGGCATGATCCCACAGCCCCCGGGCTCACCCTGCCGTGCCATACGACAAAAAGCCGCTAAAGCCCTGTACACAACTTGGTACAAGACTTCTGACTAGAGGTGGGTTAGTCTCTAGCCACCCGTTTACAGCGAAGCCGGGGTCGAAGAGGAGTGTTGGTACACAGGAGGCACTTAACCGGTCTCCTGCGACCTCAGCCGCCAGACATCCCATTTCCGCCTCACGGGTCTCCTCACGCGGCAAACATGCAGGTAGGTCTAGCACCCAAACCAGCAAAAAGGAAAAAAAGAAATCCAAAGAAGACAAATCCTGGCAGGGAACCTAAACGGATTCTCAGCAACCTACGAACTGAGCGGTTAATATAAATCAGTTAGTGGTGGAGGGTAACAAAACCACAAGACCGGGGTGTTAGTACATAACGTGGTAGCGATTAGGTAGAGAATACAACACGGGCAACTAGCCAGTGGAGAAAATAAATAAAAACGAAAAAGCGAGACACAAGACCAGCTCGGGAACGTGGGGACGCGACTCCCCAACAGCTGGATGAACAGCCGTCCCTGCAAACACCAACAGCACCAAAACAAAAAACAGGCGGTGGCATGACATCAGATGGTGACCAGTCATAAGGTCAGCTCGGGCCGTGGGGGCGCCGCTCCCCAAATAACTGGAAAACCAGTTATCCCCGTGCGGGGGACGTATCTGATTGCAGCGCTGTTCGAGAGAAAGGCAAAGGTCACCATGAACAATAAATGATTAAACATTGAGACTGATATGTGGAATATTATTGAGCTACACGCCAAAAAGTAGTGTCTCTCAGTATGGCGTCAGGCCGCCATGTTTGCTCATACAGCAAGATAATACGTATTTCTATAGGCAGCTAGTAAAACATCAAAAACAAATAGCAGTAGCCATCCGTAATATTTCAGACATTTTTTTTTTTATTTATTTTTTTATGAAATCGTTATAAAGCAAGCCTTGTCAGTAGTTCCCGTCCTTCGAAACCGGTCAAAAAATGTAAGGTGGCAGTAAAGCGCATTGTTTCATTTACTGTAAAAAAAAAAAAATAATAATAATAAAAAATCACGCAAATGGCGAACAGCGGACCTTTCAGCTCGCATTGCATCATGGGAAAGCTTTTCCATTGTCGCGGACCAGCAATGGTTTAAGAATAAATTATCAACGTTTATTCACAATTAAAAGCTTTATTAGCATCGGCTATAGTTTTGCACAGCTTCTGGCTCGGCTTCATCAGGACGAATAGGAAAGACGAATACGAATGGGAATTTCCCCGAGCCAGAAGCTCTGCGAAACTATAGCCGATGCTAATAAAGCTTTTAATTGTGAATAAAAGTTGATAATTTATTCTTAATCAACATCACAAGTGTGTAGTCTTGAATTATATACAAGAATGGGTTGTTTATATGCGTTTTCCCATTGCTTAACAAATCGTTACGTTGCAGGGGTTCAAGAAAATAGCACTTTTCGTAAACTTATTAGCGACATGCCTAACTTTTGCTCGTCGTATTGTTGTGGTAATAAATCCTACCAGCTAAGATGTGTGGAGGAAGGAATAATTTTCTACAATTTTTCTCTGAAAAGGCCGAAATTGTTAGAGGAATGGCTGTGTAAACTGAAACGCAATGGTTTCCGTCCCAACGTGCATTCTAGAACGTGTTCTGCTTACTTTAATGAATATTTTGGATATTACGACATTACGAATCAAAGGCAATTGAAACCTCGTAGTGTTCCTTCCAATTGCAATTTCAAAAAGGAGAAAATAAGTAGGAGAAAACCGATGGCCTTCCCCAAAGGGCGAAATCTATGATCATATAATGTTTCTTTATTTAATGTTGCGCATTCATTTAAATTTTAAGCTGATTCCCTAGCGTGCGATAGAGCGAAATTTTTACTTGTTTTTTTTTAACCCCAGTTTGTTCCTATATTCGTATTTGTCTGGGCTTCTAAATGCTTTGTTTGCAAAAAGAGGTTCCCAAGTTTATGTTTCAGATGGTTCGCCAATGTATGACAATAAGAACATGAAAATTTAATATACCGTGTATGAGAAATGATTCATGAAAAACTTCATCATGAGCGATTAATGTTCTCCTGTATCACGCGAAATAAACATTGAACACAAAATTGTCTTGGTATATTTTTGCAACCCTGATTTGTTATTCTGCGAAATTAATTTCTTCTTCTTCGCCCTGTAGCTTTACTAATTCCTTGGCATACTCTATGACATTAAGATTGTAAAAATTGGCCAACAATGAGGAGTAATCAAATAGCAACAACGCTGAATCAGCAGTCATGTTGGTCCGCAGAAATTCACTTCTGACCTCACATAAATAAAGTCCAGTTGCCAGATCGCAAAAAAGTGCTAAAATAGTAAAAGCACTTTCGGAAACTTAGAATTGCGCAGTTGCAAATGTTAAAATGTTATGGCAGTTCATGCGCAGAAGCACAAACAGTAGTTTTTCTTTTATTTTATTTCTTTTTCTTTTCTTCTACAAATATAAATAAAACAAAACCTGGTTATATTCTGCGAAAAAAAAATTAGTTATATTCTGAAAATTTCGTCGTTTAAGGAAAAAGAAAGTTCCGAAATCATATTTTTTCAGAATCCGCATGAAATTATGACACACTGTTACTTACTGAATTGAAACCTTTAATGTTTAGACAAATGAGAAAAGAGACCGGTTTAAAAACCTAAAGTAATCATTTTAAGTTCGTAGGTAGAATCTAAAAATTAAATTTCATACGATAGGATTCTAAATGAAAAATTCTGTATGTCATTTATGAACGACAAAATAGAACTGAAATTCCTCACTTAAGGTTTTCCTGTTTCTAAAAGTTTGATCGTGTGACGTAAATCGTGTCACGTAACGCATCTCTGACGTCACGTCAGAATGATGTTGATGAGATGACGTCATACCCAGTGGTGAAAAATCTGTATGTGTTGCTATGACAACAAAACAAAGTTGTACACGCGTGCGCTGTGCGCGTGTAAGTGATGACGTCACCTGCACGGAAACACGAAACGCTAAGCGTGACGTCATAAACATTTCTTTCTCGGTTGTTGTAGGGTGACGGCCACAGAGAATGGAGAGACAGAGCGTGCACAAGCCAGAGTTATGGAAATTGGTGGGCGGGGAAAAAGAACGATACCAGAGCACCGTCGGCACTTTATGGAACTAAACCCTACGTGCTCTCTGACGTAACGTCCCTACTGTAACGCTCATAATTCGAAATTGGTTACTTTGCTTGTTATTACTACTGTTACCACTGTGTGATTCTGTGATTATAACAACGCTTTTCGTTATTTCGTAGAAGTTGTTTTCGGCGGATAATTATTTCATCTTTTATATGTAGGAAATCTTTGTCTATTTTTTAACTGTTAAAAATCAATATAAGTAAAATTTATATCAGAGTAGAGCCCTTACTGTATTTTGTTTTTCGTAATTCCATTTGATCCTTCGGGCAGATGTTTACATATGTTTGATTCGTGATACAATTATGTCAGTTTGTTACTTTTTATTTGCCATTGCTTTGATATTTTCCGTTGTTTATTTTCAAATTCCGGCAGTAGTATGTTGCGTTGACGAAGGTCTGCATTTTGAGAACGAAAGCTGCTGCAGATTTATTAGTTTCTTTTAAGTCAGAGTTAGTACTTTATTTCTCAGTATAATTCCCGACTGCAAAGTGCTGTTCTTACGATTAAGAATATACGCCTAATTCCGTTACACCTACCGCAAAATTCCTCGGTCAATCACGCTACAATGAATCTATAAACCAACTCGGGAAGTAAGGAAAATGGCGGCTCTCGCAGGGAAGGAAAGTCGAGAGAGACATTTGTAAATAAGTGGGAGGAGCGTAGTTGTGACGTCACTTTCAGTTCTCATTAACAGGCCGTGAGGCCGCCAACGTCTATGTGAGTTTAACATTATGCTGTTGCCATCGGACAAAGTGGAGAATTTTACGATCTTCTGGAGTGCACACTCTGCACCTCTCTTCTCTGTGGTGACGGCTTTCCGCTGCGCCACAGCAGTGGGACATACGTTCAGATGTTCAGACATAGGAAATTATATTGTTTCTGATATACCTGTAGTGATCAGAAGCACACTATTTAACAGTCAACGGAAGCAGAATTTTTAAGCTGTAGAAACGTGCGTCTCCGTTACTGTGCGATTTGGCACTGACTGACTCAAGAAATGATTATGCGATTCATTATACATGCGTCATGTACGGTCTCTGTCCCGATAAAGCAGCGTGGTGGCCCAAATAAGCGAAGCAAATTTAGGTTATATTCTCGATTTGTTCCTGTTCTTCAAGAATTGTCCCAACTAAACAGCTCCCGCAAATTAAACGATAGTCCAGTTAACCAGAATTTACTATATATACTATGAGCAAACACAGAGGAATATGCTGGAAATAATGTATCTTATGAGCAACATTTCACTGCTAAATCGAACACAGTAGTTGAAAGCTTTACGAATGTAACGAGCAAATCCTTTATCCCTTGTAAAGGTGATTGAACTACCGTACAGAAGACTGAAGTCTATTAGTCCAAGATTGGGAGTCTAGAATTTATAATTTATCAGGGGAACGGGCTAAAAGGGTGTAATCAACTTATGTTAATAACTCTAATCAACATTTTAAACTTTGTCTTTGCCGCCCCGGTGGCGCTGGCCTCTGATCATTCGTCCATAAGCGGTCCGAGTTCGAATCCCGGTGAGGCATGGATGTTGTGTTTGTCTTACGGCACTGGCTCTCTCCCTTCCCTGGAACCAGTGACCCTAAATTAGGGACGGGCGACTGCTTATAGCCCATTGAGTTGCTCACGGTGGTCGTTAAACCACCAATCAAAAAAAAAAAAAAAAAAAAAAAGAAATAAGGTGTTTTTAACTAACTTCGGGGTGCTGAATTCAAATATGACTGTAAAAACCCTCCATCACGTACAGTTTTTTTGTGTATGAATATTTGCTATATTTCCAAAAAGAAGAGAGATGAGGACAACTAAAGAAGATGTGACTTCCAAAGTGGAATATATAGAGCTATGCAAGACAGTAAGAAAAAGTATCACCGAAGACGTAAGGAAATTCAACTGTGAACTAGTGAGGAAAGCAATTGAAAACAACCAAAGCCTAAAGATAGCAAAGGGACATCTCAGTAAGGGAAGAAAACAGATTATGGCACTGAGAAAAGAAGATGGTTCTGTAACAAGAAATAGAGGCGAAATTTTGACAAGAGTGAAAGATTTCTACTCCAAATTATATGAAAGGGATGATATATGCACTCCAGACATCACGAAAGATACCAGTACCAGAGTTCCTCCAGTCCTTCCAGCAGAAGTTGCACATGCAATCAAGAACATGAAGCGAGGAAAAGCTCCAGGAGAAGATGGAATTACTGTAGACATCATACAAGAAGCAAGTGGAGAAATTGAAACAGTACTCGCCCAAATTTTCACTCGATGCCTTAATGAAGGAAAGATTCCTGAGGATTGGAACACCGCTACAATGATCCTGCTACATAAGAAAGGTGACATTGAGGATCTCGGAAACTACAGACCTATCAGCCTCCTATCAGTAGTTTATAAAATCTTCACTAAAGTTCTTTCACACCGCTTGAAGGTAACACTGGACATGGCTCAACCGAGAGAACAAGCTCAGGAGTGGCTACAGCACAATAGATCATATCCACGTGCTGAGAGAACTAATTGAAAGAGCGAGGGAATATGAATTGTGCATGGCTTTTATCGATTATGAAAAAGCCTTTGATTCGGTGAAACCATCAGCAGTTACAATGGCTCTGAAAACCTGCGGTATTGAAGATGCATACATTAATATTATTAATAACATCTATGAAAATGCAAGTGCAAAGATTAGGCTGTTTAAAAATACAACACACGTAAAAATTGGAAAGGGAGTGAGACAAGGTGACACCATATCTCCGAAGCTCTTTAATGCCACATTGGAGGGTGTTTTTCAGTCGCTGAGCTGGGAAAACAAGGGGATAAAGATTAATGGAGATTATCTAACCCACCTTCGTTTTGCTGATGACGTAGTCATTTTTGCAACTACCCCATCAGAGCTGCAGAGTATGATCCAGGAACTTGCTGACAAGAGTAAAGAAGTGGGATTAAAAATGAACTTTCAGAAGACAAAAGTGATGTTCAATGCTTTTACAAGAAATGAAGATTTATCGATTGATGGAGAAAAGCTGGAGATAACAGACACGTACGTTTATCTTGGACAGCAGATATCAAGTGAGGGTCACATTGATGAAGAAATTAATCGGCGTACAAAACTTGCCTGGAGAGCTTTTGGAAGAAACAGCATAATTTTCAAGAGCAATATGCCATTATGTCTTAAAAGAAAAGTGTTTGATCAATGCATCCTTCCAGTGCTTACGTATGGTGCAGAGACGTGGACCTTAACTAAAAGAGACATACAAAGGCTGCAGACAACTCAAAGCAGCATGGAGAGGTGCATGCTTGGTGTAACCAGGAGAGATAAGAAGAGGAACTCGTGGATCCGAAAAATGACAAGAGTGGAAGACATCATGATCAGAGTTAAATCCCTGAAATGGCAATGGGCTGGACATACTGCCAGAAGAACAGATCATCGATGGACAGCCGAAATTTTAGATTGGATTCCAAGGGACAGGAAAAGACCCAGAAGAAGACCACATGGGAGATGGGTGGATGAAATTCGAAAGTATGCAGGGGTGACATGGAGGAGACTGGCACAAGACAGACCGTTGTGGAGGAGACTGGCACAAGACAGACCGTTGTGGAGGAAACTTGGGGAGACCTTCGTCCAGCAGTGGATTGATAATGGTTGACAATGATGATGATGATGATGATATAAAATGCAAGATGTACACATTAGAGCTTCACATTGTAACGTATTACAGCTTCGCATTGTAATGTATTACATCATTTATGTGTATTGTTAGCTATAGAATTAGTGTTACATAGTGCACCGATAAGCTATTACATTATGACCACGCCCAGCCTAGAAAAATGACCGCGCCTGGAGACCAAACGGTGGCGCAAGTGAAGTTCACAGAGCAGTATATACACAACCCGAGAACCGGCTTTAGGTTAGTAGAGTGTTCGGAGTCAAAATGGGAAAAGCTATCGATTTATCGGAGTTTGATAAAGGACAAATTGTGATGGCACGGCGCCTTGGAACTACGATCTCGGAAACGGCGCAGCTTGTGGGTTGTTCACGTGCCGCTGTAGTGAGTACGTATCAAAAGTGGTGCACAGGTGGTAAAACCGCGAACCATCGTCCATCCGTGGGTCGCTCGCAGCTCATTGATGCCGCAGGGGAGCGGAGACTGTGGCGCATTCTTCACAGCGACCGCAGGGCCGCAGTGCAACTAATCACTCGCAGCTACAACAGTGGTGCTGAGCCTGCGAGTCGAGGACCCAGCCAAGTCGCCATGCTCACTGCACGTCATCGCCAACAATGCATGAAATGGGCCCAAGATCAACGAGATTGGACAGTGGCTGATTGGAAGAAAGTGGCCTGGTCTGACAAATCAAGATTCCTGGTGCATCACGTAGACTGCCGAGCGTGGACGCGCTGATTAAGAACGGAGACCATGGCACCTGGATGCACTGTTGGGCGAAAACAGGCCGGCGACGGCGGTGTTGTGCTGTATAGGCGATGTTTTCTTGAGACACTTTAGGTACCATTATCCCAATAGTACAATCCCTGACAGCTGTCAGCTATCTGAACATCGTTGCGGACCAAGTTCACCCATTCATGGCAACTGTGTTCTCTGCTGGTGATGGTCATTACAAACAGGATAATGCGCCATGCCACACTGCCAGAATCGTCAAGGAGTGGCTCGAGGAGCATGCTGGTGTTTTTCTGTTAATGCCCTGGTCTCCAAATTCACTTGACATGAACCCAATCGAACATTTGTGGTTCGACTTGGAAAAGCGGGGTTGCGCTAAATAATCACCACCCCGAAATGTACGGGAACTGGAGGACCTGCTGTTGGCATTATGATACCAGATACCCCAGGATACCTATCGTCACCTCATGGAATCGATGTTCCGCCGAGTGGCAGCTGTTTTGTGGACTGAAGAGAGTCCAACAGCTTATTAGGTAGGTGGTCATCGGTGTATGAATACCATATTCATACTCGTATATCACTGCATATGAGACACCAAAAGCAAAAATAAATCTCTCTATTCTTAAAAAGTAACTGCCGCAGCTCCTGCAGCCGCTGTTTTAGAGATTTCGCGACACTCTTGCTATCATAGCTAGCAGCGCAAAACGTATTGAACACAAAAATACGAAATTTACATCGTTCGTAGAGAATTGTTTGGAAAACACGCTGAAATAAACCATTTTTCGATTCTGGCGATACTTCAAGAGCTATAAAAAGGTGCTATCAGGTCGCTTTCCGGGCACACTAACAGCAAGAGAACCACGAAACTTTATAGGCATGTAGTGCCATGACCGAATTTTTGCACCTCGTCGCCGCCCTGTTTTAAGCACGTCTTTTGTAAAAAGATCGTGCTTCTGTTATCGGTTTGTCCGTCCGTCTGTACCCACGATATCTCAGCAACTATTAGTCCGATTTGAAAAATTCTTTTTGCATTGGGAAGCTTGAAACATGCAAATGATGATCCTTTATTTCGTTTTTTTACGATGTACAATTTCGCCGGTAGAGGGCGTAAATGCAGATGATGTCGAATTCAAAAATACGTTTTATTATACATATTTGCTTCTAAACATCCGATTGAAAAAAAAAATTATATCTTTCGATTCCATTTATGTCGACGAGTATTTTAGATATAGTCACTTTTTCAAATTACGCATATATTTTCCGCTAGGGGGCGTAAAAGTAAATTACATTTTTCCCGATAACTCTTCTTCTAAAACACCGATTTGAAAATTTTTTTCTTCAGCGGATACATCTCCTGATGGAAAATCTTTTGCATATAATTTCAAATTTTTGGTAAAGAATACTTTGGCCACCAGGGTGCGTAAGTGTTAATTTTTGCTTCTGATGTATTTGCCATAAAATTGTAGCTTCTAAAATATCGATTAAAAAAAATATTTCGTGGACTGATGCCACTCACACCGATAAACCTTTTCGGAATATTTTCTTCTTAAAATATTCCACAGTTTCTCCGCCAGGGTGCGTAGATGTACATCCTATTTTTGTCAATATCTCTACTTCTAGGAGTCCGATTTGAAAAATTCCTTCTTTGTTGGATAGTGTTTTATGTGTGACATGTTTTTCATATGATTTCAAAGTTTTCAAGTAATTCATAGACTTTCCGCTAGGGGCGTAGCGGTAAATTGCGTTTCCCCCTATATCTCTGCTTCTAAATCTCCCATTTGAAAAATTCTTTCTGCACCGGATACAGCTCCTGATGGAAAATCGTTTGCACATCATTTCTAATTTTTGTAAAAAAATAGTTTGGTCACCAGGGGCGTAAATCTTAATTTCCGCTTCTGGTGTATTTGCAGCAAAGTATGAGCTTCTAAATTCTCGATTGAAAAAAACGTCGTTTGTTGACCGATACTACTCATGTCGACAAACCTTTTAAAAAAAAAATTCTTCTTGAAAAAATGCATGATTTCTACGCCAGGGGCGTAGATGTATATCTTATTTTTTCTCTTAGAAGTATCTAAGAGTACGATTTGAAAAATTCCTTCTTTGTTGGATAGTGTTTCCGATGCGAAATGCTTTTCCTATAAATTCAAAATTTTCAAGTAAATCATACACTTTCCGCTAGGGGGCACAAAGGTAAATTGAGTTTTCTGCGTTATTTCTGCTCCTAAAGCTCTGATTTGAAAAACTCTTCCTGTATCGCATACAAGACCTGATGGAAAATATTTTTCACATATTTTCTAATGTCTGGTAAAGAATGGTTTAGCCACCAGGGGTCATATGTGTTAATTTCTGCTTCTAAAGTATTTGTTGCAAAATCTGGGTTCCTGAAAACTCGACTAATTTTTTTTTCTTCGACCAATACCGCTTATACGGATAAACCTTTTGAGAATACTTTCTTCCTAAAATAATGCATGGTTTTCCCACCAGGGGACGTAAAGTCACATCTTATTTTTGTCGATATCTCTGTTTCTAAGAGTTCGTAAGCTCACGATTCCGTTTACAGCAATATCTGAGGGATTAAAAACCCGATTGAAAATCTTCTTTCTTTGGTCAGATCTGTTGTTTTCCATACCGGTTCCATTGACTTTGAATAGCTTTGATAAATTTAATTTGCGTCAAAATGGATTCAAAAGACGTGCTTATTACACCCGAAAATTCAGTGTCAACTTTCTTGTTGAATTTCGATTTAGTTTACGAGAAATAAAATTTTTTAAATTTCACAACATTCTCTTTTTCGCGATGGGATCCATTAAAAAAAACGGATATATGGCAAATTATAAATCATAACGCATTGTAATTTTTACAGCACAAACTTACAACAATCATCCCTTTTTTAGAAAAAAAATTAGGAAAAAGTCATTTTCTGATTTTTAAGCATTTTTTAAAGACGCAAAGGAAAGAAACGAACGGCTTGTCTGTCTTCACGATAATCACAGAGGAACGTTCTGGTCCCGTGACCTGCTGCCATGGTGACGAAGCTATTTTTAGCACTCTTTTCTCATTAAGTGAAAAAACAGGCAACAATATCAAACTGGTAATATGAAAAGCAAAGAGGGAAAATGCGAGTGTGTTCGTCCGCGAATTCTTCGACCACTTCTAAATGACCTAGAGATCTGAAAATTGGCATGCTGATAGGTCTTAATGTCCGTATACCTAGAAAAGTACGAAACCAATAATAATAAAAAAAGAAATCAAAATGGTGGCTTTGGAATGCTTGAACTTTTCGTGAATTCTTAGACCACTTCTAAATAACCTAGAGATCTAAAAAAGCATACTGGTAGGTCTTAAAGTGCGAAATGCTTTTCGGACCGCTTTTGTTTTCCTTGGAGGTAAATTTAGTAAGTGCTATAAGTTCAAACGACAAAAGTCTGCCCTTCCAAAAAACAGCGACAATAAAAGAACTCGGAAACTTCGGAATGGCGGTGGAACAAAATCCTTCAATAAAAATAAAAGGAAATTGAAAAAAGTTCTGCAAAAATCTAACAGGGAGTTCACCGGGAGTGAAACAAAAACTGTAAACAAGCCTAAAGTTGTTGAAGAAATTTGTGCCAATGACACTAATTGCTAGAATGCCGTCGTTGCACGATATAAGATGAAATTAAAATTTAACGATGAAAAATGACTTTTATTTACACTGAATCAAAAGTTGAAAGTCAAAATCACATCACTAGATCTTTCGTGCTGGTTCCCAGCACATCCTCAGATGAATTCTAAAACAGGTATTGTAAAAATTTTAAACAGAGTCCACCGTGGAACGTCGCTTTTGTTTATATACATTGCGTTCAGCTCCCGAATGACTTCAAAAAACGTCACCATACTCTGACTTATGATTGTTGTGTCTTAATTGTTATTGGGTGAGTTCTGAAATAAAGTTCGAGTTATTGGTTTATTTGCTTCTTGTTGTTCGAAATTAACCGCATCCAAGTTGGAGGTATGAATCTAGGTACTTCATCGTTACAACATTTATCAGCGTTATTGACGATGTGTAAACTCTCCGCTAGCAAAGTCGCACTTTTGTTTTTGTGAGAAGAAATAACTCTTGCCTCATTCCACAGAGGGATGTGAGCTCCCTGGTTAACTAATCTTGCAAGTGCTGTAGAGTTTGAATGTGTTTTGACACTGTACTTGTGTTCCGCAGTATGAAAGTTCAAATTCTTCATGGTGGATCCAATATAAATTCGATCGTTGTCAACAGTATCCAGGGCCTGTAAAGGTATTTTGTAAATTCCGAATCTGCTATTACTCGGAATTGGGTCCCGATCTTTTTAATAGTTGACATTAGGTTGTTTGTTTTAATTCCAAAATCCAAGTTGTAATTTTTACAGGAAGATTTAAGTACATTCATAACTTTTGGAATATAATCCACTGACCCAACATATTTGCGTTGACTGGATTCTTTAGTTAATGTAGAAAAGTGTGTTCTTGTTTTTCGATGGATCCGGTTTACAATATTTCTGGGGTACCCATATTCGTCTGCTATGACATTTATTTCATTTAATTCTCGTCTCCTAGCAGTAACGCTTGAGCAATGTGTGTATGCTCTACGGATGAGAAACTGGAATGCAGATAGTTTATATGTATTAGAGTGTGCTGAATAGTATGGTATAATAGCTGATGTTGCACTGGGCTTGCGGTATACTGAGAAAGAAATAATTTGTGATATAGGGTTTCTCTTCAACAGAAAGTTTAAAAAAGGTATAGCACAATTTTGTTCCAGTTCAACTGTAAAATTAATTGAGGTAATCTGCGAAGACATTAGTTCAGCAAATTCATACAAGGAATCTACATCATGGTTCCAAAAAACAAGAATATCATCTATGTATCGTAGAAATAGGCACGCAGCTACAGGAGTAAGTTGTAAAACTCTTTCCTCTAAATCTTGTAATACAATCTCTGCCAGGAAAGGTGAGAGTGGGGAGCCCATAGGTGCTCCTTCCTTTTGTTGCTGAATGACATCTTGAAATTTGAAATAAGTTCTTTTGAAAATCAATTTCAAGGCTTCCATGAAAGCTTGAATTTCCAGATCATTCATGGTTCCCAAGGATTGTAGTTTTTCTTCTATTAACTCATGTGCATATGTTATCGGTACACTTGGGAACAATGACTCAACGTCCAGTGACGCAAACCAAAATGGAGAGTTCCCTGGTACAAAGTCTTTAATTTTCTTTAAGGCTGCAACAGAACTGGGAACTGAATAGGTTGAATTAAAAGTTGAAGGTGACAATAATTGTACTAGAGCTTTTTCAAGCGGTTTCAGAGGGTTAGTGACACCTGAGACAAGTGGACGAATCGGGTAGCCCACTTTGTGGATTTTGATTCTTCCGAAAAGTTCTAGGATTCTAGGTCCAATTGTTGGGTATAAAGTTCGGGTGCACGATGAAAGTAAATTACTATGATTTCTCAATCTGCTTGATTCTTCTTGAAGAAATAGGACCAACAATTATTTTTCTTTTTGCACTGCATCGTCTGACAGACTTTGTTTTTGTTTTTTGATTGGAGGTTTAACGACCCCCGTGAGCAACTCAATGGGCTATAAGCAGTCGCCCGTCCCTAATTTAGGGTCACTGGTTCCAGGGAAGGGAGAGAGCCAGTGCCGTAAGACAAACACAACATCCATGCCTCACTGGGATTCGAACCCGGACCCCTTACAGACGAATGATCAGAGGCCATCGCTTAGACCACTGCGCCACCGGGATGGCACTGATAGACTTTATCAAAGGACGGTGTGACCTTACATTTCAAACTAGCCTCACATCTATTCTTCAATTTGCGTTAAAAATCCTTTTCGAAATGCAAAGCTGATGTAGTTATCAAAACGTTTCGTGTATTTTCAACGGATATTTGACGTAAAACGAACCATCAGCTTTCGTTAATGTAAAACAGAATCGATCGCAATATTACTGCTTCCATTAGAGGAAGTACAGAATTTTTCCCCCTCTGACAGTTCCATACCATTACAAATATTTTTACCAGTTCTTCCAAAAGCGTATTTAAAATCTATTTAATTTCCATATTTTTTTCTGTTATTTTCCTTATGAATGAAAAAAAAATTGCATGCATTGGCGTGAGGGCACGTGTCATCATCAGTTTGTCGCCATTTAGGGAAACATACCATCATCAGGTTAAAAAAAACGACACTGCTTACACAGCATAAATTACCTTAAAATAAATTAAAGGTAGAACGAGATGCATGCTCTCGGTTTTTTCATAGAACACGGGCCCTTCATTGTTTCAGATCCGTTAAAAATGTGCTGTTTACGTAAATGAAATATCCTCCTTTTGCAAATAGCCCGTGTGAAAATAATATCTTCAAAATCTATTTAATTTCCTTTCTTTTTTTCTTGCAGAAAAAAACAGGAGAAGATGAAGATTTCGAGGTAATCGATTTAACTAAGGAAGAAAACGAAACCGTAAGCACTTACTTGATTGGGAGAAAATACCTATTAAATTTCGAAATCTTTAATGTACACTGGCGTGCAAAAATTAAGGACGAGACGGTTTTTCGAATGTAACGTCATGCAGAAGTGCTCCACATCGACTCAAATCATACCATAAGATCCCCAAGACGTAAGATTATGGGACAAGTGAGCAAAACCGTCTAAACAAGGAATCCAAAGGATACAACGTTACTTTATTGAAAAGGTAGCTTCGAGCACAACTGGGACAGAAGACGGAAACGTCCATGTGACAGGCGGTTGCCAAGAAAAATCCAGTCTTTAGTAGGGGATATGCCACCATTGACAGCGTTGCAGGATTCACAACGTCTGTCCATGCTGAGGACGAGGTTGTCAAGGAGCTGTTGAGGCATCGCTGCCCATTCCTCTTGTAGCGCCAATCGCAGCTGCGGAAATCGTTGCTGGTGGCTGGTGACGTGCTGCCAAGCGTCTCCCGAGAAGGTCCCACACGTGTTCGATTCGATTTAGGTCCGGGGACCTTGCGGGCCAATCCATGCGATGAATATCTTCACCCTCCAACAGCTCTGCAGCAACCACTGTACGATGAGGTGTAGCGTTGTCTTCCATGAAGAGGAACTCAGGACCCACAGCACCTCTAAACAGACGCACGTGAATCAGGAGAACCTCGGTACAATAGCAGACACCAGGGACTCAACCTCCTTGGAAGATGTGGAGGTCAGTACGGCTACCAAGCATGATGCCGCCCCAAACGAGAACTCCGCCATCTCCAAACCGGTCCCTTTCGATGATGTTGGAGGTGTGATTGCATGTTCCCTGCTCTCTCCAGACGTGTATACGTCCAGAATCGCTCGTTAGACTAAATCGGCTCTCATCCGTAAAGAGAACTCGACCCCATTGCTGATGTGTCCAGTTCTTGTGTTCCTGACACCACAGAAACCGCCGTCTTCGATGAGCAGCCATTAATGGCACACATCGTACTGGTCATCGTAGAAATAGACCGCCTTTGTGCAGCCTACTGGCCACGGTAAAACGCAATAACGGACGTCCAGTTGTCTGTTGCATATGCCTTGCGATTTCTCCCGCTGTCTGCCGTCTGTCTCTTCTCGCTTGTAGGACAATATACCGGTCGTCCGCCGCCGTGGTTGCTCGTGGACGACCACTGCTAAACTCTTGGACAGCTGTTCCTGTCGTTTGAAAGGCTCTCCAAGCTCGTGAAACGATGCTGTGAGCGAGCGATCCCGAACTCCTCGGCGACACTAATCACGCTTCGACCTTTTTCCAACTTCCCAATGACGCGACCTCGGGTAAAGTCATCCAGATGTCGTCTACTGGATTGCCTATTGGCCATATCCCACGATGGCAGCAACTCGACGTCGTTCAAACCGATGTACACCGTGCAATAGCTTTCACCGTATTGCCGAGCGTACACCGACAGTGTGCTGCATATATGCAGCATGACGTAGGGGAGGGGGTCCGTAAAGGTTTATACCTTTACGACACTCCCCTACGTCATGGTGCATATATGCGCATGCCCTACCGTACCGGACCCTAGTCTATCTCCTGAGTGACCTTTCGGGATTTGAACCTGGTCCCATCTCGGACGAATGACCAGAAGCCACTGCTTCGATCGCTGCGCCACCGGGGAGGCAATGTTGAATTTCAATCGTCTGTCTCTTCTCGCTTGTAGGACAATATACCGGTCGTCCGCCGCCGTGGTTGCTCGTGGACGACCACTGCTAAACTCTTGGACAGCTGTTCCTGTCGTTTGAAAGGCTCTCCAAGCTCGTGAAACGATGCTGTGAGCGATCCCGAACTCCTCAGCCACACTAGTCACACTTCGACCTTCTTCCAACTTCCCAATGACGCGACCTCGGATAAAGTCATCCAGATGTCGTCTACTGGATTGCCTGTTGGCCATATCACAAGGTAGCAGCAACTCGACGTCGTTCAAACCGATGTACACCGCGCAATAGGTTTCACTGAATTGCTGAGCGTACACCGCCGGTGTGCTTTATACCCTTCCGACAACCCCCTACGTCATGCTGCATATATGCGCATGCCCTACCGTACCGGGACCCTAGTCTATCTCCTGAGTGGCTTTTCGGTCCGTTCTGCCTGCTCGTTCCTCCGCTGTTATGCTAATTTGTCCTCTTCGTCCTTAATTTTTGCACACCAGGGTAGTTATTAAACTTTGAATTTCTTTTTTGTTTGTTTGGAGGTTTAACGACTATAAGCGGTGGGCTATAAGCAGTCTCCCGTCCCTAATTTAGGGCCGCTGGTTCCAGGGAAGGGAGCCCCACCGGGATTCGAACCTGGACCCATCTTGGACAAATGACCAGAAGCCACTGCCTCGACCGCTGCGTCACCGGGGAGGCAATGTTGAATTTCAATTTATATTGAAGTACTGGGTATTACATAGTTTGTGAAATGTATACTAGCATTTACTTTCTGTTATGTGCTTTTTAGTTAACTATCGTTATATTTTATGTACCGAACCGTGTTAGAACTCCTAAGCAGAGGCGTAACTATGGCGGGGTAGGCTTGGCTACTATCCCGGGCGCAAAAAACACTGCTCCCAATCTGATTAAAATTGGAAATGAAACTTTTGCACCATTTCTGGTAGAGGTTTTTTGCACCATTTCTGGTAGAGGTTTTTTGCACCATACTTTGTCATTTGTCTATGTACAACATTTTCTTAAGATATTTCACCAGTTTCGGTATCCTTGGCACCTTAAAATTTTTATTTCTTCCTCAAAATGTTTAGGCGTTGTTAGTCGCTCACATTGAGAAATCAAGGCGTGCTTGGGAGTACGTTGCAAGTTGAGGATGTCCTTCACATTGTTGAAGATTCTCTGGGGGATATTGAATTATTGCTACGACTGCGAGTCACGACTACGACTGTTAGCTCCATTCTGTCCGTTTGATCTGGTACCGAAGATCTGCGCTCCGAAGTAGTAGGAAATCTCACCTCCTTTCCCTTCTACATTCTAAAATCCTAAATAACGTCCCCCTGTCGAGTTTGGCTTTACTACCCAGAACATCCTTGATGAAAGGATAAGGAAAATGCAGGAAACCCTTCTCTGTGTGATTTCCCTTTCCATGTCTTAACTTCTTCCTACGCAGTTAAAAAGAGTAAAGCACCGTTCACCCTTTTAGAATAAGAAATGACACCTCACTCTACAGTACCGTATTTACTATACATAGCCCAATAGAAGTACTTAAGCATTAGGTTATTAAACTACAATGGAAATAACAATCAGCTGGAGGCGTAACTACAGTAGGCATTTCTGCGCCCGGGGTAAACCACAAAATATTACGCCCCCATTTGCCTAACACACCACACACATACACACACACACACACACACACACACACACACACACACACTCGTACATTGTTCGACAAAACAAAATGAACGTCATACCCAAATGCTGTCTACACGCGAGAGAGACAAACCGTGTTTTTACAACTTTTCGCAGTTCGGACCTTCAGTACCACATTTAACGGACGGAACGTAGCTGGCAGTCATGGCCACAGTAAAGATTGAATAGTCCCCAGTGAATCTTCAACGATGTGAGCGACATCCTTATCTTGCAGGTTAAGTGCAGTCTCCATCCAGCTAAGGAAATACTGAGGGCCCCATTGCTTTCGGCGAAGGCCGTGGTTCTTCTTCAGCTGGACTATATACACTGAAGAGCAATTGAATTAGAGATACCTGTCTAGTAACGTGAAGCACCACCTTTCGCCCTGATGACGGCGGCGATTCGTCTCGGCATGGACTCGACAAGACACCGGAAGCGTTGGGAAGCCATACGGATCCACGACCCCTGAACAAGCCAACACAGTTCACGAAGATTTGATGGAGGGGTGTCAGAGCGTCGAACATCTCTCTCGATGGCATCCCAGATGTGCTCGATGGGATTCAGGTCAGGTGACCTAGCTGGCCAAGGAAGCGAGGTCACGTCGGTGGAGTGTTCATCCAACCATTGGGATACAATTCGGGAGCGATGGCACGGTGCATTGTCTTGTTGCAGGATGAGGTCCCCAGTGGGATGTTGAAGACGCACAAACGGGAGCAAATGGTCGTCCAGGACATCCCGGTAACGTTGACCTGTGAGGGACGATGTCACACGTGCCAGTGAGTCCCATTTCAGTCCACGTAAACAGTCCCCAGACGAGAATGCTACCCCCACCAGCTTGAAGAGTACCCTGCTGGCAAGAAGGATCCATCGCTTCATGTAGTTTGCGCCGTACTCGTATCCTGCCATCCGCATGTACCAACGTGAATCTAGACTCATTAGTCCAGGCAACATTTTCCCACACGTCTAGGGTCCAGTGGCGATGTTCCCGCGCCCATGCTAATATTTGCACCCTGTGATGTGCGGTCAGCAGCGGTACCCTCGTGGGACGATGGCTTCTGTACCCCATAGCGAGGAGATGGTTCTGGATGGTGTGGCTGCTTACACGTTTTTGTGCACCAGCGTTAAATTGCCGAGTGATTTCTTGCACTGTGGCCCGTCTATACGCTGTTACAATGCGAGCTAGCCGACGATGACCCAGCTCATCCACACGCTGTTGTCCACGGCAGTTGGCCCTTGCAGGGATGGTTTTACCGGATTCGATGTACTCATGGTGCACCCGTGACACAGTGGCTCGTGAAAATCCCGGTGCCTGCATGACTTTCCCAAGAAGGAGTGACCCATTCGTCGGACCCCGACAATTTGCCCATGACCAAATGCGCTTAGATCCTTCGTCTTACCCATACTGCGTCCGACTCTTACTGATTCCCGTCGCATCACTCCTTATAATGTCGGATCGCTGCACAAGTCCTGTCGTTTCTTTTTACAGGGCCGCCCACAGCGCTACATTTGTATAACGCCAGCTATCTCTAATTCAATTGCTCTTCAGTGTATAGGGCCACACCTTCATTTCCAAATGTGAGCAACTGTCAACCCCTGAACATTTTGAGGAAGAATTTCGAATTTTAAGTGTACCAAAAATTGGTACACTTAAAATTCAATTGACTAATGGCTATAATTTTTCTGACCCTTCTGCATTGGCAGCTAGAAGAACAGTGATTCTGTCTTTGATTTCTTTCCTCCATGGCAGGTGTCATTTCGAAAACACTGTGTTTTATCTGGCTTTCATCAACATTAAAAATGTCGCACGGCATGCACCTTTCAATAATTTGTGGCAGCTGTTCAGTTTTCCACATTTGTGCCATTACGGGATCAGCACTTTTGTTTCAGCTAGATAGAGTTCTATACACTATGTTATGCCCTTACTTAAAACGATCCATCCATCTATTTGATTTAGTTAATTCTTTTATCTGAAGTCGCTGGGCAAGATGAACTGCTTTTTCCTTCAGAAGTGATCCACTAATATACAAATTACCAGCCCGTGTTTGTTGGAACCAAGTGACAAGAGCGTTTTCAAACTCATTCAGAGGCGATGCTTTCATAGATTTCCTCTTACTCGAAAATTGCCCACACTTTGATGGACAGGTTTCAATTTTTTTCTATTTTTCGCTATTGTACACAACGCTGACTTGGAAATTCCGAATCCTACACAACGCTGACTTGGAAATCTACGATCCTGTGTTCGCATCGAGCTGCGACAAAATGCCCATTTTTTCACTGACTGTGTGACGTACCTGCCAGAAGGACGCACACGACATAAAGGCTGATAGGAATCAGAATAAAACGTCCGCGTAGCTCAATTGGTAGAGTGACTTATTCCGGAATGAGGGGTCCGGTTTCGAATCCTGGCGTGGACAGAAATGACGGAGAAATTTACTTCGTTATAATGGCGCCCGAACTATCCGGATGACCCGACCGTTCAAAATCTCGCAATGGTGTGATGTTATTTCCACACCGCGAGATAGGAAAAATCAGAGAATCCCTTCTCCAGCACTTCGAAAAAAAAAAAAAAAAAAATAAAAAAATGAAAATGAAGGGGAGATGATGTGACGTACCTGCCAGAAGGACGCACACGACATAAAGGCAGATAGGAATCAGAATAAAACGTCCGCGTAGCTCAGTTGGTAGAGTGACTTATTCCGGAATGAGGGGATCCGGGTTCGAATCCTGGCGTGGACAGAAATGACGGAGAAATTCACTTCGTTATAACTGAAAATCTTTGCCGCTTTTTTTTTTTTTTTTTGCTGCAGTCATTTCATTTGTTTAAATGCTCTCACAAAATACACATTTTCAAACTACAATGATCAGTGAATTTCACTTCTAACTTTTAAAGAATTCCGGATGCTCAAAAATGGGTACGTAGTGTTAATGGACGCCTCGCGTGTAACGTCAAAAAAGCAAGATACTCATAAGAAAAGTTTTCCCACTGTAACACTCTCGGAGAAAGGGCTGCACGAGCTTTAGTCGAGAGAATAAATAACACCTGTGACCGACTTACGTGACTCAGAGTTTTTCTCAGCCTTGAACTTCTTGCAAAAATGCGTGTGTATGCAGTTGGGATGTGAACGAAGAGAAACAATATTGCAACAAACCGAGTAAAGCTGTTGCCTTTTACAACTGCTTTGATAAATGAACCATGTAAAGTGTTGTAATTTATTCAACTGGGCAATTAAACCTCGATTTACACTCACCATATATGTCATCATTATAATTACTTTTGCTATAATGCTGGTCAAGGTGGTTTAAAAAAATTAAAAAAAAACGTTCGCTAAATTGAGGACATGTGTTCGTTAAATCGGGGAACGCCAAGCATTAATTTCAATATAGTTCTGTCCGGACTATAGAAAATGTATGTAAAATCGCGGAATTCGTTAAATCGCAGTCTGTTAAATAGGGGTTTGACTGTATTTGTGGTTTGTTCCCGGCGCAGAAATGCCTAGTTACGCTCCCAAGAACTTATTCTTTGTGGCGTAGTAACTTGATCAACACCCTTGTTGTGTTGTAGTGGGCATCTCCTGTTTGTTTGTCGCATTGAGTGTTCTTCGATGTGCTGAACGGGCATTGTTGAATACTTGAATGGCTTCAATGACTTCTGAGCAAATGGGAGTCCACGTAACCCACCTTAGAAAAATGTTTTCTGTTTTGCATCCGCCATGGGTTAGTTCAGTAATTGCTTTTATATCTCTCATGAGAGATATTGCCTGGCAATTGAGATACCAGTCCGAAGCCTAATAGCACGGGGAACAATAAAAACCCATCCTTTGTGAATGGTTAAAATTCTTCTGTAGAAAGACTTTTGTCCAATTCTGCCGTTTTCTGACAGCAGAGATGTGCTGATTGCCCATACAAAGTGTACTCAGCAGCGTGAAAATGAGGCAGCATCTGGATTATAGCAGTAACACAAAGTGGTCAATTGCCTATGCTATCTGCTCTTATGAATTTCAATACTAAAGTAACTTGATCAACATATTGCACCCAGGGTTTAGCAGTTCTACTTTTCTCCTTCATTTCTCGACAAGCTGATTCAAAGTTAATCTGCAAATTGGCCAGTGATTCCGACAGGTTCGTTTGTTCTGAAGATTAGTTAATTTACAACGGCCGTTCCATAAAAACTGAGAGTAAAATCATACAAAATGAAGGATGTGGGTACAGCAAAATATATGCTATTTTTTCTCAAAGTATCTTCCCTCAGATGATATGCAACGGTTCCATCGTTCAGTCCACTTTTCAAAGAACGTGGCGAAGGCACTTTGTGAAAGCTGCATTAGCGCGACCCTTGTACAGCTTGAATAACGTCAGCATCTGTGTTGAATGTTGGGCCACGGAACCTCTCCTTCATTGTTGGAAGCAATCAGAAATCGCACAGGGCAAGGTCAGGACTGTAGGCAGGCTGTGGCATGATTTCAATACTGCATTTGGTAAGAAACTACTGAACACAAGCAGCCACATGTGGGAGGGCGTTATATGGTGTAGAGTCCACTTGCCCACCAGTTCCAGTCACTTAATCGATATGTGTCATAGCAGACGCTTCAAGACTGAAATGTAATACTCAGCACTGACAGTGATTTGTGGAGGAACGGCATACTGGTAGACCGCACCTTTATGATCACAGAAAATTAGCATCACCTTCCTAGCTGATTAAGTTTGGCGGACTTTTTCGGAGGAGGCGAGCCTGTGTGTTTCCAATCACTCGTTGCGCGCTTCGTGAGAGTGTCGAAATAGTGGACCCATGTTTCATCGGCAGTTATTACTGTGTTTAGAAAGTCTGGATCTTTTGAAATCATTTGTTTCCACTTATGACACACCTGAACTCTGGCTAAGAATTGTTCTCTCGTAATACCCATTTGGAACACACACGATGCAGCAATAATTTGTCGCGTAGAATGCGGAATGCCGACGTTTTTGAAATATTAGTTGACGCCACTATGTCTTCACACGCCATTCGTCTATCTTCTTGCAGGATTGCTCAAACAGTGCTAACAATATGCTCTGTAGCAACGCTTTCAGGTCGACCAGGCCTAGGAGTGAGTTCTGCCGACAAACGTTCTGTTATGGAATCATGTGCCATCTAAACTCATCTTGCCGTTTTTAAGATGACCGCTGTGTTTTAGATAGATGATATGTTTTTAATTTGTGTAGGAGAGTAATATTCACCCGTCAGACATCATTGATCTTTCTTTTCTTCTCCACAGATACCGGGTGAGAATTCAAGACTTCCAAATCCAGACGACCCCGCGAGTGGTGAAACGATGTCCCACTCTGTTGCCGCTACTCCTGAAACTAAATCTACCAAGGAAAGGAAGAAAGATTTCATGGAAAGAGTAAGTTGGTATTTATCTGAAATAACTCGTTGGGGAAAAAATTGTATTTCAGTCAGCTTCTGACATCATAAAACCGTAAGATGGGCTCAGCTACTGAGACGTCTCCATCTGGTGGGCATTAACGGCACTGGCTATATATTACTTATAGCAGTTAAATCCAAAGGGCGATATCCTAAGTGAAAATCCTCTAAATACGTGGCGGCGTCAGTTGAATAAATAAATACATCGCTTTTTCCACGTTGTAACCACACACAGCAACCGAAAAATTGTTATTCGGCCGCCGCCAGGGAATTAAAACCACAGATCTCTCGATACCAAGCCGAGCGCGTTAGCTATATACCACGGTGGCCAACAATCCACGGTGCTATGTGTATTTTTCACTCAGCTTCTGACATCCTAAATCCTTAAGATGGGCTCAGCTACTGAGACGTCTCCATCTGGTGGGCATTAACGGAACTGGCTATATATTAATTATAGCAGTTAAATCCAAAAGGCGATATCCTAATTGAAAATCCTCTAAATACGTGGCGTCAGTTGAATAAATAAATACATCGCTCTTTCCACGTTGTAACCACACACAGCAACCGCAAAATTGTTATTCGGCTGCCGCTGGGGTATTGAATCCACGGATCTCTCGATATCTAGCCGAGCGCGTTAGCTTTACACCACGGTGGCCAACAATCCACTGTGCTGCGTGTATACTGTATATGAAAAAAAGAAAACTACTTTACACGATTAAGAGCAAGTTTTACATGACTCCCGCCTCACAAATTACCCACAACCGGATGCCATATACAAGGTGAATCAAAAGTCGCAGGACACCCTTGTGTTTCAAAAAAGAGAGAGAAAATGAAATATCTGAATACCCCAGCAAAAAATCGGTGAGGGGGCCTATCTTTCAGGCTATTTCCGGATCATGGCTGCCGTTTGAATTCCGCCATATTGGATCAAGGGGAAATTTTTCAAATGGTAAGGGGATCATGATGTTGCATATCAAATAAGACCTGAATTTTCTCATAAATTGATTGCCATAATCAGATTTGACATGTGTTGTTTTTCTTAAGTTATCAAGACAGAAAGTTGAAATACTATTGCTTGTTGCATGTAACAGAAGATAGCACTGACGAAAGAGGAGAGGATTGAAGTGATCCTAATGTCTGAGGAACGCAGCTGCCGTATCATAGCCGCAGACTTCAACAACCGACACGTAGAAAGACCACCAATTTCACACAGCTCTGTTGCATACCTGATATCCAAATTCCGAGAAACTGGGACTGTGGGTGATAAGCCACATAGCTGTCGGCCGAAAACCGCTACCTGTGAGGAACCCTCAACAATGGTCTTGGTGTCCTTTGCAAAGAGTCCACTACGTCGTAGTACACGACGTCTCACAGCAGAATGTGGTATCAGCCGTTGTACGGATTCATCACACGGCTCACTGGCATCCGTTCAAGGTCCAGCAACTATCATAGTTGAATGGGTAAGCAAAAAAAAAAAAAAAAAGCACAAAAAAAATAAATAAAATAAAAACACTTTGTGAGGAGAGCACCAAACTTGCCATACATACTGTCCTCACCCATTGTCAGTGTTTAGGAAGAGGAGCCACCTGGAACCTGTCCCTCCAAGAAAATGGCGGCCATGTTTCCTAAAGTGGCGGCCATAAAATTTCAATTACCTGGATTCTTTTATTTTATGGAAGTTAGGTGTCTATTTATATGTTTTTAGGTATTCTGATTAAAAAAAAAAAAGGCTCTAAAACGTTGTTGAAAGTCCATAGGACGAAATATCTAACATGGCGACCAAAATACCAGTCCTAAAATTTCAGTTTCAGTTTCATATTTCATTTGTGTAACCAAAATAATATATCAATTTTCTCTTTCATTTCCTTTTCATCATAATTACCAGACTGGTATTTATTTTATTTCTTGTTTTTATTTATTTATTAATAATTAATATACATAGTCGAGTCACACTATTGTGACCACCTCCTACTTTTGACAGCAACAGCGCGTATCCAATGAAAGAAGGCACGTGTCGTGAGCTGGCTTGGAGGGTATATAAGGTATGCTGTAGGCATTCTGAAAACATATCATTCGTTGCTGTCATGGATAAAAGGAGCGATTTATCAGATTTGGAAAAAGGGATGATTATCGGCTTTCGGGCCAAGGGTGGCAGTATTTCTGAAACAGCGCAGTTTGTGAGCTGTTCGCGTGCTGCTGTGGTTAAAGTATATCGTTATTGGAGAATAGCACCATTGCGAATAAGCGGCGTGGAAAGTGCGGAGCTCCACGTGCCATTGATGTGAGAGGAAAATGTCGGCGTCGAAGGTACGTGAAGGCCGATCGACACGCTACAGTGGAGCAACTCACTGGCCGAATGACCTAGGGTGGCTACAGGAAATGTGTCTAAAACGACAGTTCAGAGAATCTTTCTACGTATGGGGCCCCGATGCTCACTGCCCTTATGCTAACGAAGGTGCATCGGCAGAAAAGGCTTATATTTGCACGGCAGTTTCGGAATTGGACCTCCGCTGATTGACAAAGGATAGCCTTCTCCGATGAGTCATGTTTTCTGCTTCATCGAACGGATGGACGTTGGCGTATAAGGCGAGAAACATCGAAGAATAAACGTTCTTCAACCATTTCTGGAAAAACATAAGCTAGTGTGGGCAGCATAATGGTCTGTGGAATGCTTTCGTGGCATTCCCTGGGTCCACTCATACCTGTGGAAGGCACTATGGACCGAATTCGTCATGAATCCATCCTTGCATACCACGTGCACCCATACATGCTGATTGTCGTCCCTGGGGCGGATAGGATCTTCAAGCACGACAATGCGACGTGTCACACAGCTAGAAATGTCCGAAAGTGATTGGAAGAGCACTATGAGACTTCAAAGTACTTACTTGGCCCCCTAATTTCCCAGACCTAAACCCATTTGATCATCTGTGGGATCACCTCGATCGTGTTGTTCTCTCTTTGGATCCTCCACCACGCATCCTCCAGCTGCTGTCAGGTGCACTGCAGTTAGCATGGCTCCAGATACCTGTGAACACCTTCCAGCACCTTATTGAGTCACTCCCAGCCCGTCTCGCTGCTGTCCGCGCAGCACATGGCGGTTACTCTGGATATTAGCTGGTGGTCACAATAATGTCACTCGACTATGCATTTTTCTCCATATTGAATGGTCACCTTCAGAATGAGTGCTAAAAGAAAATAAATAAATACATAGCTCTTTCCACGTTCCAGAAACACACAGCAACCGAAAAATTGTTTTTCAGCCGCCGCTGTGGAATTGAACCACGGAACTCTCGATATCTAGCCGAGTGCGTTACATTTACACCACGGTGGCCAACAATCCACGGTGCTATGTTTATTTTTAAGTCAGCTTTTGACATCATAAATCAGTAAGATGGGCTCAGCTACTGAGACGTCTGCATCTGGTGGGCATTAACGGCACTGGCTATATATATATATATATATATATATATATATATATATATTATAGCAGTTAAATTCAAAGGGCCAGATCCAAGGTGAAAATCCTCCAAATACAGTGATTAAATAAACGACAGTGATTAAATAAACACATCGCTCTTTCCACGTTCCAGAAACACACAGCAACCGAAAAATTGTTTTTCTGCCGCTGCTGTGGAATTGAACCGCAGAACTCTCGATATCTAGCCGAGTGCGTTACATTTACACCATGGTGGCCAACAATCCACGGTACTATGTGTCTTTTTAAGTCAGTTTCTGACATCATCTGAAAAACAATTTTTCGGTTTCTGTGTGTTTCTGGAACGTGGAAAGAGCAATTTATTTATTTATTTAATGTCGCCACGTATTTGGAGGATTTTCACCTTGGATATCGCCCTTTGGATTTAACTGCTATAATATATATATAGCCAGTGCCGTTAATGCCCACCAGATGGAGACGTCTCAGTAGCTGAGCCCATCTTAGTGATTTATGATGTCAGAAGCTGACTTAAAAATACACATAGCACCGTGGATTGTTGGCCACCGTGGTGTAAATGTAACACACTCGGCTAGCTATCGAGAGTTCTGTGGTTCAATTCCACAGCGGTTGCTGAAAAACAATTTTTCGGTTGCTGTGTGTTTCTGGAACGTGGAAAGAGCGATGCATTTATTTATTTTCTTTTAGCACTCATTCTGAAGGTTACCATTCAATCTGGAGAAAAATACATAGTCGAGTGACATTATTGTGACCACCAGCTAATATCCAGAGTAACCGCCATGTGCAGCGCGGACAACAGCTAGACGGGCTGGGAGTGACTCAATAAGGTGCTGGAAGGTGTTCACAGGTATCTGGAGCCATGCTAACTGCAGTGCATCTGACAGCAGCTGGAGGATGCGTGGTGGAGGATCCATAGAGTGAACAACACGATCGAGGTGGTCCCACAGATGATCAAATGGATTTAGGTCTGGGAAATTAGGGGGGCCAAGTAAGTACTTCGAAGTCTCATAGTGCTCTTTCAATCACTTTCGGACATTTCTAGCTGTATGACACGTCGCATTGTCGTGCTTGAAGATCCTATCCGCCCCAGGGACGACAATCAGCATGTATGGGTGCACGTGGTCTGCAAGGATGAATTCATAACGAATTCGGTCCATAGTTCCTTCCACAGGTATGAGTGGACCCAGGGAATGCCACGAAAACATTCCCCAGACCATTATGCTGCCCACACTAGCTTATGTTTTTCCAGAAATGGTTGAAGAACGTTTATTCTTCGATGTTTCTCGCCTTATACGCCAACGTCCATCCGTTCGATGAAGCAGAAAACATGACTCATCGGAGAAGGCTATCCTTTGTCAATCAGCGGAGGTCCAATTCCGAAACTGCCGTGCAAATATAAGCCTTTTCTGCCGATGCACCTTCGTTAGCATAAGGGCAGTGAGCATCGGGGCCCCATACGTAGAAAGATTCTCTGAACTGTCGTTTTAGACACATTTCCTGTAGCCACCCTAGGTCATTCGGCCAGTGAGTTGCTCCACTGTAGCGTGTCAATCGGCCTTCACGTACCTTCGACGCCGACATTTTCCTCTCACATCAATGGCACGTGGAGCTCCGCACTTTCCACGCCGCTTATTCGCAATGGTGCTATTCTCCAATAACGATATACTTTAACCACAGCAGCACGCGAACAGCTCACAAACTGCACTGTTTCAGAAATACTGCCACCCTTGGCCCGAAAGCCGATAATCATCCCTTTTTCCAAATCTGATAAATCGCTCCTTTTATCCATGACAGCAACGAATGATATGTTTTCAGAATGCCTACAGCATACCTTATATACCCTCCAAGCCAGCTCACGACACGTGCCTTCTTTCATTGGATACGCGCTGTTGCCGTCAAAAGTAGAAGGTGGTCACAATAGTGTGACTTGACTGTGTATATTAATTTTTTAATAAATAAATAAATAAAAGCAAGAAATAAAATAAATACCAGTAACTGTCTGGTAATTATGATGAAAAGGAAATGAAAGAGAAAATTGATATATTATTTTGGTTACACAAATGAAATATGAAACAAACTGAAATTTTAGGACTGGTATTTTGGTCTCCATGTTTGATATTTCGTACTATACTTTCAAAAACGTTGTAGAGCCTTTTTTTTAAATCAGAATACCTAAAAACATATAAATAGACACCTAACTTCCATAAAATAAAAGAATCTAGGTAATTGAAATTTTATGGCAGCCATTTTAGGAAACATGACCGCCATTTTCTTGGAGGGATAGGTTTCAGGTGGCTCTTCTTCCTAAACACTGACAATGGGTGAGGGCCGCCCCGGTGGCGCAGTGGTGTAAGGCGCTGGCCTCTGATCATTCGTCCGTAAGGGGTCCGGGTTCGAATCCCGGTCAGGCATGTATGTTGTGTCTGTCTTACGGCACTGGCTCTCTCCCTTCCCTGGAACCAGTGACCCTAAATTAGGGACGGGCGACTGCTTATAGCCCATTGAGTTGCTCACGGTGGTCGTTAAACCTCCAATAAAAAAAAATGGGTGAGGACAGTATGTATGGCAAGTTTGGTGCTCTCCTCACAAAGTGTTTTTTTTTGTGTGTGTTTTTTTTGCTTACCCATTCAACTATGATAGTTGCTGGACCTTGAACGGATGTCAGTGAGCGGTGTGAAGAATCCGTACAACGGCTGATACCACATTCTGCTGTGAGACGTCGTGTACTACGAAGTAGTGGACTCTTTGCAAAGGACACCAAGACCATTGTTGAGGGTTCCTCACAGGTAGCGGTTTTCGGCAGACAGCAATGTGGCTTATCACCCACAGTCCCAGTTTCTCGGAATTTGGATATCATGGTTCAATTCCACAGCGGTGGCTGAAAAACAATTTTTCGGTTGCTGTGTGTTTCTGGAACGTGGAAAGAGCGATGTATTTATTTATTTACTGTCGCCACGTATTTGGAGGATTTTCACCTTGGATCTCGCCCTTTGGATTTAACTGCGCAGCGTGTTGTTGCTCCGCGATTTTCTTCTGATTTGGGTGTGTTATTGGACTCTTCGCTCCTTAATTTCACGTTCACCTTAAGTATAAAGGTATCGTCTTTCATTTTGCTTCGTTTCGAGCGCGGTGAGTGCCTATTTTGTTGTATTTCATCTTATTTACGTTTGGCCGAGCTGGCCAAGCTCGCTACTGGGCGCTGCCATTAAAGATGGCGACTTCCGGTAGGGATAGTGATAGCCCTAATCTCTCTTCCTTTTCTGATGCCCCAGATGGGGGTGTTGCCACGCAAGCGTCAGCTCGTGGCGTTGCCAATTTGCCTTCTCCAGCTACGTCACATCTCCCGGCTTCCGCTATCGATGATGACGCAATGGACATCACTGGAAATGCAGCCTCTTCTAGCACTGCCGAGCCCAACGTGTCATTACCTTCGTTTTCTTCTGTTGCAGCCTCCAAAGTCTCTCGTCCAGCATCCAAGAATAATTATGTTGGAGCTGAAAAGCTGAAATCTTTCATTTCCCAAGCTGGCAATAATATCGTGCTTAATATCCCAGCCAGCTCTCCAGCTATCACAGCTTTTACTGAGAATCTTGCAAAAGGCGTTCATTTCGAAGCCCTTCCGGGCACTCCTTTGCGAGTATATGCAGATGCCATTGCACAGCGGTTCCCATCTGAATCTATTCCGCAAATGTATCGTAGAGGACGACTTGTAGTTGTTTATCTGGCCACGGCTGAAATGGCGAAATCTCTCCTAACATCTGGTCTCACCATTGGTGATAGACATCTTTCTGCAGAACCAGTGGGCCAAAGACCCATTAACGTTTCTTTCTACCCGGTCCCGTTGGAGGTGACAGATCTCATGCTGTATGCTGTCTTATCTTCAGTTGGTCGGGTAGTTGGAGGCATACAAACGCATCTTGCTGCCCGAAACGACCCATTACGTGATCCACGACATGCGTCGATCCAAGGTGCTCGCCGTGTTGCGAGGGTCATATTTCCATCACAAGAAGCAATCGAACGGCTTCCAACACACTTCACTGTTCGGTGCGAAGATCAGGTCAGGCAAATAAACTTCCTGACGGAATTCCATTGTAGTCAATGTCATCAGGTTGGTCACTACTATAAGCAGTGTCCAGTTGCTCCACCAAAGTCTGTTTCGCCCGTCTATCAAGATCCGACGCCTTCTCATCACGATCCTAGTAGCGCTCCGTTACCGACGGTGGTTCCTGCGAACAACCTACCTTCGGTAGCAACCTCTACGCCAATTGTTGTCCCACCTTCTCTCTCCGAGGAACACTACCCAGTTTTACAATCTTCAGCATCTTTTCGTGTTCCTGCGGACCCTACAGCAGTTGCTGAGTCCCTTGCGACTGACCAGTCTGATACCGAGACCTCGACCGCTGATGACACAGCCTATCAAAGCGTCAGCGACCAAGCGATGAGTGATGGGACGGAGGGCTATCTCCGGACCCGTTCTGACAAAAGGGATGCCAAACCTCCTCGCGGCTCTACGAAACGACGGCGACAATCTGGCCACTCTACTCACACCTCTCCGACTAAGCCTGCTGGATCACCTGCTTCGGGTCGCCCTGTCAAGTCTTCCAAGCCAGTTATCTACCTCCTGCCTCTTGATGAATTTTCCGCACGCCTACACATGAATGTGTTTCCGGACACTCCTCTCCCTTATAACGAATTGCACGACTTTGCTTGTGCCAAGACTCTTCTTCCTAATTTACCCACCTATGTCAACCGATTTGAAGGTCGCTACCCAGCAGTTGAGAATCAACTGGCACAACTGTTAACTCTTTGCAATACCATCAAGAGTCCATCTGCCGAGGATGCTGCCACTCAGAAGTGCCTCCAACGGCGGTACAACAATTTCCGTTCCCATTTGGAAAAGATTGTCACTGCCACTAGAGACATGGCACTTTCACTGTGACTTCCTTGAATTGTCGCGGGTTCGCGACACCAGAGTTGAACTCCCTCGTTTATGAGGACATTTCTGCCGCTGGTGGAGATGTTCTCCTTCTCCAGGAAACTCACTGCTCTGCTGACACTCCCACTCACCTATGGAGACGCTGGCCGTACACCTTTTACCACTCGTATCGCCTCTCGCGGTATGGTGGTATAGCTGTAGGTGTGCGCCAGCGGTTTTTGACTCAGTTGACTTCTATTTCTGTGACAAATTTACACCTTGATTTTCTTCAGTGTTTTACCTTTTGTGTGCATAATGTTACTTTTCATATCTTTAATGTATATATTCCCACTGATGAAATATATGTTGCTCATATTTTCAGTAATATTCGTGCAGCGATTGCAGCGATTCCTCCCGGGGATTATTTCGTTCTTGGGGGGATTTTAACTGCACGCTGCAGCCTTCTCTTGACAGAAATTCGTCTTTTGGCGAATACCGCATGAATTTAGTTTCACAGCTGACTCAGCTCCTTGATGATTTTCATCTTGTCGATTCCTTCAGACGGCTAAATCCTGATTCCATTTCCTTTACGTGGTGTAATCCGCCGACGTTCGGTTCTACTGCTGCGCGGTTGGACCGAATATATGTTTCTGCTTCCTTACTCCCTGCTATCACTGCTGCTCGACATTCACCTACTGTTTCTTCCGACCATTCTGCCGTTTCACTATCAATTTGCGTCTCTCCTGCACCTTCATCTACGCGTCGTCATTGGACGTTTGATGACACTCTCTTGCAAGACCGTTCCTTTTGTGAGGAAGTTGAGAAGTTCCTTTCTGATCGTAAGCTGCTGCTCACAACGACCCCAAGCGCCTTGCGTTTGTGGCTTGATGTCAAACGGGATCTTCTCTTGCTCGTTCGTCAACTCTCCTTTACTATTTCCACCACTCGCTCGATGGAGGTGAGTAACCTACGAGGACTCCTCTCCGCGACGCCAATGTCTGACCCGCACTACGCCTCCGTCCGTGATGAACTTCATGCCTGCCTCAAACCGTTTGCTCAGCAAGCAGTCCGTCGTCTTCGGCTCCTACGTATTTCACCATCGACGCATTCTTTCGAAGTCCTTTCGAAGATGGAATCCATGCGACGCACGTCATCTTCCATCAGACATCTCCGATTGCCTGATGGCACTGTTACTGGCAATACAACTCTCATCTGCTCTCATGTCCGTCACTTCTTTCAGGAGAAGTTCCGAGCGGTTGCGCAGGGTTCTTCTTTTTCTTCCTCCTCTTTTCTTTCTTCTCTCCCTCAGGTCCCGTCTTCTCTCTGCGCCCCTCTCATTGCTGATTTTTCTTTGCCTGAATTGAGAGAGGCTTTTGCCTCCCTCAATCTTCACTCTTCCCCGGGACCTGATGGCCTCCCGCTCTCGTTCTATCGGGCTTTTCTTCCGTCACTCCTGCCTTTTCTCTCTGCCGCTTTTTCGTGTGCTCTTTCTTCTCCTGCGCTTCCGCCGGAATTTACAGTTGCACATGTCATCCTCCTGCCGAAGAAGGGTGACCTTCTGGACTTGTCGAATTGGCGCCCCATCTCTATTCTCAACCTGGACTACAAATTCTTCACTAAACTCCTTTCTCGCCGCCTAAATTTTGTTCTTCCGTTCCTCCTATCCCCCGACCAGACATATACCGTGCCTGGTCGTTCTATTTCTAACAATATCTCCTTTCTTCATAACCTTTCCTTTCTTGCACTAAAACATTCCGAACCCTTAGCTTTGTTTAATCTTGACCAGAAATCCGCTTTTGATAACGTCTCTCACGCTTACCTTTCTGCCGTATTAACTCACTATGGTTTTCCTCCCGCTTTTGTTTCTCTCATCCTTAGCCTCTACCGGGGCGCCCATTTGCACGTTCGGACGGCCACATTTTTGACGGCCCCGATTCCTTTTCGATCTGGCATCAGACAAGGTTGTCCATTATCAGGACAACTCTTTGCTCTCGCCTTTGAGCCCTTTTTGATTGCAAGTCGGGCGTCTCTCTTACCTGCGGTAGGACCGATTGTCTCTAGTACTCGGCATCACCGTTTTCTTGTCTCTGCTTACGCAGATGATGTTACCTTTTGTCTTCGCCGCGATGACCAATTTGATACTCTTCTTGCCACTTATGAACAGTATGCTGCTCTCTCTGGTGCTGCCCTGAATATTCAGAAAAGTGCTGGCCTGTGGTGTGGTTCTTGGAGAGGCCGCACTGACTCGCCGTGGGGAGCAGTGTGGTCCTCCTCGACCCAAAAATTTCTTGGAGCTCATTTTGGACACTCCTTTACCACAAGCAACGTCACTTGGCAAGCTCTTCGCCCACGACTTCATCGCACGGCTGGTTTTTGGCGATTTACGTTTTCCTTTTCCTCTTACTTTCAACGTGCTCAAATTGTTCATCGATATCTTCTCTCACAATGCTTCTATCCTTGGGATTCCTGTGTGTTTAAATCGCATCATTTCTCTGCCATCAATAGTATTTTCACTTCAGTGATATGGTCATCTAGACATTGGATTTCTGCTGCAACGCTTTCTCTGCCAATATCATTTGGTGGTCTTCATTTCCCAGATGTCAGAACATATTATCGAGCTCACCGAATCGTCTCCTTCATTCGTCTTCTCCTTTCGCCCTCCCCTGCACTTTCTTCTACCCTGAATACTCTTATTTCTCTTCATGATCCATCCTTCACTTTCCTCCTTTTTCTTCGGATGGATTCATCTCCTTCTACTTCTAAACGCCTCCCACCACTTCTTATCGACGCTCTAGCGGTATTTCATTCTCTCCCGCTACTCCGCGCTCCTCCCTCTACCACCCTGGACCTGCTTGCAGAACCTCTTTTCTTTTCCACTCTGATTCATCCACCCGATCAACCATACTTTCTTTTCCCCTCTTGGTTCCGCTCAGGAATTCTCACTGTCGAATCTTTATTAACTTCCGATTTGACCTGGAAACCCCTCTCTTCTCTTTTCCCTGACCCTTCTTCCACCTTGGAAGAGGAGTATGACCTTCTTCGCTCCGCTCTCCGTACCCTCTTCCCACTTCTGGTTTCTGACACTGGCCTTATTTCTGTCTCTGGACCGAGCCTCTCTCTTCCTTTCTTCCTTCCCTTTCGGGACTCTGTTGCTCCCATTTCTTCTTTTTCCACTGCCTCTATCTATGCGATCCTTCGTGCGCCCCTCAGTTCTCCGCATGGTCTTCCTGATGCTTCTCCTTCTCTTCTGCTGCCTATCTGGTCTGCCTCTTTCTCTCCCCTTTCTACCCCGTTAGAGCGAAACATCCACTGGCGGTTTCTTCACCGCCGCCTTCCTGTTCCTTCTTCTCTCTTTCACATGTCTATTTCTTCTACTTCTCTCTGCTGCTTTTGTGGTGTTGAAGGTGATGTTCCTCATGTCTACTGTCACTGTCCCGTTCTCCTTCCACTTCTCAATACTGCCTTTCGTCTTGTAGGCACCATTTGCTCCAGAGACATCCCTTTTCAAGCGTACGAGTGGCTATTGCTTACCAAACATCCCCCGGCTATTTTGCCGGATGCCTGTGCCTATCTCTTCGTACTTGTGAAACATGTCGTTTTTCTTTATCATCAATCTCTCCGCTCTCCTGCTACCACACCTAGTATTCTCTCTGCTGGCGCGGCCTTACGGTCGATTTTTAGGAATCGCATCGTGTCTCGACTACGCCTGGAGAACTTCGCTGCTTCCACCCCTCAATCTCAAGCCTCTTTCCGGTCTACCTGGGCGCAGGGGACAGGTTGGTTCGAAATCACTGGATCTTCCATTCATCTTTCTTTCTGATTTTTTGTTTTTTTCCAGCTTCGAAGATCTGAATGCATCAGTCGAGATTTTGTGTTCTCTCTTCCTGGTGCTTCGTCACAGCGTCTACTAAGTGTTTGTCATGTAACTGCTTATGATTTGTATTGTAGGGGTTTTCTGCAATTTTTGTGTAATTCGTGTGCATGTACCGTGTTGTATTTGTTTCTTCGTTGCACCTGTCCTTAATACTTATTCTTCACTCATGTGTCTGCTTTTGCTGCCTGTACCTTCATTGAGTTGCGCACCGTGTATTTGTTCTCTAGGAGCAATACGAGAGGTATTGCCCTGCGATACTTTGTTCTTTCTGTTTTTTCTTGCTGCATTGTGTTGCATCTTTTAATTTATACCTTATTTCTGTCTTGCATTTTCACATTCTTTGACGTCATGTATTTTTTGTTCGTCCCATGTCGTTGTTTTTTTGGACCGATGCAATACTGCGCGGCTTGCTGTTTGTATTTTGTGTATCCTTGTGTTTCACTTGGGGAGTTCGCCCAAGTTTCCACTATGTTATGTAATACTTATCATGTTTTTGTCACATATCGTGTGGTTTCCTGGATTGTGGGAACTTCTGTACCTTTATCGTAGTATATGCTTTTGTTGTGTTTTACATGTTCCCTTCTTTTTGTGCACTGCGTTGTACAGCCATGTTCTTGTAAATATATTTACCTGTTGTTTTGTGCTCTGCTTTCACTCTGCACGTCATCACATGCTTTATTAATTAATCATTACTTTTGCTTGTGCATCATCTTCCTCAAGCATGTATTGTTCCTTATTACTGATTTTAACATTTTGTCATCCTTAGTTGACTGCCGTATCACATTCACCTGTAATATTTCATCAGTATCGCTCATTGTTTTGTTGTTTATTTTGCCATATGTGGTACGCCTGTATTCCATATGTTTTTGCCAATAAAGTATATTTTGAAATAACTGCTATAATATATATATAGCCAGTGCCGTTAATGCCCACCAGATGGAGACGTCTCAGTAGCTGAGCCCATCTTAGTGATTTATGATGTCAGAAGCTGACTTAAAAATACACATAACACCGTGGATTGTTGGCTACCGTGGTGTAAATGTAACACACTCGGCTAGATATCGAGAGTTCTGTGGTTCAATTCCACGGCAGAGGCTGAAAAACATTTTTTCGGTTGCTGTGTGTTTCTGGAACGTGGAAAGAGCGATGCATTTATTTATTTACTGTCGCCACGTATTTGGAGGATTTTCACCTTGAGTGCTGAAAGATTGAAACTTGCATCAGGTGATACATCAGCTGTGTCAGAACGCCGTGTGAACTGGAATAAATGTTGCATATGCCAGGTTGATTCCAAAGAAGAACTCATTGAGGCATACAGGAATAAGGCTCAATCAAAGGTGAATGCTAGCTACAAATCCCTTTAAGATACTCTCATCGGATTCAAGGAGATCAATTCTCTTCCTGCATCTATCGATATCTCTATATTTGATGAGGGCGCGGAAATTGAAGACACCCTCAATTCACGTCAAGAAAAATGGCATAAGACCTGTAGACTTAAATACAACAACACAAAACTAGACAGGGCCAAAAAGGCAAAAATAGGTGATCAATCTGCTCGCAGTGTTCCTATACAAGATGATGATTTACCCATGTGATCTACACAAACCCGTCGTTGTCAACGACACCAAAGGATTTAAAATATGTTTGCTTCATCTGCAATGACACTAGTGTTATCACTTCTTTACCACATCGTCAATATAGACTCAACGGAGACTTTGAAGAAATGGACATTCGAGGTAGGCAGATTTAACTTGGCAGGCGTGATATCAAGAGGTGATCTGATTTCCAAAGGAGCTAAATATCACAAGATCTGCCACACACAGTTGAACAACCAATACAGGGCTAAAGTTAATGTAACATCAATGGAAGGACAATGTCATGGGAATGAAAGTTTAAGTTTGTGTTCCACTCTGGCTTTTGAACATATTGCCCAGTTCATTAGAGATAAACTCAACAGTGACGATACCGAATACATTTTCAAAATGGCAGACCTTCCTACTGCATGCAAGGATCTACTTATAGATTTGCTATGCCAACATGCTGGTGAAATGCCCACTATTCACGCAACATGTCTTCGCGAGCGAATTTTATTACATTTTCCTCCTGAACTACGAGCACAGAAGTCAAGAAGAGAGTACTTACTTGTGCAAGATGCTGCCAATGTTTTCCGGGATGTTTGTTCTGAAGATGTGTCAGATGCTGATAGCAGGAAAATGATCGATGAGATGCACTAATTAGGAATTTCAGTGTCATCAAATAGAGTGGATAAGGTCACATCTGCGTTCTGCCTACTTCAGGTACTGCGAGCTGAAGAGGAAAGTGTCCTCTGTCCAAGCAACCTGCGAAAGGGATTTCTCACTATGGGAGCATACGACTATATAGACTACAATCTTACTCGTATTACATAGCAAAAATATTTTCATTGCACTAACCTGTCCATCTTTCAAGTGCTTACACACCTGAAATTCATTCACTAGGTGTAGCATGAAAATTTCGGCTAGTACTCCTCATAGAGGTGATCCCATGGCGGTACCATCAGTTTTGATATAACGTGTTTTCCCTAATTATACATTTCGGTCACTATGCCCATGTGTTAGTGTATATATATTTTCTTGTATCAAAATACTGTGGAACAATATGGCACGTGATGTATAAAAAACTAGTGAAAGAACAAAAGAAAAATGTATGTGAAAACAGTAAAATTTGCGTTGTCAAGTATATGTGGATTAACTTACCAGGTTCAGATCCATGAACTCTGCCAAGTGTAGAGGTGATTTATGAGCTTGACCAAAATACAATTCACAAGATCTTTCTATCACCTTGGATTCACTGAACACACATGAACAAGTAATAAAAGTGACTCAAATATTTTTTTAGTTGTAAAAAACTGACTTGCAGTTATATTTAATGATGATCAGGCCTCTCGCCTGATCAGAATTTCGTTGAGAATTTTTTTTTCTTTTACCCATTATTACCTGTGTTTTAAACAAAGTTAAGAGACAATTTATGTCCTCTCTTAGGAGGGAACATAATAATACTAGATATGTTGGAGCCTTGGATTATGTACCTGATTTGGTTAATGTTTTGAAAAACTGTTGCCGATCTCTTAATATTGACTTCGGCATTCGGACTAAAAGCATTTTTTCATTGGTCAGAAACGAAAGACCACCTAAAGATAAGGACCAAAGGTACGGTGTTTACTGTGTTCCACTAGTTTCAACGAGCTCACCTCCTGCTAACACTGTCTATGCGGGATCTACCATGCGCTCATTACAGACCAGATTGAAAGAACACAAATACACAGTCAAAATGGGTTCCCAAAATACTGCACTATTTCGACTTACTTCGAAAGGGTCTCACCAGCCTTACTGGGACGAAACACGCATTCTAACCACCCTAACTTCGAAGCCTAATACTCTGTTTGCTGAAAGCTTAACTATTTACGAATTTGGGTCTGCGTGCTGTAATGATGATTACCCTACTATTATTCCTAATGCATGGAAACTCGCATTGACAGCCAGAAACAACTCCATTCTGAACTTTAACATTTGTAAATAACATCAATTAAGCTTTTTTTTTTTTTTTTTTCTTCTCGGTTCATCTGCGCATATAAACTACGCCACCTCATCACGTAACTAATTTCCTGATGTACTTATATCATTGTTCCTTCATGTATTGTGTGATTGTGTTACATCTGAGGATGGGACCGATGCGGTTCCGAAAGGTCTTATGTTTTTCAACTGTGATGTTTTAATTGTGCTTAGTAAAGTCTTTTAATTTATCATCAGCTTTTAACTACATTTTTGATCGTGCAAAAACAGTTTCGAGAACTTCAATTCATTGTCTTCTTTTACAGACTTTTGTTTCTTTTTCACAGATCACCCATAATGCCAAAAATGAGTTTTAGATTCCAATTTCAATTTTGTTGGGTGAAAATTAGTTATACAACTTTCAACCTTGTCTAAACTGGAAATTTTTTTAACATTTCTATTTTTTTTTATTATTCATATAATATGATTCAAAATTTCGCCGCCCCGGTGGCGCAGTGGGCTAAGCGATGGCCTCTGATCATTCGTCCGAACGGGGTCCGGGTTCGAATCCCGGTGAGGCATGGATGTTGTGTTTGTCTTACGGCACTGGCTCTCTCCCTTCCCTGGAGCCAGTGACCCTAAATTAGGGACAGGCGACTGCTTATAGCCCATTGAGTTGCTCACGGTGGTCGTTAAACCTCCAACCAAAAAAAAAAAAAAGATTCAAAATTTCAGTGTGATTATCGTTTAGTTGAAGAAAAAGATTATGTGATCAACACTTGATATTACTCTTTGAGGTACCTTTTCAAAACATCATGCATAATACAATAGAAATGATACACATTGGCCAAAAAAAAAAAAAAAAAATTAATACCATGTGGTTTTCTCAGCGTGTAATACATTACGACTGATTCTGAATTTCTTCACTTTTATATCATTTTGTGTTATCAAAAAAACTCTTCTCTCATTTTTATAATATCCGATAAATTTCATTTTTCACCACCTTACACCTTTTAGGGACCGTGTCATTTCTCAACACAAAGTATTTTCAAACAATAATAATTTCAAAAGTTGTATCCTGTTTTGTTTTGAATTTGTTTCTTTCAGTTAATTTAGGCAGCAACATTTTTCTGGAATTTCAAAAGCGATTGAATCGGTTGGGATGCCGCCCCGGTGGCGCAGTGGTCTAAGGCGCTGGCCTCTGATCATTCGTCCGTAAGGGGTCCGGGTTCGAATCCCGGTGAGGCATGGATGTTGTGTTTGTCTTACGGCACTGGCTCTCTCCCTTCCCTGGAACCAGTGACCCTAAATTAGGGACGGGCGACTGCTTATAGCCCATTGAGTTGCTCACGGTGGTCGTTAAACCTCCAACCAAAAAAAAAAAAAAAAAATAAAAATAAAAATCGGTTGGACATGACGACAAAATGAATTACAAAATTACCTTTGTTTCCCTGAAGGGTTTCTTCAGCATCGTCGAGTTGGTGAACAATGCGACGTTGTACGTAGTATTTCCCCAGAAGGATCACGAGTCTTCGGTTCAGAAGAACAAGTCCCACTTTTAATTTACTGTTTCAGGCTTTCTGACATAGAGCTGGCTGGGGAAGGCACAGGAGGACTCAGTCGTCTAAGAGAAGGGCTGCCGCGTTCTCTTTTCTATTTCCCGCAGTACAAAATGTCTGCAACAATGGGTTTCCCCAGTCATCGTCCATCGTGGGGTGTTCGCCTTCCGGACGGGGAACTAGATGGCTGGTAGACGCGTGCACTAGTCCACTCTCTGGTCAAGGCATTTTTTGAGAAGCTACAGCGCTTGTCATGAAATTTGCTGCGATTTCCCGGTCATCGTTTGCTGACGTCCGTCCAACCCAAGCAAGTGAGGTGTTACCCTCTGAAAACTTAAGGAAGAAGTGTCTGGGTGAAGAGAGAAAATTCTCCTTTGCTCCCAACTTTTACCAAAGCACCATCGCGCATGCGCCAAAAGGCTTTCAGCTACGCTATTGGCCGAAAGTCAATATGTCATGCTTTCTGTAACTTGAGGGTAAAAGTGTTCATGAAGAAGCGTGTTGGGGGGGGGGGGGGAGAAGAAACTGCTAGCCCTCTCTGGCTCTTGACCACGGCTTAGCAACAATTCTTGGAATATGTCCTGAGTGTTCTATTGTATTTCAAGTTTGCAAGGTGAGCAAAGAAATTCCTTTTCCAAAGGAATTTCTTTGCTTACAGGAAGGGAAATTCTTATCTCTGATTTTGGTGACTCCCTGTCTAGTGAAAAAAAACAAAAACGAAACGGTGCAAATTCCGGTAATGCCCTCATATTCACAAGAAATTTTACATCATGAAAACTCAATATTTCTCGAAACACAATAAAAAAATTTTTCACATTATTTCATTTACAAATTGCTAAATAAGAAATTTCAGAATTCGGAGAAAAAAAATTATTTTCCAAAAAAAAAATCATTCTACTGACAGTACACGATTCCGTACTAAACTTTGTTGTGTCTTGCTAACACACCTGAACTTTTTGTACCAATAAATGCTTCTCACCACACACTATTTTATCTCAGTCATAATGTAAGCTTAATTTAATTTAATTAATTATGCTCGATTCACTTTACGATTCCAATGTTCATAATGTACTACATATATATATATTTAGTATATATATATATGTAGTACATTATGAACATTGGAATCGTAAAGTGAATCGAGCATAATTAATCAAATTAAATTAAGCTTACATTATGACTGAGATAAAATAGTGTGTGGTGAGAAGCATTTATTGGTACAAAAAGTTCAGGTGTGTTAGCAAGACACAACAAAGTTTAGTACGGAATCGTGTACTGTCAGTAGAATGATTTTTTTTTTTGGAAAATAATTTTTTACAATGGCTCTGAAAACCTGCGGTATTGAAGATGCATACATTAATATTATTAATAACATCTATGAAAATGCAAGTGCAAAGATTAGGCTGTTTGAAAATACAACACACGTAAAAATTGGAAAGGGAGTGAGACAAGGTGACACCATATCTCCGAAGCTCTTTAATGCCACATTGGAGGGTGTTTTCCAGTCGCTGAGCTGGGAAAACAAGGGAATAAAGATTAATGGAGATTATCTAACCCACCTTCGTTTTGCTGATGACGTAGTCATTTTTGCAACTACCCCATCAGAGCTGCAGAGTATGATCCAGGAACTTGCTGACAAGAGTAAAGAAGTGGGATTAAAAATGAACTTTCAGAAGACAAAAGTGATGTTCAATGCTTTTACAAGAAATGAAGATTTATCGATTGATGGAGACAAGCTGGAGATAACAGACACGTACGTTTATCTTGGACAGCAGATATCAAGTGAGGGTCACATTGATGAAGAAATTAATCGGCGTACAAAACTTGCCTGGAGAGCTTTTGGAAGAAACAGCATAATTTTCAAGAGCAATATGCCATTATGTCTTAAAAGAAAAGTGTTTGATCAATGCATCCTTCCAGTGCTTACGTATGGTGCAGAGACGTGGACCTTAACTAAGAGAGACATACAAAGGCTGCAGACAACTCAAAGCAGCATGGAGAGGTGCATGCTTGGTGTAACCAGGAGAGATAAGAAGAGGAACTCGTGGATCCGAAAAATGACAAGAGTGGAAGACATCATGATCAGAGTTAAATCCCTGAAATGGCAATGGGCTGGACACACTGCCAGAAGGACAGATCATCGATGGACAGCCGAAATTTTAGATTGGATTCCAAGGGACAGGAAAAGACCCAGAAGAAGACCACATAGGAGATGGGTGGATGAAATTCGAAAGTATGCAGGGGTGACATGGAGGAGACTGGCACAAGACAGACCGTTGTGGAGGAAACTTGGGGAGACCTTCGTCCAGCAGTGGATTGATAATGGTTGACAATGATGGTAGATGATGATGATGATATATATATAAATTTAAGTTTTAAAATGAAGGGAATAATTTAGTTCACACATGTTTTAGTTTCACTCATAGATTAAAAGTAATTTTAAGCCATTTACATATGTTCAAATTCTTTCCAGCTCTCGTTCCAAAGACACATACACGTACAGTACACGTACAAAACTATAACTACACAATTTCCACTAAAATCCGCGAACGAATGTTTAAGAAAGTGGAAAAAAAATGTTTTTCATGTCACTCAGTTCGCCTCTAAGAATGAAATTCAGAAAAAGATTAATGAGAGGAAATATTTAAAGAATCATTCTTGGAGACAAGAATGCGCGGATGTGTGATTTTTTCGCATAGTGGAACCGAGAACTGGGCCCTAATTCTCGACACCACTAATAGAAAAACATCAACACATCAAATTTTGAAGATGACAATCCGATTTTTGGCGTAAATGTGACAAGGATGGTAAGTCAGATAATATTTGAAAACTTGAAAATTTTCATCGTCCTGGAGCGGGACGCGAACCCGCGTCTCCCAGAAAACGCCTAGGTATGATGAAAATTTTCAAGTTTTCAAATATTATCTGACTTACCATCCTTGTCACATTTACGCCAAAAATCGGATTGTCATCTTCAAAATTTGTATTATATGGCGTAATCCCGTATTTCTTTCATGATCAACACATCAGTTTGTTGATATATAACATTTTGAAACTGAAAAATGAGGGTCTTTTAACAAATCTAAGGGCATTCATAACTACCGAAATCTCAGGGTGGGTGTATACAGATGAGTGTAAACAAGTGTCAATGATGCTATGGGGGAGGTTGATGGGGATATTGGGGTAAAGTGCTACGACATCAAGTAAAGTAGAATGAAAGAATTCACCTGAGATGGGAAACTTTCTAATTTTGATACAACCTGGGTGGAGTTTGTTACTGAAAAAACAGAGTTTTGCGTTAAGGGTGCAAGGAACTTAGAGCTGTTTTAAGTGGTCGGGTTGGACTTGATCGCTCTGATT